>JAAAKM020073195.1:96148778-96266271 GCA_010016025.2 Alatinidae sp. Z8VKAUB7J3
TTCCTGAAATCGCACCGATCAAACTCAATAAAACTTTTTGCGTTGATTTTTAAGACGAGTATTTGATAAAAGTAATACTACATTAGATACCTCAATAATTGAGCTTATATTTCAAAATCTGTTTGCATTGAATTGCATTCTTTTCTTTAATAGTATCAGAATGGCCTTCATTTAGATATTTTCCACTAATTCACTAGTCCATCTTTGTAGAAACTCGTCACCAGACCCCCACACAGCCATATGTAAGATTAAGAATTATAACTTTCAGTAGTTGTTGTTAGGATATGCCAGAGTAAGAGGTATTATTGGTGGCGAGTTTCTACAATCTTTGTGAGTAATTCATTTAATTAAGTTAATTTCTGATACTGTCAGTTTGTCTTCCTTTTATTTTAAACGTTGAGCGAATAGTGACATTTGCGAGGATACTAATTTCCTTGTAGCACAATGTAGGCCCATAGACACTGTGGGGTACGGGTATCCTTATTTCTTGCGTCAATTAAATGTAAAGTGACAGCTAATCACGCCCATTTCAAAGACCAAGGACTTATCAATACACCGTCCTTTGTTTGATGGGCTGTAATCATTTCTATATGGATAGAAAAATAAACTTGAGAGAACATAACAAACTTAATGTTGGTTGAACATTAACGCAATGTTGAGTTGACAAGTAATTAAAAGCTGACTTTAATCTATACCTTCCTACGTAATGCTGGAGTACAACCTGAAAAGGTTAGCTTTTGGAAAGTGTTCAGGTTTGCTTTGCTCGAAGGCTGCCTTGTTTAATATTGACATTGCTGGGATATTTGGTGCATTTGCAGTCACGGTATGAGTTTTTTTTACACAGTAGATTGAAGCCACCGAAGTGTTCCCCTGTACACAGCATGTTTAATGTTTAAAAAATCTATATGAACTGCAGGGGAGAGAAAGAAGTCATTCCCGTTACTCATTCTGCCGCAATGGCAACATCGCACTACCGCTACTAATCACGTACTTGAAGAGATCACTGTAACCATCTCCCCAAGTTTCGAGGCAGTCTTTGCGATGTGCTACGTATTTCGAGGCCGGTCTTTAGACTACTAGTTCCGGAATAACTTTAGAAAATATCGCACATTTTTTCAGTGGACTGTAAATGCTGGTTTCACGACGCTGTGAAAAAGGATATGATAAAAATTATGCGCTCTAGTAAGTTCGTTATCTGCTAAAAGTGTTGTGTTTTAAGTCATCTCAAATATGTACACGGCTATTTTTTTTTATAAGGAGCACATTGGCTGTCTTCAGCCAGGTTGTTTCTTAATGGTTTTTGTTATTGAGTCTCAAGATATTTATTAAATGAGTTTTGAAGGGAGGTGTGTTTTAATTATCTCGGCCTTTGACAAGAGATGAAGTAGTATCTGTTCTCATTGATGACAGATTCTTTCCATAATACACGAGAGGCGGTCATGCTGGGCGGTTGAGACTGCCTCATGGCTTGCGGTTCTGCCCGGGAGCCTTAAATTGAGGGACGTTGCTCGTGCATGCTCCAGCTGCCCTTTATTTATTAGTTAGCGTGTTTGGTGGTTTTCTGTTTATTTAGTAGTTTCAATATCGGGTCCTCTGCTGATCGGGGGTCTTTGATTGAAAGACTGCGTGTTGATATTCTACCGGACTTATTTCCAACTTTAGAAAAGGAAACCATTGCACTTCATAAAATGTTTTCTTCTTTCCTGTTGGAAATTCCGAATGTTTAATAAATACCAGAACTTTCTTTGCTTTTGTGGACAATACGTACAATGTCGAAAATGATATTGACTTTTCCTGGGAAGTTCGGCTGCCCTTGTTTTGCTTTCATTTGAGTCTCGTTTTTGAAATAGATATTTTTTGTCTAAAATATACTTGCACAATATATTATATAAGTGTCTTGCAACTTAAGAAACTATTGCTTATAATTATTTCTCTTCAAGGTTGCAGAACCACTGCTTCCATATTCATTAGCATTTGCAGCTGGTGCTATGGTGTACGTTGTTGTTGACGACATTGTTCCCGAAGCACAAACTTGGTAAGAGCTAAATATTTTGGTCAAATTAAGATGTCCATGGTCTTTCCCATCAATACTCATTTTTCCTAGCTTTAAAATGACGTCTGCGTATTTTTAAAGTTGAGAATAAAATAGTACCCCTTCCACACGTATACAAACTTATCCGGCATAGCGTAGGAGAGGCCAAAGTCTCAGATTGTTTTGTCAAAGCAACACCTTGATCGATTCCTTGCACGGCATTTCCAGTAGAAGTGTGTCATTATTATCTTGTCAGCGTACTATAGATTTAGGAACCCCTAGTTAGGAGCTTTCATACCGAAGTGACAGGTCACATGTGGCACATCGGATATGCCACGTTGCAAATGATACAAAACACGGTGGTTTTAGACCGAAGTGGCCAGTGCCACGTCTTTCTTATTATAATTTTCCTGGTTAGTTGAAAAATGTCTTCGTCGAATGAGGAGGATGATGTAAAAACTTAAATACGTCTCTATATAGTTGAAAGGAGATAACGTAGGATGAGGTGGTGGGTACATCCCGTATACAACATGAAATGTTTAACTTTACAGCTCTTTTTATAGTCTTAAGGACCTTCAACTGCATTTTATCGTATGCAACAAATAACCTTCGTCAATTGGTGGTCATGTAAAGTCTTTACAACAGATGTCAGACACCTATCATAAATTCATGGGCGCTTGAGAACGATCTATACTCTTCCTGAGGAAATAATTTATTATAATTCATTGGTTACTAATTGAAAGAGATGTATTATCGACAAACGCAGCTCTAAAGTGACATCATTGTGCAGCCGTTTATTCTGCAGAATGTCTGAAACCATTCGAATAGCGAATGATATATCGTAAAATACCTACATCAAGTTTAAACCAGATATAAACAAAATCAATAATGCAATTTCATCTACTTAACTAGAAACTGAAATTCTTACGGCATTAGTCAGAAAAGAATGTTTATCTATTAATGACAATTATTATTCTCCACTTCGTTTTCTAACTCAACACACTAGACTTGACCATAGTTTTGTTAAAGTGTTCTCAGTTGAATACTCTTCGATACAAATAAAGTAGAGCCGACAAGTGAACCTTTAACCTAATCCTCATATAGCAAACGATTACAGCTTTTATGGAATGTAACTCCTGATGATCATGGGATGTGAGCAAGTACCTTCCTGACAGGCCGTGTTGGTTATTTACGCAGCTTGTATTTTGATCAATGAGGTAATAATAAACTCTAGAGGAAATACTTCGGAACGAGGCACGAAGTCTCGCTGTAAATTCGCGCCATTTCGCTAGTCTTCGTTCATCCATTAATGTCAGTATTTCGTCGGTCATCCATTTCTGTTTTGCTTTGGCTTTTTGCTTTTTGTTTTGTAGATATAAGAAATAAAAATGTACACGTGTACATTAACATATATGCTAATCAACATAGAATATTGATGAGGAAAACGGCAAATTAGATCAAGAGTTTTATTACAAGACTAGTCCGGTTCTTTCCGAAAGTGCTCAAATGCCAAATCATGTGCACACGATGATTCTTTAAATCCCCTTGTAGAATATACACATTTATGAAAAATTTAAGGATAAGACTCAGTTATTGCAATTGGCATAAGAAAATATTGTCTCAAATTCTGATCCGAAACAGGGGCTTGTACGTTTTGACAGCCCAAGTATTGGTATCAGGGATCAGTCTTGAGACCTGGAATCAATATAGAGCTCAAAATACGGTTTCTTAACATTCCTGTTTGTCGGATTGGAAAAATTCATTGATCTAATATTATTTAGTGTAGGTATTCATTGATCTAACGTAAATTTTGAGGAAAGTCGTACAATAACTAGGGAGGCTTTAGTTTTTGACAGTGTGATACGTTTTATTGGATCTTATGAAAAGGAAATTTAGTCAACTATAGGAATTGACAAGATTCCTTTAGACCAAATGGCATCAAGGAGAGCTAAAATTGATATCACGTTTCTGATTACTTAGATGCATAGTGTGGTCTTGGTAGCTGCGTGGTTGTGCTCTTATGAGAGTGCATTGATGTGTAGGTGCGCTTGTGTGTGGGTGTGTTGTTATGTCGGTGTATTTCTATGAGAGCTCACTGCTATGTAGGTGTGCTGGTGTGTGGGTGTGTTGTTATGTGGGTGTGCTTCTATGAGAGTGCATTGATGTGTAGGGGTGCTGTTATGTGGGGTGTGCTGCTATGAGACTGAACTGCTATGTAGATGTGCTGGTGCCTGTATGTGTTGTTATGTGGGTGTGCTTCTATGAGAGTGCATTGATGTGTAGGTGTGTTGTTATGTAGGTGTGCTTCTATGAGAGTGCATTGATGTGTAGGTGTGCTGGTCTGCTGGTGTGTGTGTGTGTGGGTGTGTTGTTATGTGGGTGTGTTTCTATGAGAGTGCACTTCTATGTAGGTGTGCTTGTGCCTGGCTGTGTTGTTATGTGGATTTGCTTCTATGAGAGTACATTGATGTGTAGGTGTGCTGGTGTGTGGGTGTGATGTTATGTGGGTGTACGTCTATGAGAGTGCATTGATGTGTAGGTGTGTTGCGTGGGCTTCACACAACCTATCAGTTGTATCAATAGACGAAAATAACTACTGAAATGCTGAAAATGTAATTGTAAATATGTACTTTTCTTTCAACCTCCACGGAATCGTGTGTGGTCGCATCACATTCGCGTTAAATTTCTAACATTTGTTTTCCACGGGCTACGAAGTAGTATACTTCATTGCATTCATCTGGTAGCGAGCGCGACAGTAGCCACGAAGGATATTCAGTGATATACTGCAAGTAACAGTCGTCAGGGTTTTCTGGTGCAGTTGTTGTGGCACCTTCCATGGCGCAAAATGCTTCAGTTAGCAATGTAAGCAACGTAACAAGTAGCATTCGTTATTTGTCAAAACATGTAGCATAACGGTAGTCACGCAACAGCGGCGCCGCTCGGAAACTGGAGAGACCCATCCCCACTTGTGTCAGAGATCAAGTTTTTAATTCGTCCAGATACGATAACAAAACTGGAGAGTTGGCTATCGGTGGCGGTTCAAATTTTAAGCCTTGCAACTTGCAAAATTTCATCCATTCTTTGTAATCACTCTTCTAATACTTTAGTGGCGTCGGTGGATCAAAATTGTTAATTACACATTAAAAGATGTCCTCCCCTCTCCCCCCCCCCCCTTTTGGAAAGCTGGTGCCGCAACTGAGGTCGCATAGTGTAACATACAAAAGTCCATTGTGTAGGCTAGTGTATATCGCAGTGTGAATTCTGTAGTGTGAATAACTGACTACATCAAGGTGGCAGTTTTCGATGCGTAGTGAGTAGGCATAAAGGACATTATGCTGTAAAGTAACAAAACGAGACGAATTTTTTAAGCGTAACAAGGAGAACTTTTGTCCTGTTGGGAGTTACATATCCATAAAGTAGAAGGTAAGAGGTAAATTACAAGAACAAACGATTGAACGTATACTACTTGACTTGCTGTTTCCAGCAAACATGGATTAGCAACACCGCAAAACAATATGACAACAAGTAAAAAACAAGCGGAGAACCCTTAAATAGGTGCTTAAGTAAAAAGCGAAACAAGATGACACCCATGAAATAACTACTGTCATAAATAGGATTTAATATTAAGAATTTTTGACATGGAAAGTAGCACACGCCCATATTCCTAGTGCCAGGAGCAAAGGCTGCCCAATGATCATCTTCCAAACATTTTACGACAACGTTTTAAATCCCCATAGGAATGAAGGCATCGGAAACTCAAGTAATCAACAGATCACAGTGGTGTACTTCATGTTATGAAACCATGTAAACGCAGTTAGATGCTTTGTCTTTCCAACTACACTTATTTTTTTAATAAGAAACCAGGGCTCAATCTCCCAAAAATTTAAAAAACTCGAGGGCTGGATGGGGCTGCTCTAAGAAACCTAGAAAATCTCGGAAACCTGTTTTGACAGTTTGATAACGGGTTATTTCATGAATAGGCGAACCTGGAGCAGAGGGTACCCTAAATGAAGTGTTAATTTACTAACAGCAGTGTGACTAGTCCCCTCTGCGTATTCCACTCCCTTCCATTTGGTACCAGAGAATAAGAAACTTTGATAGCTCAGAAAAAAGGTCAATATTTTAAGAAACATCGCGGGCTGGACGCTGAGGTAGTTTCTTATATATAATAAAATAAGTTTACATGCTGTATCTGCTCTCTTATACAGCCATATACACTCTGGAACTCGTTATTACTTGCTTGAGCTCCGCCCATTAATATCGTTGCGGGAGCCCTTTGCTCTCTGTCACACGTTCGTTTCGTTCGCTTAGCGCACAATTTATTGTATTCTCTCCTGTTTTCCCTGCACCATTATACTTGCTCGGTGTCTTTCCCTTCCCATTTCCTATCCCGATTCTGCTCTCTTTTCCATGATCAACACAATCTCTATTCTGGCTTACCGTCACCTTTCTTTCCTTCCGCACCCCCCTTTCATTTCTTCCTCCTCACCCCGTTTCATTACTCGTCTCTATACGAGTTAGACGGACAGCCTGTACCTCCAGTATTAACCTGCAATGATTTGGTTTATCAAGAACTTCGTTTGATTCTATTATTTTATACATGAGCTTTCCTATATTCTTAAATCATCATGCAACTGTGTTAAGCGTATGAGTAACAGGTGACAGCGTGGTCTTACTTAGAATAAGTAGCCATGTCTTAGTTGCTGCTTCTAAGCTATTGCAGGCCTTAGAATGAGAATAAAGAAACAAGGACTACCTTTTGACAGAGTTAATCAACCACGACCATCACATAACAAAATTGTGATGATTAAGGAAGCCAATGCTTTCGAAACTTTCATTGACTTTAGGTGGACTGACGAATGCTTTGTTGTAGGACAAACTGGAAATTCTTGATAGTTTCCTCTGATATCCAAGTATTCAGGAAATTGAGAGGTTGAGAAGTGTAAGAGGAAGAATAGAAAAACTTTGTTCCCACGCAAGTGCGGCTGCGTCATTTGGTTATGAGGGCGGTCATTTAAGCTGTCTAAAAGTGTGTCGCATTAAGCATATCCCAGGCATTTGATCCTGTCTTGGAGAGCCTCAAATTAGCAAACATTTAGGAATCCCCACATCAACCCATTGCCTACAAAAGCCTGTAATGAAGATGGTTCCCGTACGGTGTTCTGCCTTTAGTTATTGTACTTGAGACTGATGAGAGCTAACGATATCGTAACAATATATGTAGAACTCATGGTATTTAGTGAAAGATAATAACGATTCCATACAAAAACATAACATTACCTCTAAAACATTTTACGTATCTTTACAGCAAGGAAATCACCATGCATCACTGTGGTACCCCTTATTCAAATCAGTACATTCAGTTGTGTTCGCACCAGTAAGTTAAATATACGGGGTAGATGATGATCTACAGATTGATATCACAAATTTGGGAGTTTAAATATGTCTGCCCCTAAAGCAGTTTTGTAATGTGATGATTTGCTACTGTAGTAGATCTTCCCTTCTTTTCTACTTAAAAGCTACCCGTAAAATATCATTTCTTGCTGCTTCATATTTCTAACGTCTTTAATGTAAAATAATACACTTACCTTCCAGAAAAGAGGGCGGAAACTGTTCTCTGATAATTTCATCACTTTAAGGCAATATGTATTGACTACGCTTCTTTCAGCGTCCAAAACCTCATCAGGGGATAACTCCGCTTTCGAGGATCGGTACTCTAAGGCCTTCAGGAAGAGCTCATGCAAGCATTTTAAGTTGGACGTAACGTCTGCACTCTGCATGCGCGATAAGCACTCCCACACAACGTCCATAACATGGACAAGATAGGCCTGCATAAAAAATGATTACATATCAAAGAGTGAGGGAAAAACAGAAGAGGGAAAACGGAAGAGGCAAAAACAAAAGAGGCAAAAACAAAGGAGGCAAAAACAAAAGAGGGAGAAACTGAAGAGGGAAAAACAAAAGAGGCAAAAACAAAAGAGGGAAGAACACAAGCGGGAAAACAGAACAGGGAAAAACGGGAGAGGCAATACTTTGTTTATAAACTGCGTAAGCGCTAAAATGAGGCTACTTCAAACGAGGCTAATAGTGTGTGTTACCGACGATATAATATTATAAGCGTTGAGTAACGGAGTCATTTTGCTGAACGTTTTCGCCATACACTGATCACAGCAATCGTGCGGAATTTAAAATCTGTTTACAACTTGTGCCTTTTTCAATACCACGAGTGGTAGAAAACGTCGATTTTTCTACGAGTTGTTTTGGTCTTCTCGTTTCTTATAAATTCATCGTAAAAAAGCTTTCTAACTTCACTCCATACGATTGCTGTTACTTGCAAAGTGGATTCCAGCTGAAATTATTGAACAAACTGGTCCACTTTCTTACAAGGTCAAAACTGATCAAGGTATTATACTCGTAGGCACACAGATCAGTTACGTAATGGAATTAGTGATACTGAATTAGATTAAGATAAATCTCAGAATACAGTAGGACAGTCACAGCCTAAGCGCATTAGACAAAGGTCAGTTTTATTGAAAGACTTTATATCGAAATAAGAAATTTTAATTTGTTATATACCAGTTATTTTTTGTTTAGTTTAGGTACATCAATTATTTATCTAAGGCAGGAGGAATGTTGTATATCAGCCGACTATCAGGTGATATTAGGCAAAAGCCATGCGGTTGTACCTTATGTGTAATCTTTAGTACAAAGTAATCAGTTGATTCTTGACATCGAACAAGCCGGTTGTCTTCTTTCGTGTACATACACATATAACATTATTTAAATTAGGAATATCAATATTTACAAATACAGTTATAATAATTAAACCAAAGACACATCAATTGTCTATATTCTCCTCCGCACCAAAACAAAAGCATAAAATTCAAAGTTTGCAATAATACTGGAGATGATGCTTTGGTTTTTCATTTGTTTTCCTTTTGAGATTATTTCCCCCATCATGGATGGCCAGTCAGAGGAAGATGGTGGCACTCAATACTATGACATCCATATGTTCCTCATTTCTTAATCATACATAATTCGTAATACACCTACACAAACCGACACAGGTTTAATTAATGATGCATTAAAGCCCATTAACATTAATAACCTTGGTATTGGGTTTGGTGTGCTGTGACCATCTCCCATCCACTGGGTCACCAGGTGGTGGATAGAGGAACATCCTTGAGATATGAAGGCCAGCTGCAAATACTCAATAAGCAGTCTTAGACCAACTTGGTGGCTACTTACAGGTTGTGTGGGGATATGCTCTAGTCAGGTTTCCTCCCATGATATTCACATAGACACTCTCTCGTTCTCATCGTCTTTGCTGTTATGGGTATGTGAAATGGTCTCTCAGTATCATCAGCACAATCACTGAGTTCAAATCATGTGGGTAGAGGAGTCATGGAAGGTCAACTAAGACTTTTTCAAGTTGCATCAAATCCAAGATGATATTCCTCAGTAAAAATTGCTTGATGTCAACCCTGTAGACTATTTTGAATGGAGGAGGAGAACTAGCAATTGTAATGTAGTGAGTCAGCATTCTGGAAAGTTCCAGATGCCTCACATGATAGTGTAGGTTTTGATTTGTCAGCTATAATGGCGGTCTCAAATTGCTCATTAGAGCACATTGCAAAAAGTTAGTCTATTGTGACTTTTTGTAAAATATGACATTTAAAATAAAAGTGCCAAGAATGAGCTGAAAGTAACACACAGCATTCCTAATGGGTCCCTAGAGACCATGGCGGTCTCAAATTGCTCATTAGAGCACATTGCAAAAAGCTAGTCTATTGTGACTTTTTGTAAAATATGACATTTGAAATAAAAGTGCCAAGAATGAGCTGAAATTAACACACAGCATTCCTAATGGCGCACTAGAGACCATGGCGGTCTCAAATTGCTCATTAGAGCACATTGGAAAAAGTTGGTCTATTGTGACTTTTTGTAAAATATGACTTTTGAAATAAAAGTGCTCATAATGTGCTCTGATCAGCAGTTTGAGACCGCCATGGTCTCTAGTGCGCCATTAGGAATGCTGTGTGTTAATTTCAACTCATTATGAGCAGTTTCATTAAAAAACTCACATTTTTCAAAAAGGCACAATAGACCAAAATTTTTCAATGCGCTTTAAGGAGCAATCTGAGTATGCCATGGTCTCTAGGGACACATTAGGAATGCTGTGTGGTAATTTCAGCTCATTTTGAGAACTTTTATTTAAAAAGTCACTTTTTGCAAAAAGGCACAATAGACCAAATTTTTGCAATGTGCTCTAATGAGCAATTTAAGACCACCATGGTCTCTACGGACCCATTAGGAATGCTGTGTGTTAATTTCAGCTCATTCTGGGCACTTTTATCTAAAAAGTCACTTTTTGGAAAAAAGGCACAATAGAGTATTTTTTTGCAATGTGCTCTAATGAGCAATTTGAGACCGCCATGGTCTCTAGGGACCCATTAAGAATGCTGTGTGTTAATTTCAGCACATTCTGGGCACTTTTATTTAAAAAGTCACTTTTTGGAAAAAGGCACAATAGACCACCTTTTTGCAATGTGCTCTAATGAGCAATTTAAGACCGCCATGGTCTCAAGGGACCCATTAGGAATGCTGTGTGTTAATTTCAGCTCATTCTGAGCACTTTTATTTAAAAAGTCATTTTTTGCAAAAAGGCACAATAGACCAAATTTTTGCAATGTCATCTAATGAGCAATTTGAAACGACCATGGTCTCTAGTGCGCCATTAGGAATGCTGTGTGTTAATTTCAGCTCATTCTGACCTTTTTGTTTTAAAAGTCATTTTTTGCAAAAAGGCACAATAGACCAAATTTTTGCAATGTCATCTAATGAGCAATTTGAAACGACCATAATCGTTTAAGTTTCGGGAAGGAGAGCTCGCTGCTGCAGTTTGGTACCTCCAAAATAAAGTTTATCCGTAAAGCTATCTCAATGTTTGGAGAAAGTGTGGTGCACATTCTTATCTATGATAAGGCTGTCAAGGAAAGGTTAGACGCTAATACCTTGGCTCCTTGTCTGTAAAGATATTGGCAGGTGTTACAGACAGATACAGTTCATCAATAAATGTAATATCCAATTAATCTCGATCAAATCGTGACAAGTAGATATACTTCGGCCTGAATCTCTTCTAAGACAGTTTTGCCAGATGACAAAAGCTGCTAAATTGACTTGATAAATCTTTGAATGCTTGCAGACGTTGGTCCAGAGACAGTACGGTAGCCAGAGGGATGCTTGGTATGCTTATCATCCTCTAGAAGTGAACTTCAAGGTAAAATAGCATACCCTAGTTCATGGTCGTCTTTCCTAGAGTTTTAAAATGTGTCATAGCATTCCTAAGACTTGTTAAATACCCTGCACCATATATCTTTTCCAAGATATCAAATCTGCACACCTAAATTTTAAAGTTTTGAAGTTCAGTTAACTACAGACTGTCACATACCTTTTCTGGACATATCCTTTCTGAACTACTTTTCATTGACTTGAGACAACGGCCAAGCTTATGAAGCAGTTTATTTTATACCTTCTTTTGCATTGATCATTTATCATGTTAAGTCTTGAATGCTTTTGTCATTACTCAGTATGCGCTTTTATTCCTTTTTAGCTTGTGAATGTTCCTTTAGGTCGAGAAATCTTAATTGTATAATTAGAAATGTACAAACTCGAAGTCCATTTTTTAATCGATTAAAAGCAATAAAATCTTAAATTAAAATTTCTGAGAATGGTTTTGATAAAAATCTGAGGAGGCTATAAAGCTTCTCGGGATCAACCCAACAACGGCGGCGGAGCAGGGGGCTTCAGTCCCCCCTAATATTTTGAAAATGTTGGAATTTTTGTTAAAATGATGCCAATTTTTCAAATTTTAGTGGCTAAAATATGGGTTAAGGTCCACCCTCACAATCTCTCGCTCCGCCACTCCTGTACCGCTTTTTAAAAGGGTTCAACGATTTTCCAGAAGGTGTGACACAAAAATTACGTTAATTGGTGAACAGGCTGGCCCCTTGAACCTTAAGTTTATGAAGCATGCCCTAAAATGCTCATAAGTAGGGCCCGGATAAATATTCTCATAAACCCTCCAAAATATTCTCATAAATATTCTTATGGAACCCCGAAAATTATACGAGTTGCTATCAATGAGTTCTATATGCGAGAACTCCTGTATATCTTTAACTAACAACTAAGACGATAATGTCTTAACGTAAACTGCTCCTCATACAAATCTCCCGAATACGTCATTACATAGCCCTTATATACATTGGGAGGACTGGCACTAGTGACGTAAACACCACACAGTGGTGGCAGCGCTAGTAGGGAGCTAGAGGGAGCTTCAGTCCCTCCACTTTATGCGAACTAAAGCTTTTCTCTACCTAGGAGCACAAAGGAACACTGAAACTAAACAGAAAAGAGGGAAAGAGGTCCAAAATTATCAAAAGTTGCAAAATGTTATCTGGAGGTCGCATGCAGGCCCGCAACCAGAGTTAGAAATTTGGATGGGCTATTTTGAACCCCCTTGTTTATAAGTACTGGACTCTACCTAGCTGTACTGAGCACTCTTGCAGAGGTATCAACAGCAGGCAACTTAGTAGTTTATGTATGTATATATTCTTATTGGACTTTACACGTACCAGGATAGTCACTAACATGTCTCGGGATCAAATCGTGGTTTATATTGTAATTAACACTCAATCGAATCGTCCCAGATCTAAATTCTATTTAAGACACATTCTTCTCTGTTCTTTTCAATATATATTCAATCTGTATCCAAGAATGTAAAATGCCAGGTACAGTATACATCCAAATATTCTAAAACTCATACACTTGATAATGTTCTAATACCTATTCCCTGCTCTCTATGGTCTCTGTCTTCTCTCCCATAATCTCGATTTCCTTTCAAACATATTTTATCCTAACATGGGCGTGACTTATAATACGTCACTAATGCCCAGACTACTTCCAGAACAGTTTATTCCAAGCGCTCTCAATTGCTCGAATTCTTACCAACTTGGGGTTCTTCTTAAAAAAAAGCGAAGATTATACCTAGTCTAGCAGGATGTTCTTGGTTTACATATACGCAGATATTGTTAAGCAATGCAATGCCGTCGTGCTCCCTTATACTTGGTCACCCATAACGTGATTCTTCATAACAGTCCTTTCGCAAATTGTAAAGCGAGGAATTGAGGAACAAAAATATTTACACGGACGAAGAATTAGAAATCATTATCGGCATGTGGTTTGGTTGTGTTCAAATACCATTCCTTCTCAGACCTGATAGAAAGGACTTAATATTTTATTATTCTCATGCAGGATATGTACACATGACTATTCCTTCCAATATTGTTAGTAAAGACTGCAAATGCTTCTATTCTCTGGAAACATTTTAGGAAAGAGCTTTGGGAAGGAATATGCAATATTTGAACCCGTAAGTTAATACGCTCTCACTGGTTTATGCAAGGGGGGCAAATGATGAAGTACATTTATCTGTATTGTACCTTCGGTTGTCAATACGTGAATAAAAATCGATTGGCCGAGGCTGTAAACGACACAACTGTAAAACATGGATGCAGAAATGATACCTCGTACTATTCTGTATAAAATTTTAATATTTACGTCGGGATAAATTTAGCACTAAATGTTTTTTACCGAAGAAAAGCTAAAAATGTAAGGGCGGCAATAGAGGACGCATATTTGCTTTATTCGATCGCGGAGAAGTTAAAGGCCTTTTAGTCTGTTATTTATCAATCAGCATGCCATTAGTTTCGTAAATTTGTTCAACGCCATGTGCAAAACTTTAAACTTTGATTGAAGTATTAAGGTATTCTATGTACATATGAATTTTCCACTAATTTCAGGATCCGACGTTATTAATGCACATGTTCACTCCGATGCTCAAGAATGTTGTCAAGACAGAACTTAAATGGGATATCATATTCACTTGTCGTATTTACCGCTTGTTCGCTGATGTAGGATTCGAATTTCTTTTTTTGCTATTGAATAGCAGGAGCTAAATCAATATTTTATGGTTTGCCAGCATGCAGTTGGGATAAGATTTTCATCGCTGATGATACAGTGACTACGTTGAGATGTTTACTTAGGTATTCACCATAGACCGCAGCGATAATCTCCCTTGTTATTAATAGGCTACCGAAGTGAGATTAAGCTCTGTTGCCCCTTTGACTAAGCTCGTATTTAGTAAATACTATTAAAAACACATCTTTTGCGTCGTTACTGGATAAGGAGGTAACGTATTCCTCAGTAGGCTAATACTATTTTAAGTAATTAGTGTTTTGACGATTTGCGGAATGCATGGAGGTGTGTTGAGTGGTGTTAGCGTGATTACCTATAGACTCGCAGTTTATCTCTAAGTAGTGATGGAGCAGACGTTTACTTTACAAGTAACATACTTACCTGCCTCCTTTCCTCTCCCTTTATACCGATCCATCGAAATACACATCCAAGTCATGCATTTATTCATCCATCCACCCAACCGTCAATCAGTTGATTCATGCATCTGTGCCCACGTGCATCTATTCTTATTCATCCATCCATCCGCCCATCCATCCATCCCTCCGTCCGTCCATCCATCCATCCATCCATCCATCCATCCATCCATCCATCCATCCATCCATCCATCCATCCATCCATAAGTGCGCAGAAGGTGTGCGCAGTGGTAATCTCGTACTCGTACTCGTACTCGTCGTGGATCTAAACCTCCCTATTATTAAGAGCGACGGGTTCAGCAATTAACTGGAGTAAGAGTTTCCGCTGCTTACCAGGGAGACTGGTATGAAACACCGGAGTAAGGGGCGGCCTTTTGGCAAGGAATGGATGTAGTATCTGTTTTCATTGATAACAGATGCTCTCCATAATCCGCTAGAGGCGGTCCTACTGGGCCGTCTCCCTCATGGCTTTCTTCTCTGCCCGGTAGCCAAAATTGAGGGACGTTGCCCTTGGACGCCTCAGTGGCCCTTTATTTATTAGTTAGCCTGTTTTGTGGCTTTTCTGTTTATTTAGGATAGTTTCAATGTCGGGCCCACTGCTTATCAGGGGTCTTTGATTGAGAGACTCAACTGAATGGCGGCATCAAATGCGATCTCGACCTTTTGGCAAGGAATGGATGTAGTATTTGTTCTCATTGATGACAGATTCTTGTTCTGATCCGTGAGAGGCGGTTCTACGAGGCGCTCGAGCCTGCATCATAGCTTGCTATTCTATCCTGTGGCCTAAATTTAGGTACGTTGCCCTTGGACGCCGCAACTGTCCTTTATTTATTAGTTGTTTGGTGTTTTTGCTGTATAATGAGGGTGGTTTCAATATGGGGCTCACTGTTGGTCAGGGGTCTTTGACTGAGAGGCTGCCAACAAAGGGTTCTAGGCCTTTTGCAAGGAATGGATGTAGTATTTGTTCTCATTGATGACAGATTTTTATCATCCTACAGGGTGGTTGAGCCTGTCTCGTGGCTTGCTTCTCTACACGGTAACCTAAATTGAGGCACTTTGTTCTTGAACGTCCAAGCTTCCCTTTGTTTATTAGTTAGCCTAATTTGGAACTGCCAACTTTATCAATAGGGTTTCTTTGTTCTTAAATTACTTATATTTATTCTCTAAAGAACCTTTATATTTTCTGTTTAATATTTTAAAGTAGTTTGTATTTCACATTTTTTTCATTTTTTTTAAAAAAAGGCGAAATAACTACATACATACTTACATACATGTATTATGCATCATGTTGCAAGATGTTTTTCAATCTTCTTCATCCTATAATGTCTTTGCCAAAAGTTACCTTTTGTCATTCCAGACAATTACTGTCACCAATGTCTATGGGAAGCCTTTAGCAAAGCATCGTTACTTAACGAAGTACATAAATTTTGCATCAGTTTAATGATTTAGTTCCATTCCCGCAAATACATATTTTGGGTCAATTTTCTTTAGACCTAGCCATGAATCTCAACCGATATTACATGGAAGACTGAACGTGACCAGTAGTTAGATAAAAATTATTAGACATTTCCTTTCCAAAATTGTCATTATTAGGAATATTAAACTGCAAACCTCAAATATCATAGGTAAACATTTATTAAAGGCCTGAGCGATGGTAGATTTCGTTTAATGAGGGAACATAGGTCAAATGGATTGAGACCTTGGTCTGACTTGACGATTTCGACTTTTGATCCAGACGCGAAGTCCTTCGATATTTTGTCTGCATATTGCATTTTTCTTTGATAAGGAGAATCTCCCCTTTGATAATGAAATGGGGCATTAGAACCTCAGCATCCTTATTTTTTATACTGTCCTAAAGTTTGGAAATTTGCTTTAAAAAAGGCAGATATTTCTCTAGCTTGATTATGGTAATGTGACATGTGAAAGAAATTCTGAAGTCATATTTTCTCGTCATTTAATGCTACATTTCTCAATAAATGAGCCACGAATACATGTAGAAGTTAATAAGTCGTGTAGGAATTCCATGAAAGGAGTAAAATAGGACTTGTTCTTTTTGCAAAGGTCATCATCTTAAAGTTAATTGTCAATGTACATAGTACCCAAATTACGTAGAAGCCAGTCAACACAGAATATTTAAGAATTTGATATTCGAAGTTAGAACATCTTAGCGAAGCAGTACCGCAGCTGGCCTTCAATTATAGGTGACGCAAAGCTGTATAAAGAAATTTAACCCTTTAGCCGGGGGCAGTCGGTGTCTTGGAGTCGATGGAAGGGGGAAACTTTTTAAAATTTGTATTCAGTACACTTAGAAACATCTAATTTTGGCACCTGAAGGACTGAAAGTTACATTAACGAAAGTATAAAATACGTCTCAGGGACAACGGTCAAACAGCGCCAGCTCCGGTATTTTAGTAGATTTTACTGTTATAGCAACAGTAATCTTTGTCTGGCAAAAGGAAAGCGATTGCTCTCTTAAGACCAAAGAAGAGCAACAAGATATTTGCTTCCTATCAATTTCTTTTAACAGTTTTATCTCCCGTTCTAGGAATACGAGTACCAGCAACAAGTTAATCTTCAACGGTGCAAGTTGTACGTAAGAAACGTACGTAGATTATCATTTCTGCTTTGTGAGTGTTCTACATGGGAAAATACCGGAAAACAATGTTCGTACATTGATCGAGAATTCTATTCTTAGAGTGCGTGGCTTTCTGTTCTTATAGATTAATACAAACATTTTTTCAAATCAGTGAAAAGGGAACGTAGCCAACTTTCCACATTTGTAAAGAAAGATCAGCAGATGAATGAATTCGATTATTTCACGGTCTGGTGCTTGTGTTGCCATGAGAGACCATGAGGGTATTTGAAATGGATTGAGACCGACCATCTGGCTGCATCGACGAATATACCTCAAGTCACTTCTACTCTTGCAAAATCGGATGAACAATTTGAACTTAAACCTGCTCTTTCTTTAATGAAGTAACAACCTCTAAATCCTCGCAAACCACATTGGATTAGTGTTCTTGTGAACATTGCTAATTGGCACTTTAAAAATCCATGCATTTGGTATAATGATCTTTATGAGTTCATTTCCTTCTTCTTAGAGTGTTTTCGCCGTAAAACGAAATAATCACCACTGCGAAATATCTTCCCTTTTAACAATATGTGGTGCCTAAGAACGGCAAACCATATCATCATTAAGATCCCTAAGGATTGTGGGTGGCTAAATGCTATCATCACACATATCGTAGCTTTCTCGTGTTAGCTTTCAAAATGTCAAATACTGTCGCAGAGAGAGTTAAGTTCACAAGGGGTATCACCACAAAAAGGCCGCATGTGGATCTGCTTGATCGACGAAAGTTTCTTGAACGTTTGACAATTTATTACCATGACAATACATGACCGCTTGGTGTTAATGATTAAAACGTGTATGTGGCCATGGTTTAGGCACAGGTATCCAATGATAACACTGGTAAACAATAAAAAATATTTTGAAATGGTTTCGAGACTGTTTTAGCTGATTTGGGGGCGCTGAATCTGCAAATGAACGTAGATTTTCTTGGTTACCGTTTTTGCGGCACAGAAATGTCTCATTTTTGGGAGGGAAAGCGTATTTTTATCGACCGATGGCAATATTTCTTAAAAGGAAACAGTCAAGACCTCTGAATTTGTATCTAAATCAACCAATACCGGTCTGCTTATCTGGAAATAGTACTTTTGCGATCATAATCAGACCCTAAGTCTTTAAATAACTCGGTTGAATGTACCAAGACCAACGAGAATTTTTAGCAAATCGTTTAATATATTATCAGCAATAATAAAACGTCCGTGAACGTAAAAACTACGGTAAAATCCTTTATTGATTGCCTTTTATGCCCAATGCTATTTAATTTCTTTTTGATACTCCAACAGTAATTAAGCGTCATTCGTTTGTCGCACCGGCCCTGGTAGCGCTCTTTCATCATTCCTGAGTTTGATATCCTGATGGAATCGTTCTCCTTGGTATCAAATAGCTGTCAAAATTTGCATCTGTCATCGTCATCATAGAATTTCCGCGTCAGAACAAAAGAGGCGTCAGCAATTCAAGTAATAGTCGGAAACCAACAGAGAAAACTCGTCGGAAAAGAACAACATTTTGTGTTAGTTTCCGACGGCTTTTACTTTGGCATATGTCAATCAAATTTTAACTTTCACAGCCAAGCAGTAGGGTTCGCATACAAGAAAACCTGCCTCTAACGTGCTATACGCTTGTCTGGCGACGGATTTTACTCCTATGTGAACAAGGCTTTAAGCATTACATCAACGGTCGAAAAGCTCCCATATAGCAGGCGCTTAGCATCAACATGAGTATTCCATTTCTATTGCATTGGTGACCAAAATGGGGTTTATATACTTCACCTTAGACTGGCTAACCGTGAGGTCACAGGTAGAACAATCTATTGTGAGACGCCTTCGCCGTTTAAATTCGACATGATTCTCCCTATGACGCACCGATAATCTGGGACCAAAATAGAAAAGCGACACTGAAAATCGTTATAAGTCAACTTAATGATATTTAAATACAAAACAGATGGCTTCGAATGTTGTCTTTATTCCAAATTGATCATCGTTTATAGCTGAGAGATATGATTCCTCGATACAAACGTGTTATCAAGAACTTCTTTTGTCGTCGAACATGGGCAAGGATTTCGTGTCTCATAATTAGAAATAACGTATATGAGGTAATGTGTACGATTGAGTACAATAGTGTAGGAATGCCCCCTGGAGGGAGATATGACGTTGCTCGTGGCAGAGTTAACGCTTATCTCTCGTACAAACAAATTTAAGATCACTTGTGAATGGACTTACGTTGGAAGGGAACTACAAAATTGATTTGAAGCTGGTGGAAGTCAGGAACTCGCTATTGATCATAAGTGCTAAGACTTCCTTTAGGTAGGCTGACGTGGATTGATAGATAACAGTAGTAATTCAATTTGATAATAATTCAACAGCTTCTATATCGCCTATTGTAATACTTCTAAGCGCTTTGCAAATTATGAACTTAAAAGTAGAAAATTTTTAGATAATATTTAAATAGTTTGTTTGTGGTACAAAACAAGAATATTGCACGAAATAGCATAAACATTGTGTACTTAAAAGCTTTTTTCGTCTGACACTCCTCAGAGTACAATCGTCAGAATGAACGAAATGGAGTGTGTGAAAGAGTATACCCAACTGTATTTTGAAGGAGCCAATCAGAAATTGGACTGCCTGAATGGCTGCTACTTTTTGACATAGACGATCTGTCCAAATTTGAGAACGATATCTTCAGCAATCGATAAGATAAACCCGTTCAAACTGTAAACCATGCCTATGAAAACCTTTTTAAATGAACGCACTTCATCATCTTATGAACTGAGTAAAATTAACAGTGTTTCCTCAAGGCCTTTTCCAAACTCAAACAGCCGTTTCTCACAGCCGATAAGAGATTTGAACGTGATATTTTGTATACGGGTCGTTGTTGGCAGCGTTAACACTGTGATATAGTTATAATTGTGATTCCTCGAAAAAAGGTTTTGTGACGTCTTTACTTTAGTACTCTACAAGCAAAGGTAATAAAGGACAATGAAATTACCGCTGTCACCTAAAGTTTCACGTCCTGCAACGCTTCATCGGACAGAAAGAAAGCTCTTTCAATAATGTTGGTATCTATCGACTATCCTACCATTGAACATTAAAGCTGTTTGTCTATTTATCTTTGTATGTACTGATTTTAAAAAATGAGTTCCTTATGCTGGCATTTCGAAACGAGTTCGGACCTTCTATTTAGTAAGTTGCTCTTGGTCGCGGTTATAATTGCGCACTTTTCGCCTCCTTCCGTTTAACGGTGTAACGTTTTTATCAATATATCCTCCAACATTGTATTAGTCATTGCGCTCTTTTTAAGTCCTACATTTGCGTAAATAGTTCAGTCTCCAGCACGTACTTTATATTATCAAAATATCTATTAAAGATTTAGTTAGTAGATATCACACTAAACCTCTTCCATTAGGCTCTACCTTGCTGTACTGAGCAGTCTTGCAACAGTATCGTTAGTACTGTTAGTATTAGTATTACTTTATATTCGTTTAGTCGTAGATTCGTACTATCTTGGTATACATCTACCGCAAATGCCACAGTATCTAAGTATGAAGTGGGCATACGTATTGCCTCTGTCTGTTGTCTTCCTTCATTTTGCCTTCCTGCAGTACTTGTGCACGTCAGCGGTAACATCGAAAAGCACTTTTCGAACAATCGAACTACTGACTGCACCACCGTGGTAATTTTCCTCCATACACCATACAAGAAATTGTTCAACTCTTCGTTATTCAGTCTTACTACGTTTTCGTGTGACTCGCGTCGTAATTATCGGGACCATTCAAAATCATGTCATGCCATCACTCTGATATGATGGGATCATACAATTCCTGTGGTACAAAATAAGAATATTGCACGAAATAGCGAAAACATTGTGTACTTAAAAGCTTTTTTCGTCTGACACTCCATGCGAAATATAAGCATTGTGAAGCATGGCTTTTGTCCGACTAATTTTGTTGCTTTTGCTAGTTTTCTTCCCTCGTTTGTTTTATTTGATTCCATTCATGCTTCTAACAATGTCGAACACTGAACCAGTAAGTGTTGAATTTTGGGGAAATGAAGCACAGGATGCAAAGAATACCTGAAATGCAATGACACTACGTGATATCCCATGCTCTGAAATCTCTCTCCTAATTTTTATCGCTAGTCAACAACCATGAGTATAGACAAGCAACTTTACAACGATATTCTCAACGTTATCTGATCAAGTGATAAGGTATGACATGAAAAGTTACAAAGGAAAGGATTTGTTGAGGTTTCCTCCACGATTGTTGTAGCGTTTCAAACAGACTCCGATTTTTCTGTCCATATTTCCTAATAGCATCACTGCAACCCTTCGTTTTATCGATATCTGGTTTCTGTTCTATTTCCTGCTTTAGCCTCAACTTCTTAGTTACCGAAAGTGTACGAAAGTGTTTAGCCTTACTTTAACTTGCCATTTAACGTACCATCAAATTGATGATTCTAGTAGTAAGAATGTTGGCGTTTTTAATAAATTTCGCGGTTCTAGAGGTGAGGATGATGATTTGACAGGCTACAGTGGAATTGACACTTCATTAGTCAGATACAGAACATATAGGGTTAAATTAGTTAAATGAGTACATTAGCGATCCTGCATATAGACCTATAACCGATAGTTAGGCTAAAGGGTATTCTCTACAGAGTCTTAATATATATAATTGTGATGTTGCAAACTCTTGAAAAGAACGAAATGACCTAAACATAGACACAGTAAATTTGTGTAAACATGTTTATCTGGGTCACCTGGTATTCAAAACCATCAACTGATACCGTCCTTTTTATCTACCACTGAGGGTACTTTGCGATGGGAGCTTCAAGCTAACGCTCATTGGCGATTCCAACAAATTTAATCCTGAAACTCGCAGCTTTCTAGAACGACCCCATACCAGTTGAGCTTGCCTGCGTCCAATTTGATGTACGAAATGTAAAGGCTATATTTACTATAAGATAGTGCATTCAAATGACAGTTTTTTAAGTATCTTTCATTGAAGTATTGACATCAAAGGTCAAAGTAGAGTCGGTTTCAACTTCAATTAAACTGTATGACCAATCTCTAGCCCAATGGTATACAAAACCATAGAACTTCAACCTATGGAATGGCAACTCAGCTAAACCGGAAACGTATGTTGTGTTAGCCTCGTTATCGAAAGTTAACATACTTTTATTTTTCTAGTCGCCACATTAGCTCCCAATCATCCACCGGTGGACATCGACATCCAGCTCAACAAAATTGGAGACCAGCTTCTCTGCGCCACGTGACTTGACCAAGGAAGAACTGCCCTCCGGCCCGTCATCAATCCAAAGCCCATTAAATTAGAAAGTATCATCGAGAAGAGAGGATTTGAAATGTAAGTTTTGAAAAGAACACTAGAGAAATAGAAAATAGAATAGAAAATATTTTCTATTTCTCGAGTGTTCTTTTCAAAACTTACATTTCCAATCCTATCTTCTCGATTCTTTTTCCTGATTTTCCTGGTTGTTTCCTAGAGGCGGCAGCTTGATTTTCACGTATTCGGCGTGGTACGTGTTGCTTGACCCTGTCTTATGTATGTACCCCATTACCTATGTGGATCAACAGAAGAGAATCGGCGAAAAGCTTTTCGATCAAAATGAGTTCTCTGCTGAATTGTGTTTTCAAGTTCTGCAATACCAATAATATGTTCAAGGAATTTATTATCAAACAAGACTTAACCTCAGGATGTTTTTCCCGGAAAACCAAGGCGTGGTTGCGTTGTTGACAAATAGTATTTCCTGGAAATCTCACTTGATATTCAGTTTGCCATTATCTTCATTTTTGTCATCTTGCTCAGAGCAAATCGGTCAAAATTCATATAGTAGAATTTACCGCCAAATAGCACAAAAATACCTTTTGCACAGCCTCTTTTTTTCCACTTATAAGTACTAAAGATCACTTCTTCTTTTGACCCTTTAAAGAAAATCGTCAGTTTTGTACAAAACTTTTGGAAAAATCGTCATTACATGAGACAGCCTCTCTCGATGTACATCAAAGTGTGTCTTTAAGAGATTTGCATAAGTGTCTGATGGGCGTGATTTCTTCTTGTTCTTTCGGTTCCTCCCATTTAGGGGTCGGCACAGCGGATCCTTTTCCTCCACATCACTCTGTTGTTTGCTTCCTCCTCCGTCACGCCAACCACCCTTATGTTCTCCCTCACCACCTCCATGAACCTTCTCTTGGGCCTCCCTCTCCTTCTCCTACCCAGTATTCCCATCTCCAGCATCCTCCTTCCAATATATCCCTCATCCCTCCGATACACATGGCCAAACCATCTCAATCTCGCCTCTCTCACTTTATCATCCAACCGTCTTACCCGGGTTGTTCCTCTGATATAGTCGTTTCTAATCCTGTCCATCCTCGTCACTCCTAGGGAAAATCTCAACATTTTCAGTTCTGTTTTTGATTCACCAAATTTTTCGACTTTTCAAAGGCTTAGTGCTTGAGAAAATGCCAGAAAACTGCCTCTCTCGAACGGCTTACGTTTCTTACTGTATTTCCTAAACTATAGTATTTTAAAGTGTGATTTCACACGCAAAAAGTCTTGTAGGGCATCAATCTACATAATAAACACGTAACCATCATAATTTACGGACCTTTTTGATTCACCAAATTTTTCGACTTTTCAAAGGCTTAGTGCTTGAGAAAATGCCAGAAAACAGCTTCTCTCGGACAACTTACGTTTCTTACAATATTTTCTAAACCATAGCAATTTAAAGGCTGATTTCACATGGAATAGTCTTGTAGGGCATCAATCTATATAATAAACACATAAACATCATAATTTACATACCTTTTTGGTTGACCAAAGTTTTCGACTTTTCAAAGTCTTAGTGCTTCAGAAAATGCCAGTAAACTGCCTCTATCGGACAACTTTCGTTTCTTACTAGATTTTCTAAACCATAGCGGTTTAAAGTCTGATTTCACACGGATTAGTCTTGTAGGGCATCAATCTACATAATAAACACATAAACATCATAATCCACTTACCTTTTTGATTCCCCAAATTTTTCGACTTTTCAAAGCCTTAGTGCTTGAGAAAATGCCAGAAAACTGCCCCTCTCCGACTACTTACCTTTCTTACTGTATTTTCTAATCCATAGCAATGTAAAGTGTGATTTCACGCGGAATAGTCTTGTAGGGCATCAATCTACATAATAAACACATATACATTATACTTTACGGACCTTTTTGATTCACCAAGTTTTTCGACTTTTCAAAGACTTAGTGCTTGAGAAAAAGCCAGAAAACAGCCTCTCTCGGACAACTTACGTTTCTTACTAGATTTTCTAAACCATAGCAATGTAAAGGCTGATTTCACACGGAATAGTCTTGTTGGGATCAATCTACAAATAAACACATAAACATCATAATTTACATACCTTTTTCTTTGACAAAACTTTTCGACTTTTCCAAGCCTTAGTGCTTGAGAAAGTGCCAGAAAACTGCCTTTCTCGAACAACTTACCTTTCTTACTGTATTTTCTAAACCATATCAATGTAAAGGCGGATCTCACACGGAATAGTCTTGTAGGGCATCAATCTCCATAATAAACACATAAACATCATAATTGACGGACCTTTTTGTTTCACCAAATTTTTCGACTTTTCAATGGCTTAGTGCTTGAGAAAATGCCAGAAAACAGCCTCTATCGGACAACTTTGTACTACGATAGTTTATAGTTGCCATCGAAGAGATTTGGAAATGCCACTCTGCAACAGCTAAGTTCGGAGTAGCAAGGAAGGACAGAGAGTGATAAATTGTCATGTCGAATTGTAGCTAACATTCAACAATATTTTCTTTATAACTTCTTATACTAAGTTTTAACACATCATCTCAACATTGCGATGGAAATTGAGACGCGGACTCAACTTGTTTGGGCACAAGTCAAACAAATGGGGCGGAAATCCAATCAGTATTTCTCTGAAACTCGCGCACTTCTTATACCTTGCTTAAACGTTCTCCAGAGTCTGTAGTTTTTTCTCTTGCCTTGTTCTTATTGCAACCCCCGCCGATCAGTTTTAACATTTTCACTCCATTGCTTGTGTACATTATGTTTGCAAATTCAGCTTCCATGAATAAATAATTCTTCTGCCTTTGTTTGTAAATTCTCTTTTGAGTTGCTATTTGCCTGTTGTGTTGTTGGAAACTACTGGATAAATTTTCACCTAACCATGCTCATCCGCCTTATTCCACCCACCCTGCTTTTGCAGCCCCCATTTCCCTTATTCATGTCAAAAGTCTCTTCCAGAGCCGCAGATTAATCCAACCTCCCCCCATTCCACCACCACCTTAAAATTTGAAATACTAGAGTAGCTAAAATTTGTGTGTATAATCATTGCGAGTTGAAACGGAGCTGATGAAAATTCCCGCAAAGTTCCCCGTCGATATTTTTGAACTTGACCCCTTTTGTCACACGTCCAGATATACTAAAGCGTATATGATATATCAAAAAGCTGCCGCTCATCAACTTTGTCACGCTGACGACAGTGCTGCGAAGGCATAGATACTTTACGTGCGAATTGTTGGTAAAATTGTATCCGTAACACTTTCGGTACCACTTCTCTCAAAGCCATCTCGCATACCTACTGCTCCGAAATCTCTCTTTCAGGAAGTGATATAGTGAAAACTTATTTGTCAGCATTGCGCTGTTATGGTAATGCTGCCGGACCAACAGAAATGGAGTACTTCAATATGACGTTATAATTAACTACAGAAGTCTGATAATATTTTTGCACTCGTTTTATACTTGTAGTGGGCCGACCAAATTTGAGAAAGAAATCTTCAGCAATCGTCCGAATAGGCTCCATCAAAGTTTAAATCGTCCCTATCAAATAATCTCTATCCCTTGTTATTTAACCAAGTTCAAAACTGAGCAAAATTAACAGATTCCTGACTACTTCTTGCAATTGTTTATACGAACGTTATATATTCTGATCAAAGCACATAAAAATTCCAATGTAAAGTCTATACTCAAAGATCCTAAAACTCCATAATATTCTTCCACTCAGCTCATTCTATTCTCAACTCTGACCCTCAGGTCAAATGTGATACAAATTTGTTCTAACATGGGCGTGACTTACCCTACATCACTCATGCCCAGACTACTTCCAGAACAGCTACAGTGGCCTTGGTTACGCTGTGGTAACGGCATACCAAGTATAGTGTTTTCTATTAGAAGCTGAAGATACTTTAACTAGCTCTGAGTTATAACCTATAAAAAGATTCCCTTGATCGAATTTTCCTGTAGCGTAATTTGATCCATCAAATATCTTCAAGACGTCTTGCGTGATTCCTCCAATTGCGTGGATGTATTTGCAGCAGCAGTAAGATAAGACTGTATTAATCATATGGTTGCCACCACGTAACCAAGGTAGTTATGGCCTAACGAGCGTTTTGTCGCGTATTCAACACTAATTCCAGACAACCGCTAGCCACGAACGACGGGTTAAAAACCTTTACTGATTTTCAAAACAGGAAACAGAACTTAGAGGGAAATGAACCATGTATGCAACGGCCAAGCGTGATTTTATTTCTTGTGACAGAGCCTTGCGGCATTCCAAAATCCCATCGTGTTTTAGTCAAACCTTTCTCTCAAAGTGGTGATATGGCATGCAATTCTAGAATTCAATCTCAAGCCAAGCTTTCGTAGCGAAATGTATAATCAAGTTAAGGATTTACCGGATAAACCCTTTAGTAGAAAAGATTTGCCATCGAAGCTTAAAATAAGAGAGAACCAATAAAGAAACTAAATATTCAGATAAGTTTTAGAGAGTTAAGTAAAGAAGGACATCGATACTTTAACAACTGTGTAGTTCTTTCGAATGAATTTGTGGATGCTGTGAAGTGAGTAGGTTATTTTGCTAGCCTTGTTTATTGTTCGTGAATGAGAAAAATATGTGAACAGAAACAGGCTACTTAGATTTACACACATCTCGTAAACGTCATGAATTGAGTGAGCATCTCTTTGCATGTACACAACTTCGTAGGTTAGCTTTGGTAAGGCTCGGGTTGATACTATTCACTTAGTGACAAGAGAGGTCCTACTGAAGAAAATTAATGATATAGATTTCATCAAGTCAAAAGCTGGCTTCGATGGTACTTGTCACAAGAAGGTTATCCCACAAAAGCGGGAGCCGCCTCAAGCGCTCCTAGTAACCCCTTCCCGGTGTTCTTAAAATATAGTACATAAAGATTTTACATATTACCTAGATGAATTGATAGAGAATAGAAAATGTGCTGTGTTGCTTTGGAGTGACAGAAATTAACCTCAAGCAGTAGCTATTTCTTTGCATATCGTGTAATCAACTGTTGGATAAAAGATTGTGCAGACACGGGAGAACAGGGGGGCTGAGGGGGCCATGGTCCCCCAAAGATTTGCCAAATCTCAATTTTTATCACGACCACTTTTCAGTTTTTAAAAATTGAAATTGATTGCGATAGACATTATGTCACATTCAAAGCAACGTATGCATATCGACACGAAACACCCCTTTCCACACAATGACCAAAAGCACCTCAATGGAATGTGGAAAAAGAAATTTTAACCCAGACCACTTAGATCGTTTGCCTTCCACAAATTCTATCTCTTTATCAATTTTCATGCCAGTGCGAGGCTAGCTTTGTTGGCCGCACGACTTTGGGGCTGCTTGACCGAATTAAGCAGCATATACCATCCTTTATTTGCCAAACATCAACTCCTAAACGGAAACAACCATCTCGGGTTTCAAAGACCAAAAACACCACTAAGCAATGTGAATCTGCCACAGGGCAGCACTTGCTTGAGAACCCAGACTGTCCCTAAGTATACACGGACGATTGCTTCCGTATCATAGGAAAGGCCAGGTCTGCATTTCATTTGGCAGTACTGAAGTCAGTCCAAGAAGCAAGAAAAACTTTGCTATGCAGACAGAAAGAATTCGTCTTCTCGCTAGGCGTATTCAATTAATCTTGTTTTTAGACGATGCTGATTGGTTCAAAAACACAAGCCATTCAGGGAATCCAAATTCTGATTGGCTCTTTCAAGGATGCAGTTGGGTATACTCTTTCACACACCTTATTTCGATCACTCTGACGTTAGTACTCTGAAGAGTGTCATACGAAACAAGCTTTTCATTACACAATGCTTTCGCTACTATGTGGAATACCCTTGGTATGTCGAATGATATAATTGACTGGAAAAGTCACAACCACAGTAAAATTAATTCTCTTAAAAGATCAAAAGTTCAAACTACATAGACATGATAATTTTTTTAATTTCACACCTTTCATGGTTTTACCCCAAACTGCCAAACAAACAGATAACCATCAAATAAATTGAATTCGAAAGATTACATTAAGTTGTATTATTGGGGGCCAAAACAGTCAAATCTTCAGAACGACTTTGTTTAAAGATAACGAAAACATGACACCCGGCTATTTACAAAATAATGGCTGACTGTTTTGTTACTACAATGGATAAGAGCATGGTTTTGAAAACATGCCTATAGAGCTGTGTGGTAGGGACCAGGTACTTCTTGAACATACCACAGCAACTATTTTCTTCCTTTACTCTCTAGGACTTAACGTAAGAGGTTTTTACTCTATCTTCTGTCCACTCACATCACGTTTTCTACAATACCCAACAACTTTGTGCCCTATGTCTAACAAGTATTACCTAAGTTTCCAATACTTGATAGACAACAGGATTGCTCATTCTGTACACACAGACAAAAGCAGTTCATATATCACTAGTGTATGGATATAGGGTTTGAAAAGTAGATTACTGGTACAAAAAATTTGAATATTGCGTTGACTAACGGATTCGCCATAGAAAAAGCGAAAAATGGAAACAAATTCTTTTTGTCGACGGAGTACCGGCTAACGAGTCTGTTTTGGGATCTGTTGACTTGGCTTTGTTTACGCGATTGGGATATAGGGTTCTTATGAACGTTGATATTATTAGTGTTCTTCAATCTTTATACGACACGGTTCTGTGTAAATACTTCGACTTATGATTTGGCAGAATTGAATCCAGAGAGCACAACAAACTTGGTCGTACGATTTGGCTAATGAGAATCAACCATAAGCTTCTCCGTCAAAGAAATGCCAAAGTCACGGAAGAATTTCACTCTTTTTCCCTGCTATTGTTATTCTGCAGTTTAAAACCAGAGCCGGCGTGGTCCAGTAGGACTTACCATGTCTTTCATCCTTGGGGAACAGGGTTCCATTTGCCAACGGTTTAGAAAGGCATAGGATATCAAGTGATCTATGCTCCAGTTATATTCAAGTCTTAGCAATCAGCTTAGTCTATGTCAAAATGAAACACTTGGTGCAAAATCGTACAGGTAGATTTCAAACCTCCTCGGGACTTCGTACCTTAAAAATTCTGAGAAACAGATCCGTCTAATTGGCCTCCTGATGTCTTGACACTAAGATGTAAATCGAAGTTACCGAGTTTTTAAATAACTTCATCAACAATCCATTGTACGATGAACGACGACCTTTAAAGAGATTGTTGGGGATTAGAGAATCGAAGTGTGCCTCGTAAAAGGCAAGACATCATAAAGTAGGTTTCTTGTTTGAGTAAAAAGCTCATTTCATGTTAAAGTAAATAGCTCTTTTCATGTTAAAGTAAAAAAGCTCTTTTAAGGGATTACAGTTGTCTTGTAAACCTTACTTCCTTAGGTTCAAGAGAGGGATGTTCGCCTGAGAAAATGGATCAAGCTCTGGAGTCCCAGATAACGTATAAATCCATCAAATGGAACAAAATACCAACCAGACTTGTGTTGTACATTTGTCAGCATCATACCCACATGCTTCGGGCACCATTTTACATTTTCAGCCTACGCTAATTTTGACGTATTTTCAAGTTGAGAGTCCGGGTATTCGAGTAGTCCGTGTAGGTGTCAACTCTAAACCTGTAGGAATCTGTTACGCACCTGGTAGGAAACACTGTGCTGAGCACATCGTTGACCCGCGTAACCAGCACCGTTCTAGCTCGTGGTTTATAGCACAAGACACGAGAATGTAAAGAGAGCACCTTGACTGGTCATAGCTTGTGACTATAACAAAACTTGGGGTATGATACACGGTAATTATTAATTGTAAAAAAACCCAACAGAAGCCATCACCATCATAAAAGTGTTATGTTTATCGCGGTTATTAACAAAGACGCATTTAACACAATTTTAAATATAAATTCAGAGTTCTATGTAAGTAGCTTCATCTTCAACATTAACGATCTTAGCCTCTATTGATTTCTCTGTCTAAGAATCAATGAGTTTAAATAGATTCTCTGATGGGCTTTATGTCTATTGAATGAGTTTATGAAATTTGCTACTTATTCTAGCAATATCTAATAGCAATTCTAACTATTGCTCACACTTAAGAGGGGTCGTTAGTTAGTGAGGCGCTTATTTTAACTCAAGATCCTAACCGAGGGGAGGTAAACATATCATTACAGGAAATATTTATGAAAAAATAGTCTACAGAAAAAGCCCTCTGTTGGCTAATCCTCTCTTACTCGAACAGTCTAGATCACTGATTCTGAACCGGGGTTTACGTACATCGAAAGGTCTAGATGAATTCGAAAATTCGGGAATTAAATTAGAAGAAGCGAGCGAACTAATCGCGAAGTGGGCGATCAGGAGGGAAAGTAGCATAATTGAGTTTTCAGAACCAAGAGTAAAAGTTCTTACCTTCATTTGACGCGGAGCCATCGGTCAAGATAGTGTTCAGAGAGAGATTCAAATTGACCTTAATAATGCGACGTTCCTGCGACGTCCCGTATGCATAACTTATTACAAACGGGGAACGAGCGACATCGATTCAAATGTAAGCGGTGGCGTCGACTTGACGTTGATAAGGACACGAAATGCCAGTGGGGTAACAACTACCAATTTAGGCATTTATGCTATCTGCAAATTTTAGCCTTTCGCTTTTATAAAAGAGCAATAAATAAAAACTGCCATCTGATGACAGAAAAGCAGCTGGGTCATTATGGAAAGCATCTGTCATCAATGAGAACAGATACTACATCCATTCCTTACCAAAAGACCGAGAAGCAATCGTCACTTTAGCACTCTATCATTATTTAGAACTACAGCCTTGTCTACCACGGCACTCGGAGGTAATTGCAGTATCACTGTACGTACTATTAACGCGAACTGTACGCATACTCGACGAATAGAGCATAAGAGATGATGACACGTTTCACCCATACTTACCATTGTTTGATACACATCATTCAACGCCAAGTTCAAACAAAAATACCCCTTTAGTGCTCGAGTTTTAAGCTTGCGCTTATCAACGCCAACCTAAATGCCTTGCTTACTCCAATCGGCCTAAACTCTGAATCCTTTCGGGATCTTCTTTGTTTGTCCTACATTTCTACAACCTGAATTTGGTCTCTCGTTTCAGTATGCCGCAGCTACAATATTTAGCCGATCTTTGATCACAGGTGGCCATCAGAACCGCAGAGTGGTATTTGCTGACATCAAATTGTACGAAATTAGAGGGCTCCATTTCTGATAAAACTTCCAAAATCTCTTCTTTGTTGTTATTTGTCGTTCTATGTCGTTAGTTGTCGATGGATTATTTATCTTACATATTTTTTTGCATAGGATGACATTAAACTCTTTTGGCGTTAGAGTACAGGCGAAAATATGTACTTTCATAGGAAAGTACGATACCGAAATGATTCGAATACATGGCACGGGTGTTTGTTCAATTCTTTCACATTAAAACCTTTGCCGAAATGTGCCCTACTAAAAACAGATCGTCCTTTGCTTGAAATTTCCTATGCTAATTTTAGCACAATTCAACAAAACGTTGTGACCTGTATAGTATTGAACGAGTTTATTTCATTTTCCGTGATGTATGATAGGCGGCGTACAATTGACGGGCTATTTATTAATCATCCAGCCAAAATATGCGGTGCGTCTATTCACGAGTTACAGTTAAGAGAAGAGGGCGTTAATGCGAAGCATGTAACGAACAAAGACTTTATTTCTCTTCATCTAAATTTCTCTTTCAGTTACTTTAAAAGTTTCCCCAACACGAGCAAGCTCTGGCATCACTATGTTAAGTATAGCTTTTGCCAAGTAGTATACTTCCAAAGCTACACCTTAACTGGGGATAAGGGCGTTGAAGTACCAAGATTCCAAACATGAATGCAAACAGAAAGTTAACAGAAACCAAAGTTAATAATCAAACAAACATACCATCATGCCAGCTTGATCATAGATATGCGTTTCTCTTAACTCTGGTGCATAAAAATATCACTTGAGCTGAATCAATATCTTGTAGAACCAACTTCTGCTAGAAAAACATTAAACTGTAAACCATAAAAAGTGACTATGATAGCAGTATTTTACTATTTGAGATTTGCTAACGAAAAGACAAATGAAAAATAACATATTTTCCCGACGATTCGATGTCATCTTGAGGTCATTTTTAAGGGAGACTTCAATCTTAAAGTTCGCCTCATTTTCAAATAATAAATAAATAATTGATCAAACACCGAATTCAATTTTTAATTGAATAAAGAAGCGCTCCCCGGATAAGATATACTTTGCTTGTCGTAGAGATTAGTCCCTAACAAACGACGTTCCTAAGAAAATAATGACGCAGGAACATTCGTCTGAACTGGTCATCGGAGGTAGCCTAACTCATTAAACTTCGATAGCGTAATCATTCTTTAACTTTTTCTTCTTTTTCTTTCTGCTTCTCCCTTTTAGGGGTCGCCGCAGCGGATCCTTTGTCTCCACACCAGCATATCGTTTGCTACCTCCTTTGTCATGCCAACCACCCTCATGTCCTCCCCCACCACATCCATGAACCTTTTCTTTGGCCTCCCTCTCCTTCTCCTACTCTGCATTCTCATCTCCAGCATCCTTCAATCTATCCCTCCTAGAGAAAATCTCAGCATTTTCAATTCTGCCACCTCTAGCACTGCCTCCTGTCTTTTTGTCATTGCCACTGCCTCCAAGCCATACATCATAGCTGGTCTCACCACTGTCTTATATACTTTACTCTTCATTTTTGCTGATATCCTCCTGACGCAGATCACCCCTGTCACCCTCCTCCAACCATTCCAACTTTCTTCAACCTTGTAGTCAAATTCAAAGCATCATTGGAAGCCCTTTCTCGTTCTAATCTCCTAACATGAAAAAGATAAACAAAAAGACGTTCTTGCCGCTTTTGCTTGATAATTAAAGCTTTAAATTTTCCCATCTTCATCAAATTTAAGATCTCAATAGCATCTCTTACCCGTCGCCTTTCTACTAATCTCTCCATCTTTAAACTTCCCTTTGTCACCTAAGCTCTCTAACAGTGCTTTCAAGACAGTTTTCTTGAAAAAAAAAACGTTCTTGACTTTTACTTACAACCTATTCTCCCACCCTGGAATAATAACCAATATTCTTGATATTTTTCTGGTTAAATCCCTGATCAAATCCTGTTTTATTCCTGTTTTTAGTTTCTTTAAGTCGCATTTAATGGCTGACAAAAGAAAGATGGTCCTATTAACCTTTGAGTCCTCAAAGTTGCTTCGCAGTTTCTTATTCTCTGGCACCAAATAGAAGGGGGTGAAATAGGAGGAGGGGGCTAGAAAACAGCGGGGCCTCAATACATATTATAAAGGATGAAGTAGAATTTGAAATTGCCACTTGACTTAAGTTCACTTATTGCTCTGCCTTGATTGACACACCCATTAAGTGTGCATGTGCAAAGACGAGGCCAAATATTTCAAACAAAAGAGTGCCAATTAGTCACACCGCGGTTAGTAAATTCACACTTCATTTAGGTACCCTCTGTTGCAGGTTAGCCTATTCATGAAATAACCCGTTATCAAACTGTCTAAACCGCTTTCATAGACTTTTTAGGTTTCATGGAGCTGCCGCATCCAGCCCTTGAGTTTCTTAAATTTTGAGAAGATTGAGCCCTGTTGGTTTTTTTTCTAAACTGGTTTCTTATAAAAAAATTAGTGTGCACCACCAATATCATTAACGGCTCCCTACAAAGAACGAATAACAATATTTCCTTACGTCGTTTTAAACTCGCATTACCCCTAACTAACGAAACGACTTTGCTCTAAACAATATAATGAAAACATTGTCATTTAATCTGTGATTTAGCAACAGGGCATCATAATGGTAGCTTGAAAGTGTTGGAAAACGTGCCGTTCTGGTAAGAGATAGCAGGAGACACTCTTTTATATTTCCTTTCTTGTTTTACTATTACTTTAAAGCGGGAAGAAACTGTAGCGGGAATTAACTGTCGCGAGAGAAATCTCGCAACTTTCGCGACAGTTAATTCCCGCGACAGTTTGTTTTTGGCCCGTTCGCGACAGTTAATTCCCGCGACTTTTAAATTTTGTCAGAAAAAAATCAAAACAGTTATTCATCTTTTGAAAATTAGTGTTTTTTATTGTAAATTTTCCCATTTGAAGCATCAGTGACATAAAATACTTTTAATTTTCGAAAAATTATTATTTGGTTTTGTTTAAGGTTCGGCATTTACGGAGAGCAGAGACCAAAAAACGTTACTCGCCCAGCAATTCGCGACAGTTAATTCCCGCGACAATTAAATTTTCTAGCGTTCGTGACAGTTAATTCCCACGACAGTTAACACACAAAAAAATCAAAGCATTCGCGACTTTTCGCGACAGTTTCTTCCCGCGACAGTTTCTTTCTTTTAAGTAGTATTATCTTTGTTACCTTTGCGAAAGAAAAATATTACGCGCCAAAAAGTGAAGTGTTTGAAACTCATAGCTCACTACCGCTCTACCTCCTGATCCGCTGCCTTGAATTGTAAATTCGTCCATCAATTTGGTCAATTCTTGCCGCTGTCCTTTCTGTAACATACAAGGAGAGAGTAGAATGAGGGTAAAGATAAAGTCATCAATGTTCTTATCACTATACGAAAATAGAGGCAGCAAGAAGACTAGCTTCATTTTCAATACTTTAGCTATCCTTAATTGCATAGGCGTGGACTACAGAGGGCCAAAGGGCTAGCAACAACTACCAGCAAGGGGAACTACTTAACTTTGGCACCCCCTCCCAATATCCCTGGAACAATTTAATACCAGCATCATTTCCTAATTTCACCAACACTACACATCAAAATAAACTAAAGTGTATTCAGGTATCCTCTTTGTCCCCTTATTGATTAACTGATCTCACCAGTGAGAGAAAACGAATTTACTGCAGCCATAACGGCCAATTGAAATAAGGTAAGTGGCGTACACAGGATACTAGTCTCATTATATGATGGATAGGCCAATATAATAATCTCATGATAGATTAACATACGCCCGTCTTCGCGCATTGGATATAATTTTGTAAAATTTTACATCACAGTTTTGATAGATCAGATGATATATAAGAGATGGCAACACCAGGCACGTAACAGGCGGGGCTCAGGGAGTGCACGTCCTAGGGGCCCCGACTAGATTGTGATATAGTGGCCCCCCAAGCACTTCTATATAATTTCTAATTTTATTTAAACGCTGTATGTTTTAAAAGAGTAAAACCGCCCTAAATAGGACTCAAAATAGGGGTTTCAGGGCTATGAAATAGTCAAAATTCCGAAATTTTCCGGACCCCCATGGAAGGCCTTACAAAGCCTCCAGACACCCCAGCTGTATAACCACCCACTATGCGAGTGGAGATTGTCACTTTGCACTAAATTGCCCGGGGGTCCCATAGTGAAAGTGTCCTAGGGGCCCCAACTACCGTTGTTACGCGCCAGGGCAACACTTTCACTTTTTCTGATCTGACTCTTACTCAGTTGTACAAATCGATCCGCGTTATGATTCTAATCCATACTCACAAAACAAACTTCACAAAAATTCAGAGGAGAGAATTAGAAATGCTCAGCTGTAATGCTTAAGGTATATTTATAAGTTAGTCGTAAAAGACAACATTTACTAGTAGGAAAAGGATCAAGTCAATCAACAAGGATTATCGTACCTTGGTCGCGTCAATGCTTATTTCCCGATGTCGTACTTGTGCATATTGTTTCTCAGCTTGTCTACAAATAACAAGGAAACGTGATTAAGTTTTACCTATTGGGCGGACACAGCTGTACTCATCCTTCAACTTCTCCAAGGAACCAAAACCTCCATTGTTTGCTGTAACATTAGTGAAACAACAGTAGAAGAGATGGTAGCAGTAGTAAAGGTATTAAAGAGTCATGGGACTGCAGATGGTGCCAAAATAACAGGAAAATACTATGACATGCAGGGATGGGGGGGGGGCAGGGGGCAGAGGGCTCCCCAAAATATGCCAAATCTCCATTTTTTCCCTGACCACTTTTCAGCTTTATCCAAATTGAAATTGATTGCGACAGACTTAGTGTCACATTCACAGCAAGATATGCATATCAACACGAAACACCCCTTTCCACACAATGACCAAAGTCATCTCAGTGGAATGTGAAAAATAAATTTGAACCCAGCTTACTTCGCCCCCCTCCCCCAATCCGCCTTACCTTCCCCATCACTGGCATGGAGGTTTACATATGCTGGCAAGATATGAAAGTCCAAGAAGACTGGAGACAGGATGTCATTGTCACACTGCACAAGGTAGGTGACATGCACCTACTCCATGGGCAAAGCAGTCAGGGATTGTTGAAGCAAAGCTTCGATGGAAGGAGATGGGATTTAAGGATAAAAGATTTTGAGTAGGGTAAAGGTTGACCATTCCCACCACCCTGGGGGCAGTGCACATTCACGATGTTGTTGGAAACCTGAATTTGGTACCATAGACTACTTTGATATTGTTACTGGTGTTAGATAAGGCTGTACTCTAACAACCATGCTATTCTCAGCTATTCTTCCTTGTGGTACACTTGATGCTGACAAAGTCAACAATTTCAACAAATGAACATGGTCTTGTTTAGTGTTTGTATTCAGATCATATTCAGCGGGCAAAAGGGGCAATGGCGGATAAATGTACACTTTCAGAAATAAAAAACAAACTCCAAAAGCTGAGACAGCAGTAAGAATAGGCTGGTAGTAAAGTAGGGCTTAAAAAAATATAATGCCCAGTCTTTTTACATTTGGTGCTATAACAACCAGTTGAACTCACTCTCTACATATACAGAGCAAGGAATTTCGGATTGCATGACAAAGTAAAGATCTATCCATCCATGTCAGCTGTTAATGCCACTGCTGGCAGGTAGCCTCCACAGTTTCCTCCGTGCCTTCCGATCTTGTGCTCTCTGCATCCACGTTCTACCAGCCTTCTCTTCAATCTCATCACACCATCTCCTTTTTGGTCTTCCTTTACCTCTGCTTCCTTCTCTTGGAGAAACTTGTTCTTCCACGTTTTATCTGCGCATGCAAATTCCATTTCATACTTGATCAAATCACAAAGCCTACAAGAAAGAAACTTGTTCTTCCACGTTTTATCTGCGCATGCAAATTCCATTTCATACTTGATCAAATCACAAAGCCTACAAGAGAGAAACTTGTTCTTCGACGCTTTATCTGTGCATGCAAATTTCATTTAAAACTAGATCAAATCACAAGCCTACAAGAAAGAAACTTGTTCTTCCACGTTTCATCTGTGCATGCAAATTCCATTTAGTACTTGATGAAATCACAAAGCCTACAAGAGAGAAACTTGTTCTTCCACGTTTTATCTGTGCATGCAAATTCCATTTAGTACTTGATCAAATCACAAAGCCTACAAGAGAGAAACTTGTTCTTCGACGCTTTATCTGTGCATGCAAATTTCATTTAATACTTGATAAAATCACAATGCTTAGGAGAGAGAAACTTGCTAAACTTCAAAAGAATGCGGTAAACGTCTATTACCCCATTCAAACTTGTAAGGACCAGTCAAAGTAAAATTGTGTTTTCCTACAAACCTTCCGATGTCGGTGACGGTTTTAGCTCCAGTGAATCGTCGTATTATCCTAAGTAAAGTTTACCGACCTTTTCGAGACCTAGAAGTCTCAAAATATCAGAAAGGTAACGTGAACTCTGCATTTGTTTGTAATGTTAAGTGTTGTGTAATTCGGATCCTTGTGTGAAAACATGTGCAACATGAGCCTGCGCCAAATTTTGATAAGTGTTCATTGGGAACGATTGCGAATTTTGAAGCGTAAGAAACTTGTATCAAAAACATGCCCTCAACAGGAGCACAAATATACTTTCTCTGTTTAGTTATAAAGATTTAGAGAACCTTTTGTTACTTGTGCTACGCGAATGTATCTTGGCTCAGTGCACCGTCTAATGTTCCATGGCTTAAACTTGATGATTCCAATTGATAGATTTTTAATTGGGAATCATATTCGCCTAGTATTATTAACATTTGCTACTATATTCATACTGTGCAGCACCTAACTCAATACTTTTATGTCTTACGATACTTAACTCAATACTTTCATGTCTTCCAATACCTAACTCAATACTTTAATGTCTTGCAATACCTAATCCAATACCTTCACATCTTGCAATACCTAATTCAATACTTTAATGTCTTGAAATAGCTAACTCAATACTTTTATGTCTTGCAATAGCTAACTCAATACTTCTATGTCTTGCAATACCTAACTCAATACTTCTGAGTCTGCCATACTTTTCAATACCTTTTTCTTTTCTAAACAATGCTTTTATCCCCTTTTAAAGCAATAATAATTCATATTAACTTTTTACTGTATAAACAATTGATTCAATTGAACATTTTCAGTATTGCTTGTATGCAAAACTGGAGTAAATGAGCCATTACGGTTGCGATATCTCCAGCTGTTGATCCAGAATTTATAGACTGAAGTCGCTTGGCCTATGCAGCCCGGCCTAAGAATGTTCAGCTTTAATAATATCAGACATTATTATCATGCTTTATTTTTTATCAATCCGGGGCTGCTACAAATTAGTACTTACTATTTAATGCTTTCTGCTGATTCTGGCGTACAGTCAGAAACCTGGATGCAATCCTCATCATTCCCTACCACAATCATCATTTTGTGCAGTACCCATTGTTCATTCTAGCATTTGTTTGCAGGCTCTGTTGGGAGACATGTACAATTGCAAGTGTGAGTGTGCAATTGTAAATACAGCATGATTGAAAGTTTGCCTATGTCATCACCAATTTTGATGACACAATTACTTGTGTGAAATTCACACTCAAAAGACCCAGCTGTTGTATGACTTATTGCAGAGTTAGTCAAAGACACTATCTGTATCTGTATGATACTTGACAGGACCCTCCGGGGATATAGTAGTGAAGGTGTAAAAAACCCAAAACACAACCCCTCAATACAAAAAGACCCCAAACCCCAAAGCAGCCCTCTAAAAAACGAAAACAAAGAAACAGCTAAATACAATGTCTATTTAGTAAACAACTAACATGCTTGTTAGCTGTTGGTTGCTACCAGGTAGTTTTGGCCTGACCATATCATCTTTGGGTCATTTCACTACCATCGTCAATTTGCAGTGGCTTATAAATTTTTTTCAAAGTCGTACTTTGTGTGTGAATTATAGTGTCTAGAATCTTTTACTGATAAGCTTCAAATAGCTTTCTTTTCCTGTTGATAAGAAGCGTTTTTAAGAAAATATTTCAGATATCAACATGTATTGCATATATTTGACTTAAGTCAGAGGGTCAGCACTGTATTTTACCAAGGAATCTGTTAATAGATATTTATAGGCCCAACAGTGGGACTTCATTCTGTGCTTCTGTCACAACCCTGACATTCAAATTATATATTATGTCCATTGTATTATTGTTTAATGTTGGATCTTGAGTGTCCTTTACTAGTACTCATGTTTTCACCAAGTAATACGCTGTATAGTGGAAGCATGGTTAAAGATATTAAACTTGATGGTGTCCACTAAAAGTGAGAGAACCTATCACTTAAAAATAGAACTGATTTTAGTGGACACATAAACATGAAATTCTATTGCTTCAATAATGTTCTCTTTCAACGTGAAAGGATCTTTTTCAGAGAGAGAAACGTAAGAACATTTTTCATTCCCCTTTCATACTGCTAATGTTTTGTTGCTACAATGAAAAAAATTCTTGACTCTCTGACAATTCAAAAGCCATTATTGCATCATTTGAAAGTCTAGGGTGACTTTCCACAAAGTTGGCATACAAATTAAGCAGACGTGTGAATCACAGAGTTAATATACTGATTGTGATAAATGGCACTAAGGAGAGAGAGGGTGCAATCTATTCATTGCTCCAATGAGCATGTTCACTTAAAATAAGATCTTCTCTTTGACAGGTGTATTTTATCAACCTATTGTTTAAATCAAAACCTCTTCTTTGGTAGAAAGCCTTAGCTATAAAACCAACATTGGCCACATTACATGGACTGACTATAATGCATCCACATGGTACATAGTTATGGAACATTACACCACTAAAATGAAGCACTTGACCTCAACCATATACTCTATGCCAGTGTGATGCCACCTGGCTTCCATGGCTCTTATCAGGTGGTCCGCATAGCCCAAACTGTCCATATTAGGCATGCCAGGGCTCGTGGAGATTTACATAGTGAACCAACATTATACATAAGAAGTTTTAGACCTGGGATTAAGTTGCAAACAACATGATGTGTGGATCTGCTCCTACTGAGTGACCACACACAATCTAAACAATTAATTGGATCATTAACATTTCTGACATGATTCAGTGCACGGAGAACTTATCTTAAGTGTAAGTTGTAGTGGTGGGTCTTAAGTAGCATCACACTTAAAGGAAACCAATAGGCTTCCAATAAATCTGCTTTGAATTGTGCAGTTTGAAACCCAAGATATCTAACGAGCATTTCACGTAGCCCTTCACCATAACATCAGAGGTTTTACATAATGTATAAAGCTGAAGATGACTGATGACACTCCGGAAGAAATGTTGCAAAGAAAACCAGATATATATCAATCAGACTTTGATTTGTAAGTGAGGATTGGGTTTAGTTACAATGTCACTCTCTGGCTTTGCAATTAATAACTTCATACTAAAAGTACAATTTAGTTTGCTGAAACATCTTGCAATTGATATGTAAGATGATGAAATCCCCTGGCAGTCGATGAACACATGCACCCCAAGTTGTTTTGGTATAACGTAATTTAAGTAGATTAACTGCTTTATTTCTTCCTATCTGTCATTACCTGATTAATGTTTGCCCAAGTATTGTGTCAATTTTATGTGTCTGTTTTAATATTTCGTTTCAATAGGTAGCCCCATTTCTGCCAATTTGGCAGATGAGGAATTGGTTGTCTAAAGAGATGTTCTTGGTTTCAATCAGTTTACAATCTTTAAATGCTGGACAAAATGCTGAACACCCTATTATATGCAAGAGCTTCTGTACCTCTTGTTGAGAGCATATGCAAGACTCATGTTTTAATTGTTAGCAATGTGTATGTTTCAGATTTTGTTTGTCTTACACTAATTGTGACACATAAGTATTTTACTGCGACAGTAGGGCTTTTTTGTTCATTACTATGGGAAAGTAACTGCTAAGTGCTATCCAATGCCCCTTTCTGAATCACCTGTCCATTATGAATCTCAGAAGATACACTATTATTTTCAATAAAAAGTACAATAGTTTTTAGTCGACTTTCCGTAATACCCATAGGTAAATATATAGCTAAGTAGATAACCTATGGCAAAAGGTAGATGAGATACACGTGGGCATTCATCGTTGACATCGTTTTGATTTTGTCTAGAGAAAAAAATGTTTATATGTGGCGTATATACGGCCCAACCTACACTGGCAGATAACAATCGAAAAAAGTTCATTGTGACTTCACTTGTGGTTTTTGTTAGTTATTGTAAGAATGGTAAATATGATCAGGCATTATGTCTGATCTCATTGCTTACAGTTGTTCTCTAAGATCTGTAAGAAGCTGACAAAATGGGCAGTTGAGCATGTCATATGGCTTGCCTCTCAGCATGGCAGTGCCAAATTGAGGGGTGGCATCCCTGAGTGCTTTAACGGCCCTTTATTTATTAGTTAGGCTTTTGGTTAGTTTTTCTGTTTATTTAGCTTTGTTTCACATAGAACCCACTGCTGATCAGGGATCTTTTGATTGTCAGCAGACGTATCTTACCTCCATAACATTTATACAGTTTTCGCCATATCCACATAAAAGCCCCCGTACTTGTGGAGTTCAGTTACCTGACTGGCTACCTTATGTGAACACCTTACTAAGTGATGTTGGTACTTAACGACAGGACAGAAGTTCGTTGAGTTTTGAGGAGCTCTATATTCACCTGCCACTGTTAAGATCTCTCTCTCTCTCTGTTGTGCTTTTCCGTCACTGTTCTGACTCGGCACTTCCTGCTTTTCTGACTATGCTGCACCACCGCGGCCGATCTTGTGCTATCCTTTCTGCTTCTTCTATCATTTATCACAATTCAAAATGTACGATCAGAGCAAAATTGCAAAATGTTCTTATCATTTAACTCCTCATAATTTGCTTCATCGCACAACATATGTCGGTCTTTATCAGTAGATGCAGTAATTTTACTTAGTCGCGTAAACAAAGCCAAGTCAACGGATCCCAAGACAGACTCGGCTATAGGACAGCATTTGTTTGAGAACCCATCAAAGCCCGTTCTCCCTTTCATCTGGCCGCTCGGGAAGCCACATTTACTAAAACAAAAAAGCCGGTACTCAGTCGACCGAACGAATTTGTTTACAATTTACGCCTTTTTCAATGACACCAGTGGTAAAAGCGGTGTCCCTATCGTGCCTGTTATTTTCTACGACGTGTTTTGGTTTTCTCGTTTCCTATAAATTCATCCTAAGAGCTTTCTCGCTTCACTTCATACTATCGCTGTGATCAGTGTATGGCGAAAACGTTGAGCAAAATTAATTCAAACTGTTTTTTAACCTATCATGTAAATCTATCGTAGCAGCTTTTGTAGTAACTATAATAGTACAGAGAAAAGATGACGAAAGATGGAGGCAGCCCGAAAGTTTTACTTGCTTCACTTATTATCGTAATTTATTGCAATTTTAAGGTCTTCCGCTTCTCCAGTTAATCTGTGTAACATTCTTGTCGACTTTTTTCCTTTTCCTTTATAAGCGTAATGAATAGGCTTGGTAAAGCCACAGATCTGCGGAGTCAGGGGTGTAAGACTCGTGTCTTTCTAGGAGCAATGTCTCATATCGATAACGAAAATTCCATAATTTTTTAATGTTTTAAAATCTTTATAATATTCAGGTTAATAAATAAAATGGAACTGACTTAAATATGGGAAACTTTTAAGTAATTTAATAAACATGGATTAAGAAGAAACACAGGGCTGGAATATTCCTTATATACCAAATGAACGAGTCATAAGATAAATGTCTATACAACAGCAAGCTTTTCTGATCTACGATTATACGTGTGAGTTGGGCTTACCAAATTTTAGGGCAATGTAAATTTTTAACTAGATTCAATTCGTATCAGGGCTTTAACCCATTAACGTATGAATTTAATAGGCAAGCACACCTTATAAGCCCAGTGAGCAGCCCTATTGACCTGGGGCTTAAGAGAACATTCTAAGAGTTGAATAAACACGCAATACACTGAATTCTCCGTCAATATGTTCGCGAAAGTTGATAATCTATCTGCGAATACTCATTACGTTAAATACTATTAATTACTCACAGCATGCAATTATCCTGAGTGGGAAATGTCCGGGGAGCAATTGTCCAGGGGGGAATTGTCCTAGAGCCCTTGTGCTATTAGTGACCATGATCTAGACAACTGAAAGATCGCATGACCAGTTATAACAAACAAGGGACGCTTTGTGAACGATCATAAGACCAGTTGTATCTTTAATCATCGCCGTCTTACGTGCAATGCGGTCTCCCTCTTCAAATTTGAATTTTGGTGAGGTAAAAATACGGCGTTTTATTCGATGATCGATCCCTTTTTGCGAGCCAGTGACCCTAAGTAGGTAGCTGTCGTTTCTTTACCTTGTTAACGGTGTTACTGATAAACGTAGATTTTTTCTCAGGGAGTCTCTCATGCCTCCACGAAGGGCACGTTTTCGTGCATTTGATGCATAGAATTTAACTCCTAGTCGTGATAAAAACTGTTTGTTAAGGCCTTAATTACTTGAATCAATATTTTATTTCCGAGTTTAAATTACAGTTTAATGCCCAACAAGGTTCTCAGTCAGTCAAAAATAACCTAGACCTTGCTGGATTTGCAGCACGCGAGGCAAAAGTTCAAGTGTAGGAATTGTGGTTTCCTTTGATCCTGGAATTACGATTAAGTGCACTTAGAATCCAGTTTGAGCACTAGCCTTTGTCCAATTGTTCCAGAAAGGCCATGTGAAGTACAATTTACTACCTTGAATGCAATTTAAAATGGATTGAACACAAAACCGTGATTTGGTTTTCCACAAACTAATAAGGTACGATTGCATTACCTTGTAATTTCTTGTTTCTTGTACATTGTTAGCAACGCTCGCATTTTGCTCCAGAAATTTATGTAATTTAGTTTAGTTCCTCTAAACGTTTACGTTTTACGTCAAGTGCGCAAGGTGTTATGATGAACGACCTATCGCTACCAATGAATTTTTCGCGCCTTAGAAGCAAGGTACAAAGAACACTTATGAGTCAATAACCTTTAACCCTATCTTACAGGGGGGGAGGGGGGAGGGGCTAGTATGCCCACAGCTACACATTTCAGCTCATAACTTTTTAAAGCCTGGCTCGATTGACACGACATTTGGTGACTTTTCCTAAAATTTACTTCGGAGTGTTATGATGAATAATTTGTTTTGAAATTTTCTTGACCTTTTGCGATATTGGCGTTTTGTTGACCTATAGTGGAGGTTTTTGCCTTTCGGTTTTGTTACTTTTCTTTGAAAAACATGATTATTATATCTTTAAACTTAGATTTTCTTTTCTGAATTTGTACTGACGTGTACTTGAAATTACCAGTTACAAAATGCACAAAAAAAGTGTCTTTACTAACTACCTCCACATTCAAATGTCACCATCGATTGACAGCACTTGGAGAGAGTAAATATCTTTTACTATTGGGATAGTAAGACTTTCTCTGATGTGATGGTACTAGAACATGGGAATTGTCCGTAAAGTTTATTATGATTATTTTTAATTAGGAACACGCTAAAATTGGTGACCCCACCGTGATCTGAAAGCGCAACCTTTTGAATGACGTCAATACAAGTATTTTTCAACATATTAAAATACCATGAAAATTTGCACTACAGCGCATAAGTAACCCTTGCAACCACACGAGATTGAAAGTATTCGTCTGTTGAAACCAAGAATGATCACAAATTAAGAAAGTTGCGCAATTGCATAAAAGCAAAGCTTTTAATGTTATTGCGCAATATAAATACACTTTTTACGTTCATCGTGTGGAAGGTCATTCAGGAGGAACGTTTATAGCGTGCAATTTGCTTCAATATTTCAGGAAGGTTTAGACAGACTTTTCCAAACTTCGCACCACTTCCTTGTTTACGAGATTACAAGTTGTCCTACGGGAAAACTCTAATTTTGTATGATAAATGCACTTTGCACATAGCACCTCGTGCAATGCAGTTCTGTGACTTGGCAATATGGCCAAACCGCATACAAGCATAGCATATCACGCCCTCGTTGACCTTTGCCTTTTGAGGCTTGCCCACCTTGTATACGCTGCTGCCATTCGAGCTTATCATTAACTTTTTGGTTAATGTTACTAGAGCAGAAAAATCCTTATACTCACGTAAAACGGTTCCCTTTCTTAACTCCTCGGGAAGACCATTAAAGAAAAGCGTCTGGAGAACCTACTCTCGAATGGTTTTAGCTGCTTTGCAAAGTATATTTGAATCTCATCCGCGATTTTACTCTTATATTCGTTAAGGTCGCCGCATTGTCTTAACTTCGCATTTATAATCTCAAGCTTTTTCTCCCCGAGCAGTTCATGGGCGTATCTCCTAATTGGTAGCTTGGAGAGATCTGAGTAAGTTCCTTTGGTGATCGCTAACTCCAACCTTATTGTTCTAATACTGCTACTTTTAAGATAACTAGGAGTACATCAGGTTTTCCTCGTCGTTAGTTATCTTTACCATTGCCAAAAAGACATCGAAAGCGTCTACACGTTTTTTTATAAGAAACTCCATTTTCGGAGTCAGGCCTCGAGTTGCTTAGCAATTTTCCAAAATCAAGCCAGGAGTTATGGAGGCAATAAAGGAAGTACATGCGTTCTACGAGTTTCGTGGATAAAATAATTATGTTTATGTATATTTTCTCCTGGATCTTAAACAAGCTAACGGTTTTCCCCCGCCGTTCCTTTTCTATACATCTGCAAATACAAAATTTGCTTTGGACGTGAAACTTCCCAATTTATCCGACCCAATAATATAGATCAAGGAAACATAAGTTCCTGGATAAATGTCTATCAGAGAAACATACATCCAGCCATAAACCTACGGCTGTAATTTCTGACTTTACAGTACTTAAATTCGGATCACATTTTAATGACGTTTAACAGTGCCACGATGTCATTGGAAGGTACACAAAGTTCGCTATTTGTGCTTAAAGCCCATTTGGTCTTCCTCCAGAGCATCTCACACTACAAAGTAAGTAACAGTGAAATCCTTCTTTCCACGACCTGCCATCGTAACAGCTGTAACAGGGTTGGAAGGATTACCCTTGAGTGAACCACACGAACCCTTAATCTCTACGTAAATATGCCCTGAAATCCACAGAATAAGGAAATGAAATTATTACTGACTTAAGCTGTTACTCTGGAGTGCCGAATAAACGAGGGGATTAACGAGGGGTCATCATTACGGTCTAAAGTTAATAAACGGGGGCTCTAAATAAATGGGGGGTCTGAATTCAAGTCTCAATTTTGTGAAAGTCTTAAATAAGGATGACACACATGAAGACAAAAATCGTACTAATTGACTAATTAGCAATTGTTTCAGGGTCAAATGTTGCATGGGAAGTTATTCAAATGTTTTCAGACATCATTTACATTTTGAGTACTAGGAAAATACCTAAAAATTAATAAACGGGGGGTCCTAATAAGAAGCGGAGGGTTATAAATTTCAAAAAATTAATAAGCCGGGGGTACGATTATTTTGCACTCGAGAATACAATTTAGCCTTGCATCATTCCATTGATGGTTCGCAAAGCTTGATTTCCTGAGATGACGTTCTTTTGTATCGCTAATATTAGGTGATGCAAAAACGTTATATTGACACTTAAAAATTAGACAGGAGATTTCGTGTGCTACTTCTTTACCTCATCATAACTGTCTATTAACATCTACTATGAAGATCTTAACCTTTTTTCGTAACGATGCGTATTTCCGTCATAACTGTTCTTTAGATACAACTAACTTCCATATCAAAAAGAAAATGAAGTAGAACTTAAGCGCTGACAACTACTTGATAACGCATCTTAGCACTTGTACCTGACAGACTTAAATTAAGGATCGCTTTCCGTATTTAACTTCTATTTTATATAGTTCTATAAAAGCAACACATGATATTTGTTTGACTATTTCAGCATCATCCTTAGCATAGATAGACTTTTCCGTTTGTTAGGAAACTTTCATCACACAGATTCGTGAATATTCTGTATTACGACATCACTGATGAAAAGAAATGAGGCGTATAATACTAAAATTTTTAATGCCATCTTCTAATTAGATCATGACACAACATGGTAACAGAGGATTAAGTGCAATGATTGTTTTTCAGATAATCAAAAATCTCATAGAAGCTAAAATAGGATCCTTTTATTGTCAGTACTTCCAAACTAAACTTTGTTCTCAAAATAACTAGCCTTTGATACCATTACAAGGCCAATTATTTGTAATTCTGATGCTGAGACATAAAGTGCAGTCTAGTTTAAGCAATTACCTTAGAGAGAGAAAGATATTTTAGTATATACTCTTTTGTTGTGGTTTGTAGCGTAGTTTCCGTGATACAACTAACCTTTTGTAGAGCTTACATTGAAATTGCTTTCTAAAATACCAGTTACTAGTAAATGGGTCCAAAAGTAGCCCCCAAATTTCATATTTTTCATGCGTTTTGTTGTCTCTTTTTCTAGCACTCTAAATACTATACTTGTTTTGTTTGTTTCCTGAAAGTAGTTTAGATCAGAGTACTAAAAATCAGTTTGTAGCTTTCAAATAGTTTCTTGTTGCTTTGGTCAAATGATACCAAGTCTGTAGCATCCTCATTTATCTTATATCCTATGGGCAGTGGGAAGCAAATATTAAGAACACATGAAGAGTTTAACGTAAGTAGAAGTATGAAAATTGTACATAGTGGATAGCTATGAATCTAGATGTTTCTGATCAAAACATATTTCAATGCAACAATTACGACAACTAGAATGTTCTTTCGGCGCAATATCATTTGTAGGAACCTAAAATTTGCATTTTCTTTTGTTTTCACCTTTTAAAGCAAAGTGTATGCAATTTAAAGGGATTCGTGCAGGATCAAGATTTTTGTAGGAGCTGCTTCGTAAGTTTGCCATCATGAAATTTAGATTCAATATTATACATTTTAGGAGTCAAGGCTCCCATAAAGCGGTAGTTCGGAAAAGACAACAATTATTTATGCATTAAGTTATTTGACTCTTTGACTGTGTGATAACTTTAATGAATTTTATGCAAACAATCTTTATGACATTACTACCAATAAAGTTTATATAAAATACAGCCAGCCATTTGCGTCTAATAGAGTGACAGCAAGGGAAATGGAGAAAGTCAAGTCAGGCCTACCAACAGGCATTCAGTTGGACAATCGTCCAGGGAGTAACACAGAGAAGTGAAGAGTGAAGCAGCTTCTTCATAACTATACTAATATCTTTGCTTGTGGAGAGGACCTAGGTTACACACAGTCTACAAGCATTGAATCATCACTGTGGATGACTTGCCTGTCCAGCAAAGATATAGAAGAATACCCCCAACATCGAAGAAGTGAAAAAGCATCTGCAAGAGCTGCTAAAGAAAGGAATCATTTGCAAAAGCTGTAGCAACTATGCATCACCTATTGTGCTAGTACTAAAGAAAAGTGGAGCCCTTAGATTGTGCATGGAGTGCATACAACCACGTTGAAGTTGATAAGAAAGATCACCATAAACAGCCTTTGCCACACCAGTGGACTCACATGAATTCAACTGTCACAGGAGGGTGTTGTAACTGATCCTGAAAAGACAAGAGCAATTCAAGACTGGCCAATTCCCCAAAGTTTGTAGGATTTCAGATCGTTTCTGGGATTTGCTTCGTACTACCATCATTTTGTGGAAGGATTCTCAAAGATAGCCACACCACTGCATCAGTTAGTTGGGGAATTGTTGAGGCCAGGCACTTCTGCCACCAAAAAGATATCTTCAAGATGGTGGAACACCACATTCAAGCTGCATTTGACCAAGCGAAAAATTGTTTAACACCAGCCCCAGTCTTGGCACACCCAGATTTCTCAAAGCTTCTCATTGTGGAGATTGATGAATCTGATCACTCACTTGGAGCAGTTTTGAGTCAGGAGAAGGAAGGAAAGTCAAGAGCTATTGCCCATGCCAGCAGAGGCCTGTGTGGAGCAGAAAAGAATATCAATAATTATTCATCAAGAAAAATAGAGTTTGCCTTTAAAGTGGGCAGTAACAGAAAAGTTTTGAGAGTATCTTATAGGAATAAAGTTTGTTGTCCATACAGCTAGTAGAGCAGTAGAGCAGCGCTGGGCCTCGGAACTTGCCAACTTTGACTTTGAGATAAAGTATAAATCTGGATGCCAAATTTGTAATGCTAATGCCCTCAGTCAAAGTAAGCATGCATAAAAGCTCCCTGCGGAAAACATGGCGGAAATACTCTCTATTGACCTGGATGGAACCAGTCTCCCACGAGAGTTGTCAGATTGACAGCTGCCTATCGACTGTATGGCTTTATATGAACCTAATGATACAGCTAGTAGACATGTTGCCTCAACAGACTTGCCAACATTGGAACAATGTATGAGAAGAGCCAAAAAGCCCAGGTAAGGTAGGGTTAATCTGTGATCTGTTATTTCCCACTTGTTCGTACCGCAGTTACTGTTGTAACGACCTTGCTTCCCTCTTTTATTTCAAACTAGCCTTTGAAATATTTGGCTGTTAGATCTTTCTAAAATGAACGGTGTTCCTCGAAGCTGGAGGTGGCCACCTGTGAAGTAATTCTTTAATGTCAATTGGCGATATAGTTACCTGCGGATCGCATTGACGCCTTTGGTCTTACAGACGATGCAGCAATATTTTGAGTAGAACCTGAACTATATCTATTTTTTTTCTTTTTAAAAGTAGTCATAAAATCATAACTGGCAATGGTTCACCGTGTACTGTGAAACCAGAATAGTCCGTACATAACAACCAAAATCTGAGGGTTATGAATGGTCTAAGGCTAATTGGCTGAAGGAGGCACATATATGTAAGTCAAGCGTGACACTTAAAGTGTATATGGCTATAACTATGTCGCGTCAGGTATGAAGTACGGCAGCGAAACTCCTACGGTCAGGCAGCCTATGGGATTATCTCTCACTTGAACTCGATCTCGGTGTACGGCTTTAATCTCTATTTGGTAGACATTGGGGTAACGCAAATGCAGATGCCGTCGCGTTCACGTCAAAGGTTCAAATTATGTTGAAGAGCATTAAAGGGGCAATAATAGGGCTTGCAAATGACAAATGGGCGACACCTTAGAAAGGTAATGTAAAGATTGAAAGTTTACAACAGTGTCCAAGACGTTGTATTCTTGTTATATTGTCCCTGATAAAATATCTTCTGGAAAAACCCACTAAGGCACAAATAAGGCACCATCTTGACTTCTTGATATCTTATGAAACAGTAACGTTTACTGCATGTCTCATTAAGCGAGGGAAGTAAAGGGGCAATGGAAGGCCTCAAGAGTACAAAGAGGGAGGGGGGATTAAAAGTTTACTGTTCTTACTATCCTTGTTGTCGCTAGTTAAACAACTTGTCGAATGACATGCTAAAAATACAGACAAGCAAGAGGAGAACAATTTATCACCATGATTAGCTGTCACTGGCTGCGTGTTCATTATCGGTTTGGAATGATGTAACAATGAATTTTTAATGTAATTTCTACTGTCGCCGGCTAATCTACTAACAAAAACGCACCATCCAATCTCTGTCACAAATTTTCTTATCAAATTTGAGCTCACCTAGTTTTGCCGCATGTTCCGCATACTCGACCTCCTGTTCTGATCTTTTCTTAAATGTTTATCTGTAAAGGGTTTGATAATTATTGTGCATTGGATTGTTGTTGTGGTCACTGATTACACAGCAAGAACAAATTTGTGAGGGATGTGTTATTGTGGAAACCCAGACATGGCAGTGGACCTATTGGTAGACCAAGAAAGACATACAGAAAACAGCTGATGGATGACACTGATTGCTCCATTGATGATCCCCCAACAGCTATGAGCAAAAGAGATGCATGGAAGTAAAGAATCAAATGGTTCTGAGATGCTAACTTTACACGGAGGTGACACGTTTTAACTCACGGCAAAATGTAATTGTGAATGCAAGATATGGTATGATGGCCTCAGGTTATAAAGGAGATTGAGAAGTAGGTACCCAAATGTGAAGGTTATTGATGTGTGGATAAATCATGTACTCCACCAAAAGTAGTAGGTCCTTTTGCCAGTGAATTTCTTCGCAACCCCATGCAATAAGATAGGAAATAGCTGGGCCCTTCCTGTATGCACCATTATCATGCTAGTATTTTTATCACTTGTACAAATTATCATATCAAATGGGTAGAAATTATGGGATGTAGTGCAGTTGCGAGTAGTACACTGGTAGATTTTCTTATGAGCTTGTTTAGCACATGTGAATTTGTGCAGTCAGTGGTTACAAATGATAGTAGCAATTGTACAAGTAACAAATTTGAGGAACTTTGAAGATGTTTAACATTAAGCACATCAGGTTGGCAATTTATAATCCTTGTAGTAATGGCGCAATTGAACATGTATATACATGGGAACATTAAGGCAGCTATAGACATGAAATGCTAAGGCACTAACCACAGTTGCTTTTTGCAGTATTTCACTTGCCTACTTAAAAGCTCACAATAACAATACTCATTCTACAATAAAATATTGTGCTCAAATATTGAAAGGAAGAAATAAAACTCATAAAGGCTCACAAGGGGATTTCTATAACTTCTCTGAAGTACCCAGTAGGGGGAACTAAAAGTAATGATATTGATTTTCTTCTTGGTGTGGTATGCATGGTATCAATGATGATAAAAATGTCTCATGATATGTTGCAAGCTGCAACTGAGGTTCCAACTAACAACGTTCAATCCAATATATATTTATACATAAATCAGAAGGTCATGTAGGTTAGTATGTTGGTTTTAACTTTAGTTATGATGGGGGAAGCATACACAGTTGGTAAGATCTGGCTAGCTTGTGCGTTATATATATATATATATATATATATATATATTATACTCATAGAGAAAAACTTCATATTATCGGTTCGTCGGTTTCTATGAAGACCATTCTGTCAAGAGACAACGTGTTTGTTGTGTGTAGGGGTTCCCTCAGATTTCTATTATAGTAACATTACTTTATTGAGTGAGTGAGAAGACGTTTTCAGTTATTTCCTAGGTTTTCTGTAGAAATATCGCCTTTTCTAGCTGCAAGGAATGAATAACTCCTCACCTACAAAACTTTCAACACGTAATGCCATGCTTGGATACCAAAACTTGATCCATAACTTGTAAATCAAGTTTTTCACACAAGCATTATATCTGTAAACATATAGATTTATAGAAGTATCTGCTCCGTGAAATCTATTATAGCCATCAAGCGGGAGGCCTCCAGTACTTGAAGAATTGCGGTTTTAAGTCAAAGCAGGTCATAACATACACAATTAACTATTACCAAGAATCTCAAAACAAAGTACAGTTTAGACCTTTCTTTATTCAGAATAAGGCTGTTACTCTCTTTTGCTTGAAACCTTGTATATATTTGATTAATTACATATGAAGTACACTAAATAGTGGCCAAGCATATAAACGTTTTGAAGAGTAACAGAGAGACACAATTGTTTCTTTTCGTCTTTGTAATAAGTGCTCTTCTATAGGTACGGGGAAAAGAGCAAATGATATCATTTAACACATTTTTTAAAATTTACCTTATCTCCTCATCACCTCATAATAGCGAACTTCTACGTAGATAATCAATCCAATTATGCTTGTGGAAAAATCAGTATTTATATACTTAAGACATGGTAGACATTTTGCATGTAAGACCACATCAATACTTAGTAAAAGACAGGATATCCAATAGTTATCATACCTCAAGATTTAGGCCTTATAATCAGACCTCGACAACCAGAATGAATTATGCCAAAGGTGAATCAGTTATACTATGCATCCAAGTTTCTGTCTTGGTTTCTTTGAGCCCTATATTATTATCTGAAACTTAAAAAGTTTCACTTAGCGTTTCATGTTATAAAAATTTTGATGCTATGAAATGTGGGACAGTAGCAACTGCTTTAATCAGCCTTGTGTTATAAAGCTAATTTACTGAACAATGAACAAGCAGCAGGAACTATGAGCTCAGTAGGATGATCTCTATACCGTATCGAAGTAGGAATTATTATATGATAGCCTGTTAAGCATATGGTAGGTCATGCACCGTCAGTAGAATAGCTTGGCAGCATGAAAGGAGCTGCTTAGCAACTAGTACGCTTGAATATCGTAAAGCTGAAAGTTGCGATGGTTTTTGGATGTCGATTTCCAATGTTTTTTAAAGCTAAACTTTTAATTCTGGGCAACACCATGCCACCATATGACTTTCATTAACCTACGTTGGCTCAGGTGTTACTGTTCTAAATGGAAAGAAATGTATTATTTTTAATTGTACTTTGTCATAACATTGCATTTGTAATTTGTAACTACCAATGCATCCCAGCTGATTACCATGTACCAGAGTTCAAAGGTTTGTTCATTAGCCCTTTACGCGAGAGAACCCCGCGGTACAAGTAATACGTTAATAGATTTTTTGTTCCATTGGCGAGCATACCTTTTCATCAGGCACGCAGCCAAGGGCGGGCGAGAGGGGGGCGGCTGTGCCCGCCCAACATGTAAAACGTGGCCACATTTGCACCCAGAAAAATCCTTACAGGCATTAATAAGTGGATCACTTTTGTATTCCAATTCACTAGACGAGAAAGGCGAGAAGTCTGAGCCTTCTAGGGAGTATAAAAATTCAAAATTTTTCCAGCCATCAAAACTACGTTGGACTTGCTCGGACGGAAGGATGGAACTTGCCCCCCTATCAAAATTTGACTGGCTGCACGGTTGCTTTTCATCTCTTTCTATTGATAGACACTTCGAAATTTTTTATAGACACACTTTTCAAAACGGAGTTTGCTCCAGCTGGACTCCTGTCTCCGTCTCCCTCTTGTTCTTTTCCCTTCAGGTTTCCTTGTGAACACCAAACATTTCGTGCCTTCACATCTCTTCATGTGCCACTGAAAATGTAGTTGCCGTTTCCACAGGAGCTTCATGAACCTTTGCTTTATTTCTGCTTCCTCTGGTACTTCATTGCTGAGTTTGACAATTCCACGTTTCAACTGTCTATGTTCTTGTTCTTGTGCCCTCACTAGCTGTACATATCCTGATAATAATTGCGCCTTTTACCCATTTGATTTGATATTGGATAGGTTTTCCGAAATATCTCTTATTTCTGGTAAGCTTTGTAACTGAAGCTGGACATAATTCGCAGGCACAAGGGAATGATCAGGGGCGTATATTCCGGGTGTGCTAGGTGTGCGCCGCTCACCCTTTAAAAGTCAAGCATATTCCAAAATGTATACAAATTATACATTTCCCCCGATTTCTATTTGCTGATTACATGAAGGAGCCCATTTTGCAACGAGAACTAAACTTTTGATTGCATTTCTCTCTTCCATTGCGTCAATGGTCACCAAGTCGTGCTGAAGGTTTACAGCACGTCTAGGGCTATTGTTTAGAAACAAGGAACCAATCAAGAAAACCTTTACTATGCAGACAAAAAGAGTTTGTTTTCTCGCTAGGCCTATTCAATTAACCTTGTTGTAATGGATGCTGATTACACAATTTTTTCACTATTTCGTACATTATTGTTGTATGTTGGAAATTTCTATGTAAAAAACTGCAATGCATTTTATGATCAGCTTTTATCTTTTCAGGATGTCAAACATCAGAACAATAGTTCCATCCCCAGTGGTGACACCTGTTCTAGTTTTCTAGTGTTCTTTTCAGAACAACATTTGTACGGTCAAAAAAAGTTAGTTCCCTAACTTTCAATGCCAGCCTCTGCCCTCTGCCCTCCGCCCCCCCTCCCTGGTGCTGAGACACATCCTTAGAGCCTCAAAGATGCTCTTACGATGCAATTGTAAGATTTCACTTTGATACTGGTGAGCTGCAGACTGATTGGGAGCTAATGTGGCAACTAGAGAAATAACAGTGTGTTAACATCGGAGGTCACCTAGCTCAGTTGGTGGAGCGCACACCGTGAAAGTGTGGGTCATGGGTTGGATCCCAAGTGGTGACATACTTTTCTATTTCTCTAGCGTTCTATTCAAGTCTATTCTATTCAACTGGATGTCGATGTCCACCAGTGGATGATTGGGAGCTAATGTGGCGACTAGAGAAATAAAAGTGTGTTAACAGCAGAGGTCACCTAGCTCAGTTGGTAGAGTGCACACCGCAAAAGTGTAGGTCACGGGTTGGATCCCCAGTGGTGACATACTTTTCTATTTCTCTAGTGTTCTATACAAGACTGAAGTTAATTAAATAATGCAACCCTAGAAAGTTACTGTACCATCTACACCTTGGGGGCCACTGGTCTAAAGGATCAGGTACTCCTTTTTTTTCACTAATGTATTTGCCATTGAGTAGTTTAAATCCTTCATACTAAACATATTACTCTCTACACTCCATACTATAAATATTAAAGTTTTGCATTTTACTTGATACAGCCTTAAAGGCAACAAATATTTTCTCAGGTTCTGTATAGCACACTGAAATTTACTGTATGGATTACTGTTAGTCCCTTGTAGCAAACTAATTATATTTTCCCAAATTGTGTTATATGCCCAATCATCCTCTAGTTTTGCATTTTAGTGCACAGCAGTTTTGGTCATTTTTCTGATGATACCCCTGTACATCAGTTTTTGTTCCTTAAAGCATACGTATTCATGTAAGCAATCAGTTTGGAAATAGATGTCCATGACGGTTTATAATTTTAAACATTTACATGCAAAATGGACGATAACCCATAGTGATACCTAAGCAACTAATTAAGCAACTCCAGGCCTGATTGTGGAAAATTGCTAAGCAACTCGAGGCCTGGTCCCGAAAATGGAGTTGCTTATAAAAAACGTGTACTGTGTCTTGTGTTAGGTTTGCTTAAGTCGTTTTGATGTGTCGTGAATATGGGTCTGAAACGCATCTATTTGATTCTGTGACTGAGTTGTAGTCTCCAATCATAAAGTTCGACCAGGCCGTCGCAATACATTCCTTTCAATTTGCAAATGTGACAGCCTAGTAAGTAGAGCACTGTCTTTCATGGGTTCTCAAAGGGGTCCATGGAACCATCCAGGGTGTCGATGAATACCCAGGGGGTCGATGAATATCCAGGGGGTCAAAAAGGGGGCGATGAATGACCATGTTCCCGTCCTGTAGTAAGAAAATTACAAAATGTACCACCTACCAGCCCTCCCCATCCCTTCCCACACTTCCCATCCACTCCCACACCTCTCCCCGCTCCAGACAGGGCTGATACAGGAATCATTCGTGTTTTAGTTTCGTACTGGGGTAGTGATGTTTTTCCCCGTGGTTGGCAGTTACCACCACCACTACTTTGCACTTGGTATTTACTATTGTAATATTTTTCCTTGAATAAAAATCTAGGGGGTCGATGGAAATCTTAAAATCTCATTAGGGGGTCGACGAGCCAAAACGTTTGAGAACCCATGGTCTATACTGAACTAAGCAAATTTTGGTAGAGTCGCTTGGAGTCATACGAAAATGAACTAATTCACCACGTTTAGACATTTCTTTGGCTCTGCCAGGCATACTGTAGCTTGCGTTATTATCATATTGATAAAACGCTCGAAGTTTGGATCTGGTGAAAGTGCTGGCTGAAACAGTGTCATAAAATAAGCACTTTGATGAAATGTCAAAAAATAAGATATAGAGATCAAACAATAGTTGAAATATTTTAAAGGTGCAAATATATCCTTTATCCCGATGATTAACAGAAAAGCACGGTTCTTTCATTGAAATGGCGACCCCTATCAACGACTCTGTTGCTTCCTCGCAGCTCAATTAACAGGTTTCTTTAATGTAAGAACCAATAAGAAACCTCAGGCTCAGAAAGGTCAATGTTTAAGAATCGTTTACAAAACTTGGCCAGTCTGCCGTGATCTTCCACTTAAGAAAATTGCATACTGAGAGTCACAAAAAATCATAACAGAGGCTCCTGATAAAACTGATGCTGTTCGGAGCCTTATATTACAAATTGAAGTGCAGCTCGGAGGGCCATGCCGCACCAGGGTGATGCGGGCGTCGGAGCGGACGGCCGCGGCATCAGCCACGCGCGAACACCAGCACCGTGGCCCCGGCACGGCTCCTCAGCACCAGCCGCTCCGGCTCCAGGCCGGCCGGCAGGAGCACCGGCCGGGTCGGAGTCGCCTCGACCTGGAGGGTGTCGCCTTCGGCGTATCGCACCGCGATCGAGATCTCCCCGGAGGTCGGGTGCAGCTCGACGAAACCGTCACCTCCCCAGGGGAGCTCCCGCTCGCCGTCGGCACGCCAGCGCAGCTCGTGCACCGTGAAGTGCGGCCAGTCCGGTTCGTCGACCCAGGCGAGTCGCTCGACCGCCAGGTCGCTCTCGCCGTCGGTCGAGCGCGGGCTGCGCAGGTAGGACTCGCGCGGTCGCGGCGCGTCCGCCCGCGCCACCAGCGCCCGCAGCGCCTCGGCGTCGATCTGCTTGCGGAACGCGACCTCTCCGTCCTGCCAGACGAACGGAGTGAAGAAATCGGCCGCCGAGTCGGTCCGGTCGAAGCTCCGCTGCGGCTCGATCAGGACCCAGCCGCTGGTGCCGCCCGGCAGCGGCAGGTCGCGCCGGATCCACAGCTCGTCCTTCGGGTGGTGGTCGGCGCCGCCGCTCGGGTGGAGCTGGAGCGACAGCCCGCAGATCCCGTGCAGCGTGGTGGCGGGGATGACGACCGCGCGGTCGGCGTCGAGCTCGATCCGGTGCATGAGCGAGACGATCGCGCGGCGCACCTCGCACTGCTCGTCGAGCACGCGCACGAGCCCGTCGGCGGTGCTCGGGTCGGCGCCGATCGAGCGGGCCACCTCGGCCGCATCTCCGGCCGACGTCCAGTCGCGCTCGGCCCCGGCGATCGCCCAACGCTTGTAGGCCCGGGCGAAGCGCGCGAAGCCCTCGGGGTCGGAGATCGCGTTCGCGACCCGAACGTGCAGCTCGCCGAGCACCTCTCGCTCGCGCACCAGCCGCCGTACCAACCTCTCGGGCTCGACGGCGACCTCGGGGCGCAGACCGACGTAGGCGAACGACGGGAAGTCGGACGGATCGAGGCACTTGACGAAGAAGTACTTCTCGCCGGCGTTGTCCGGGTCGACGCCGCGCGGGCCGAGCACGGCCGGTCGGCGACGCACCAGGTCGCGCAGCGTCACGGGCGGCAGCTCGACGCCGTCCAGACGGAGGGTGGTCCCGGCGACCCGGGCCGGGCCCTCGCCCTCCAGACCGCTGTAGAACGGCCACGTCTCAGGTAAGGATTTTGACACAGCTTCCTAAAAATTAAGAATCGATAGCTGCTGTATAATTAAGTTCATAATTTGTTGGAGTCAAACAGTAGAGAAATGGCTCTTCAAAATTTACGATTACTTTTCTCGTGGTGTAAACTACCGTTAACTCGAACAGTCCTTTACTTGAACTATTTTATTTGTCCCTTGGTTCGAGTTATTGGGAGTATACTTTATAATGAAACACAAGTTTCGTAGGCTAAATATCATTATCGTCATGATAGTCTAAATGTTATTAAGTTGAAATTAGTCATCCGAAGTTGCTGTTGGACCGTTTTGAACAAAAAGACATCGCTATTTTTTAAACTTTAACTAATGCGTGATAATACGTCAGATGTTAGACTGCAAAGCTATCTAGTAAACGAGCACTGTTTATACAAGGCTTTCATACCTGGTGAAAAAAATATTATGAAATGTCTTATGTGTTCGTGTCAAAGATATCAGACAACTAAATGAGCAGAGAGCAACTAGGAGACAAGTGGGCACATGTACAAAGGAAAGCCTGATTTCGCTCAGCTATCGTGACGAGTGTTGAGAATGAGCATGATTATCGCGGTACTTTTAAGAGCATTCCTAGAACAGATCTTAATCTGATGTGATATTGAATCTTGAACTATAACATCAGTTTGTTCTTCTTATGTAGATTTTGTCAGGGATGTATCCAATTGCACAAGTCCGAGAGCCCTACACATCAGTGGGATATCTGGCATCTAGGATCCCGTTAATTCACTTGTTAAAGTTACGACATCCAGCGTTAGAAGAGGATTCAAGTGTTAATGACACTCATCTTCAATGGTCCGCTTGGGACATTTGTACAGGTATATCAATGCTTCCCTTGCATTTTTTATGCTTGAGGAAAGCATACTCTTGTGTAAGTTAATTAGTGGGTTCTGATCATCATCATCATCATCATCGTCATCATCATCATCATCATCATCATCATCATCATCATCATCATCATCCTCTTCATTTTCGTCATCATCATTACCATCATCATCAGCAGCAGCAGCAGCAGCAACAGCAACAATAGCAGCAGCATCGTCATTATCATCATCGTCGTCATAGTAAACTTCATCATCATCATCATCATCTTGTGTTTCATTGTCGTTATCAACATCTTCTTAATTGTTACCTTCGTCTTCGTCTTCTTCATCATCATCATCATCATCATCATCATCATCATCATCATCCTCTTCATTTTCGTCATCATCATTACCATCATCATCACTGTCAAGACGTTTCCATGGTAACTATCCGAGGACTCATCGTCCACTGCAGCTTATAAATTGTTGCTTAGCAACAGATAAGAGACGCTACTAATACCGCTGCAGGGACGCAGAAACTCACTATATGCAGACCTACAAGCGAGCACTTTAATTTACGCAAAAATTGACCCAATGTCTGTGAGCTCAACCGTCGAATTAGAACAGCGATGTTCGAAACGTATAACCGTAACGTATTTCCTCCAATTATAGACCCGTCTATAATTAATTGAGGGCACCAAAAGGAGGGTCTATAATTAGAGGGGGTCTTTAACTTCCGGAACAAAGTTTCCAAAAAAAAAGAGCATATAGAGTTTCAAGAAGACTGCGAAAGTACATTTATACATTGACTAAATAATGATTTTCGTGGAAAGACTGTCCCAAGAAGACAAAATCCACATCTGCCGCTTTCATATAGATATAGAAGGGGGTTGTAACTAATTGAAGGCACCAAAAAGGGTGGTATTTAATTAGAGGGGGTCTATATTAAGAGGGGCTCTATAATTAGAGGGGGTCTATATTAAAAGGGGGTCTATAATTACTTGTCATGATGCGAAAAGGGGGTCTATAATTAGAGGGGATCTATAATTAGAGGAAATACGGTATATCTTTTCTGTACGTTTTCGACGTGGTGCTCCGAGGATGGCGGTAAAAGCCAAGTAAAAGCTGAAAATATATACCCTTGTCTTTGACAATCTGCGCCATTTACTCGTTCTTTAACGTTTTCAAGGGTAGTTTACATCCTTTTTGCCCACGGTTGTCGGTGAACAAATGATGACAAAAATTGTAGTCCTGCTCCGATGGTATACGTGACGTATGTTGACGATGATAAGGGTTTTAAAGCTCAGTGGTGAAACGAAGGATCAGGAGGAATCAAACCCTGTCCCCAGTTGCTGCAACGCTGATGTGCGAACTTTACACAACGGTCCAGTAACTGAGACGGAACAATTTGGGATGTAATCGGTTTTCGTTGACGTAACTACATATGTAAAACATTATGTTGAATTTAGATGGCATGAGGAAACCGAATTGTTACTTTATCATCGAGAAGGGAGGATTTGAAATGTTAATTTTGAAAAGAACATTTGAGAAATAGAAAGTATGACCCCATCGGGGATCGAACCTGTGACCTACGCTTTCGCGGCATCCGTTCTATCAACTGAGTTAGGTGACCTGCGATGTTAACATAATCTATTTCTCTAGTCGTCACATTAGCTCCCAATCATTATTGATTGATTGATTGATTGATTGATTGATTGATTGATTGATTGATTGATTGAACGTTATGTTTCAATCTATTCTATGGAAAGATCATATATTTTTAGTTGACAGTTTTTTCCTTTCCTTAATAAGCGGCCAGGTCCAAATAAGCGCCCACCCTAAAACTTTTGTTTTTAAATGAGCGCCTAGGGCGCTTAACCGATCATTTACAGTAGTCCAATACCCGTTCCCTTCAACTGATTGTTGTAGCAAACTATCCGTGCTGCATGCTTGCCACTGAGTCTTAAATGCCTGTCTTCGTCTTAGTTGATTTGTATGCCCACTTTTGCGGACAGGACCTGGTATGCTGCACGTTTTAAGTTGACTTAAGGACTCAAGATACAGTGGTGTCGTACAGTGTTAAAAGCTGCGTAAATGATAAGGTGTAAGGATCGAAAAGTTGCAGGGGTCGAAAGTGTGGATTTTCGTTATAGTGATTGTTCGTCGACTTTCCCCGATGGAGTCGTACACAGCGGTGCATGCTTGTCACTAAACCTTAATACCCGTCTTCATCCTATGCAATTTATATGCCCCTTTTACTAACAGGATCAGGTATGACTCACTGCTTAAATTGACTTAAGGACTCAATATACTTGCCATTAAGGGGCACGATTGTCCAGTGGTACTGGCATTGCCTATCGAGCGACCAGAGTTTGATTCGAGACAGTGGTGCCAAAGTTCGGTTTTTTAGTCATTTGGCTAACATCATGTGTTGTATCTGTTCTCATTTATGACACATTGATGGCAGGTTCTTTCCATGGTACGCGAGAGGCGCCCCTACTGAGCGGTTGAGCCGGCTTCATGGCTTGCTTCTCTGCCCGGTAGCCAAAATTGAGGGGCGTCGCCCTTGGACGCCCCAGTTGCCCTCTATTTATTAGTTAGCCTGTTTGGTAGTTTCTCTCCTTATTTAGGGTAGTTTCATTGTCGGGCCCACTGCTGATCAGGGGTCTTTTGATTGAGAGACTGCCACGCTTCACTTGGCCTTTCCTCCTTATGGGGTCGATGAACCGAATACCATCTATGCGGGAAAAAGTGGTCAAAACTGGATTTGGGATAGGAGTGCCACTTACTCCTACCACTGTAATGGTAGAAGCTAAGCAAATAGGAGCATACGTGTTATCAGAGCTTATCAGGGGGCCAAACTGAGAGATTGCATTCGTGGTACCTCTTACAGCGGTCCACCATATCTCTTTCATAATACTTTTTCCAGATGTCGTACTGTTCGTAAGACTACTAATAACTAGTCTGTATTGAAAATATATTTGATGGACTTGATATGCTTATGGTTTTTGTTTGCTATATTCTTTGACTAGAACGAATGAGAGGTAAACCACTCCCGAGAAATCTCGTCCACTTTTACCGGTTAGCTTATCTTTATCCCTTAGAAACCTCACTGTTTTAATGGAAATCTGGTACACTTTTGTACTGCCCTCGGGAAGAAGTAGCCCACTGACTGGTCTTTATACTACTGTCAATGAACTTTCAAGATTAATATAAATTGGTTTGATTTATGTAGCGACCAGGACAAAGCAGTGCCGTAGCCAGACTCTGTAGAGCATGCTTATTACCTATGAGCATTTTTCAGGGCATGCTTCATAAATTTAAGGCGTGCGTGCCAGCCTGTTCACCAATTAACGTAATTTTTGTGTAACCCCTTCTGGAAAATCGGTCAACCGTTGTTAAAAGCGGGGCAGGAGGGAAGCGAAAAAATTGGCATCGTATTAACAAAACTTTCGATTTTTTGGTGAGTAGGGGTTGGTGTAGGTACCGCGAAGAGATTTGAAGGGCTTATTAGGAATACATTTAGGGGTGAGGTGGGAACTTTAAGAAAACGTAGATGAAAAAAGTCGTGGCAAATAAATTAAGCTGTTCTAAAACAGCATATAAGCACAGCGATGGAAACCTTTAACGTTTTAACCTGGAATCGCAACTTTACAATAAAATACCTTTGAAAATTAAACATAGACACCACTGCATTTTGACAATAAAACAGCACCACAAACAACACAAATCATGAAACAAACAGGGTCACAACCATGAGTATGAAGTTCAGCTTGAAGTGCCAGACACACAATATATGGTCATGACAACTCACAGGAAAAAAACATGCGGATGCGATCAATATGAATCTGAAATTACCACAAGCACTCGTAGAAACCAGATGTCTGTAGTAAACTGCACTTCAAAATATTCAAATTTAGGTGTGCAGATTTGATATCTTGTAAAAGATATATGGAGCAGGGTATTCCACAAATCTGAGAAATGCTCTGACACGTTTCAAAACTCTAGGACAGACGACCATGAACTAAGGAATGCTATTTTACCTTGAAGTCCACTTCTAAGGATGCTAAGCGTACCAAGCATCCCCCCTGGCTACGATACTGGGACACAGGTTTTTAAGATTCACTTATTGAGTTAAATGAGTTTATATTGAGTAAATATCATATATTGGCTCTATTAATTACACTGTACATCACCCAAAATTATTCTGAATTGACAAATATTTTTCAAGGGTTCACTTTTTGTCAAGTGCATCTTTCCACTTGCCAAAAATTGAACTATAGTTATTTAAAATTGAAAATATTCTTAAACTTACCCCTTACTTGTTCTATAAAAAGATCATGACCAAAGTTTTTTTCCTCTTTCGAGCCGTTTGGTGCCGGAAGCGCATGCCAGTAGTTTATTGTTTCTGCCATTTTAGATAATTTCATTATGAAGTTTTCTCTGGGAATGCATAATTGTGACGATTTGACTTAGTCCTAATCCGTTGACGATTTGTCTTTTATATTCAAGAATTAACCTTGACACTGAAAGTCTATGGACAGGCATTCAATTGTTAAGATGTAATTGTTTCAAGAATATTATAGAATACTTTAGACACTCAAATACCAGCCTGAGGTCAACCATCAATTGATAGGAGAAATAGTGCACTGGGGAACTGCTAGGGTAATATCAGGTTGTAAATTGTGTACGTGATTTATGTGATTCCTGACTCTGTTCTTAAAATTTTTGACATCTTTACTTTCTCCCGACTCTTGACTTTTTTAACTGACATTTTAATTTTGCTTTTTGTCATCTTTAATAACTTTAGCCATCTTTAATAACATCAATAACATTTTAAGAACGTTGTGTTTGACTTTATGTCAATAAATAAAATCTACAGGATATAGTTAGGTACGATTTTTGAACTTACTGCTTAAGGCGGTTACAGTTGTTAAAATACAATTTTCGTTTATGAAGCTTTCTATTTGCTAGTCGGCTAAAGGTGAAAGGCAGTTGTGTAAATGAAAGGTAATGTAAGAGGGATAAAATGTTAAAGTTTTTCGATCACTATTGCGTCGAATTATACTTTGATGTCTTTCAAGTATCATAAATCATTTTAATGGCTCAATTCCAAATGGAAAGAGGAGATGTGATAAAAGCTCCTGGCAGTCGATTATGATAATATATAAAGATATAAATTAAGTATGTTCTGCTCCGTGCCGGAGTAAAGGAAGTTTTGGGCGTTGCGCCTTTGGTGCTTTTACTCTCGGCTACAACCCACGCCCTTCCCTAGAAATATGGATCCAACATGGGGATACCTGTGGTCTGTATGTTAACCCTATCCTCACAAAGGGGGGGGGGGGTGGTAAAACTACGCCACCGTGCAAACTGTTAGAAGTTTCTCAAAAACTATGTGAGATATCATCCTCAAGTTTTTTGACTTTCAGTTTATTTCTATTTTGCATATTTCTGTCAATTTTTAGCTCGTGACAAGTTTACATTAATGATCCGCCACGGGGGAAAACATCACTACCCCAGTACGAAACTAAAACAATAATGATTCTTGTATCAGCCATGTCTGCAGCGGGGAGAGGCGTGGGAGTGGATGGAAAGCGTGGGAAAAGATGGAGAGGGCTGGTAGAGGGCACATTTTGTAATTTTCTTTCATCGACACCTTTTCCGCCCCCTAGATATTCATCGACCCTCATCCGACCCCTTGGGTATTCATCGACCCCCTGGATATTCCCATCAACCCCGGGGGGTCGATATCGATCACATTGAGAACCCCTGGCCTATACCAATGATTGCTTTCGTATATTAGCTGAAGCTAGATCAGCTTTCCATCTGAAAGTTTTAGAAGCTGTTTTCATCAAAATCTGGGATCCTTTACTTTGCCGACAAAAGGAGTTTGCGTTTTCTCTGAAATTGTTCTAACAATTTTGGCGCCTCCAAATTGTTGGTAGGTCTTTACAATTCTCCAATCGGCGTGCGCCAAATTTTTGCTTCGATCCCTTTCTTTGTTTGCGAGTTATCATAAATGATGCTTGAATGTTTGAACACTGGTTCTTTGCACGAGCCATTCTGATGAGGGTGTAACGAAACCGGTCAATGAGATTTCACTAATGATTCCGTTATTAAATATTATCTACAAGGTTTGACGAAATAAAACATAAGCTCTCTCACCCCCCCCCCCAAAAAAAACCCCACCAAAACCATTTTATGGTCATGGTTTTATGATTTTAGGGTTTAGTGAACATTACTTGCTTCCGAGATAAGAACAAAGACGGACGTTAAACTATTTAGTAAGCGTTTCAGAAGCAGAAAAAGTAGTGAAAGTTTTGATGCTCCGAATGAAGACTTGTATTGGTCTGGAAAAAGAAGCCAATTCAAGGAACAAGTGCCGCTCCTGAGGTAGAAAATTTAGGAGGGAAAAGATCTTGGTATGATCGCAAGTTACAAAATGAGGCCAATAATTAAAATTTATTCTCTAATTTTGGTCCTTAGCCCTTCCTCTTTTCATAGCAATTTAGTCCTACCTGTAGCTAGACAAAAATACGTACTTTTGAATAGAACACTAGAGAAATAGATACTTTTCTATTTCTCTAGTGTTCTATTCAAAACTAACATTTCAAATCCTCTCTTCTCGATATATACTTTCTAACTTAATGGGCTTTGGACAGATGACGGGCCGGATGGCAGTTCTTCCTTGGTCAAGTCACATGGCGCAGAGAGGCTGGTTTCCAATTGCGTAGAGCTATTGTAATTAAGTTGTAACTCGTACCAGTCTCTTTTGTAAATATAAATAGTTATGTTCAATTGTTTGTAAAGAGTTGGGGTTTGGAAGCGATGAGATAACAGTGATTGAAAAGTTCACCAATATTCTTATTTCCTTTCGTCTTAGAACGTGATCGCTCATCACGACACCTCTCTTCTCCACGATAAAATATGGTAAGAGCACTTGCTGTATTTGACCATGGTTTCATCCAGCTTCTCAGGTCCCCCCATAAATTCTAGGTTCCCCCATAATTTTGGGTCCTCCCATGGGTAAAATTTTCTCAGATCCCCCTATAATTTGGTGCACCATAAAAGTTTGAGGTCCTCTCGTAAATCAGAGTGGACCAAGAAAAGCAAAAGTCTGGGTTCACTTAATGAGACGAGAATGACCAAAACTAATGCAACCGTGGAATCTGAATGATGGCAATTGATAACAAGAATAAAAATTGGCAAATTGGTGACAAATTGGTACTCAATAAAGTCTTTACCTCATCATAGCATCACAAAAACGACCAAAATAGTTCACATCCAATGATGATACAGTCGACCTGAATTCAATGGATTTGCTTTCTCAAATGAATGGCCATGTTTATCTCAACCAAGAGGTAAGAGTAATTTTCTTTATTCAAAACAGTACAAATAGATTCAAGACATTGAAAACATCTAGCGTCTGCTCATTCTGAAATGGTTTTGAGCGCAAAATTCCAACCATTCAAAAACCCAAAGGAATACAAATCAGAGAAGAGTCTAGTTAGGTGTCCATTTCATTACTTTGGACTTCAGCTTGCAACAACGCTGTGAATTGCAATGAAGTGCCTTTAAAAGTTTCTCCTTGAGATTGTCTTGGGTGGATTTAGCATTATTCTTGCCCCTGGACACTTTCCTGATCATATTAAACACAACTCTCCCACGTTTTCAGGTTCCTACACATTGAAGCTGTAGAAGAATTGAAGTTTCTTTGAAGCCATAATTCCAAGCAGTTGTCAGGTCAAATGAAATTTTTTTCAGAGAAAAATCGGCCGAAACTGATTCAGATGTGACTGCACAAAAATATAACACCTGTCACAACTTAACAATGCTTTTGAAGCCAGTTTTCAATGACAAAATGTCCACAAAGCAACATCACAAGATTGTGACAAGAAAATCGTTTTTCCAAAAGTTCCCGCACTTTCATAAAGAGCTCTTCCTTGTTCAAATCCTTAATTTTTGGCATGACCAGCAAATACAAAGTCTTAAGTTTCTTTGAATTTCAACTTCTTGGCACTTGAACAACAATGTGCGTAAAGGTGGTTTGTTGAGGTCGTATTATGTAATTTGTTAAATGTGGTGTCTTGGTGTGTGGCATCGTATGCGTGTACGTGCATAGTTAAGAAAGCAGTATGAAGCATTTTTTATTTATGGTGAGACTTTGTACTAATTTTGTGCGTTTATTTTGGTTTCAGAGAGATGTCCCATTTTTATTCATTGGTACGTTGGAAAGTATTGCACATGCGAAAATGATGCTTACATACCACCTGGCCCATCTGAAGGTATCCAACCTTTGATAACTTTTAGATCGTAGTTATGAACTTAAGTGTATTTGTGATGGCAGTAGAAGACAAAAGTGCCATGGGTGGCCTAAGATAGTCGTAAGGGATCTCTTTTAATTTTCTTTCACATACAAAACAAACAAGGAAGACCGTCCGTTTGTATACATTGCAGCTAAATAGTAATGGCACTTTTGCAGTAAGCATGGTTTCATCTACCAAGTCCATTTGTCATAGCTTCTGAACCAGAAATCATAGTTACGAAACTTCCCCTGCCAAACAGGTAGCTTTATTAGTGACGGTAACTGTTTGAGGTAAGTACTACAAGAAGCAGCAGAGTAAAACCAATTCATTTCATGGCTAAGAGGGAAGGTCATATCTTGATTGCAAATTGAATATCACAGGAAGTTACTTCAATCACTATCAATGAAAATCTTCATGTAAATGGTGTTCGGCCGTGTCACAGCGCGATCGAGGAAGAAGGGACATAAAGTTGGTTACATAGTTCCCTCTGATAGTTTTGTTAGTTGAATCCACAGAAAGAGGTGCTGGCAGGTACGCAGAAGACATCACTGTTACATTTTAACTGAGTTAATGTTAAAGAACTGGCCGACGCAAGAAACCGTAAATAACATAAACAATAAATATGAATTTTTGTTAGTTTTAGTTTAGGTACTGAGTGTTATCGATACAAGTTTCATCTCAATTCTTAAGGAAACCCATACCCTAACTATATTATAACTAAATATGTAAAACAATTTTACTATTATAAGGATGTGGAGAACTTACGAAAGGCAAAGGACGAAATTGACCAGCAGCTGAGAGCCCTTGGCGTTAACCCATCAACGGGACCGTACTTCCCACCACCCGCTGAGATGAAGAAGCAACATAGTCTTAGTGTGGGGCCCTCAGATGCCCATGGATTTGGCCGAGACAGAACTCAGACTGTAGAAAGTTATGCAGGTGATCTAAGCGAACTTCCTACAAGAACCAATTTGCTTTAGCAATTCTACAAATATGGATATTACTTTGAGGTTTGAGATATGATTTTGTTCTTAACGTAAGATAGTTGCAGACATTTCTACATGTAACCCCGTCGAAAACACTACCGCAGCCGCCCTCGCACCCAGCGTCGAACACCACCACCACGCGTTACATACAATTAGAATTCAACACAATGGAGGCCATGCCGAATCAGTCACTCATAAAACGTTATGTTCATCTCATCTCTTATCCACTATACCCAGGCTTTGTCAATCTAACTATCCAGGCTGTTGATTTTTTGTGATAAAGTCACATATATGCCAGACACATGGTGAGGCATTTCAAAACAGATCCTAGAAATCCCTAAGAATCAGTTGCTGGTCGGTACGGCATTTCTTTGCGGTCATCACCATTTTCAATAACTTTTAGCCCTTTTTAATCCTATCCACCTATCAAGTTTCCTGTTTAAGTAGTGTTGACCGCGCATATGATTTAGAAGTTAAAATAAGCTATTTCATGCCAGCACTTGGAGTCCCGCAAACCCATTCTGAAGTAAAGATACGTGCTGAAACGGAGGTCACAAGTTACATTAGAAAATCAAAAGTGAGTTTGAGGTACAAATTTTGAAAATCTCTGTTACTAAGGGATACATTTTGCTAGAGATTTTTGCGCGATATACCGACTACGGCAAACTGTTTAAATAAAGTAAATTTACAGCATTCTATACACTCCCGAAAGTCAGCTCACACGTTTTCACTCATTTCACTTCAAACGATTCGATGAAATCAGTGTCTTGCGAAAGGCTTAAGCAAAATGAATTTGTTGCCCAACTTTAGTATATGAAAATGATAGAAAAATGAAATTATATTAAAGCTATAATGTCACTTCTAATTAGTTAGTGACACTATTTGTCCGGTTTCGACCTCGTGCTTATAAAAAAAAAATTCAAAAACTTGACACCCGGTGTATATTATTCATACATATTTTACCGTTAATATAAAAATAAATGCACAAAAAAATGTAATGCTATACCGTACTGTATCAAAATACAAAACTGCATAATTTTCATGAGTCAATTTCGTCCTACCGTAAGGGAGTGTGAGAATTCGTGCAGGAAGATATCTTCGTTTCTGTATCGATCATTGGTATAGCAAAGAATGTTTTCTTCTCCCCCAGTTGATATAGGGATGTGCAGAGTGCCTCCAAGTCCTCTTGCTCGCTGGTTCCACCAAGCACCCAGGTGTCTGTGTTCTGGGATTGATTCTTAAAATGTGAAAGGACCCTCATTTATTATGTCATTAAGAGACAATTTATTCCCTTGTATAGACTCTGAAACATTACAATTTGTGCCTGCACTACTGAAAGGCTAGAGGGTTTGAGCCCTTCCACGTGTTTGCCCATATATGGTCTTCTGTGGCAAAGAGAACATCAATGAAACAAGACAAAAAGAGGACAAGTGAGTCCTTTGTCAAATTAAAGAGTCGAATGATACAAAATCTTGTCTAATTACAAGACTTTTGATAATATTTCATCCCCTAACCTTTGATCTAGTGCCACCGCCCCTAAAAACTCTACAACGTCTGTTTAAGCAAGATTTCCCCTGCTCCCTTGTAAAGTTGCTCTTGAACGTTTTAAGAAAAAAAGGAATACACGAAATAGCTAAAGCATTATGTACTTAAAAGCGACACTCCACAGAGTACAATCGTCAGAATGATCAAAATGAAGCGTGTAAAAAGAGTATACCCAACTGTATATTTAAAAGAACCGATCGGAAATTGGACTGCTTGAATAACTTGTGTTTTCGGACCAATCAGTGTCTACTACATCTAGGTTAATTGAATAGGCCCAATAAGAAAACGAATTCTTTTAGTATGCATAGCTAAGGGTTTTTTGCTCTTATGTGGACTTACTCCAGAACGGCCTAAAGAAAAAAATACAAACATTAAAGAGAACATGTGAAAACTCATAGTTACAGATGTTGACAAATCTGCCGGTACTGTAGTCTGTAACTGAGGCATGAAGCCGCAAAAGGCTTTAAATATATCAGATCACCAGGTGCTCAGGTGCGTTGATCATAGGTTCGTGGTCACTAGACACTTCTAGAAACGCTTGTCTGTTAATGGCAGTGATCCTCACTTTCCATGCTGCCATTTTATACTCAACCAGAGAAACTCCTATAAACAACGGAGTGTTTTGTACCTCAGTTTTGGACAGAACAAGAGAGAAATAAAAAATATTTCACCACCAGGTAACGACCCCGTGATACACGCTTTCGCGGCGTGCGCTCTACTAACTGAGCTAGGTGACCTCCGATGACCTCCATACTCTACTCTCTATCCCACTTTTTCGATAACACTTAGGAGTGGAAGTCTTGGATTCCATCTTTCCTTTCCGGTGACCTCTCATCGATGCTGTAGGTCAAGTTCTTTGCTGTCTTGGCTTCGATGCCTTGGCTGACATAAGTCCACGACAACTAAGCCCTGGGCTTACAAAGTTAAATCTACAAGTCAGCACTATGTCGGCTTACCATATTTTATTTATCCAGACGCCTGGCTGTTCCAAGTCCCCCTTCCCCAGTTCTAGGCTTTGCTTTAACATTCATATAAATATATATATATATAAAATACAAATAAGTTCAGAAAAACAGTAACTAGTCGATCGCTATCAGTGTATTCCTTGCGGCTGATGTTGTGCCGCGAGTTTCTTTACATTCGACTCCAGCTCCGTCAACATTAGGCGAAGATTACCGCGATGGAAGATGTCCAGGCGACCTCGGTATTTTGTTAAAAGATGAGTGACTGCACTGAATCCTTTCTCATCTAGGTAAGAGGTTGGGAACGGGAAAACCTGAATTTTTGCTGCTTCACACAATAGAGGGAAATCAGACATTGTGTTGTCGGAGGTCCAGAAAAGCGATAGGTCGTTATTCTGAAAACGATTCTTGGAAGCTTTGCTTCGCTGCAAATCAACGATTTTCTCCTGGAGGCGCAATTCTAATGACCCTGGGTTGACCACGACGAAAGGATTAATAAACCAATCAGGAAAGGACATATTCAGCAGATCACAAAAGCGCTCTTCCATATCTGCCATTAATGCTTTCATATGCGAGGTATATACCATTAACTCATCATAAGTGACATCAATGTGATTTCTTAGGCACGGAAAATGGATATAAATTCACTATGACAGCCGATCATTGCTGGTGCTCCATCAGTAGCACAGGCAACAATGTTTTTCATCGGAATGTTCTTTTTATCAAAAAAATCTCGCTTTTTGTGTCTCGCTTTTTGTGTCAGTTACCAAGTCAAGATTAAATAGCAATTCTTCATGGGTTTGGCCTGACTCAATGTAATGGACATATCCCAGAAGACATGATTGGTTGTCTGGTAAAGTACTTTCGTAACTTTGGAGTGAAAATTCCTTTTGACGAAGAATTGAGCAGAGTTTGATCTTCACAGTCATCGGCCATTTCATCAATACTGCGCCTGATAGTATCATTACTCAATGCAAGATGCTTTGTTGTATCGGAAGGGTTTCTATGCAGCACAGTCGACAGAACTTCCTCAATGACAGGGACAAGCAGTGTCTCGTCAATGGACCTTTAAGCAATAAATCAGTGTAGTCAAGATAACACGAGATGGCAGTCACAACTCAAATAAAGTTGGAGCTTTCCCTCTCGCTCGGTTCACAAATTTGTGATAAATGTATTAACAGGGGAACTTTATCACTTCAGAATTGGTAAAGAAATGTTTTACTAAACCTAAAGTCATACGGATTGTTTTCCCGACTCTTGCAAGTTTGGTAAGTTTGTTTATTTATTATACAATGTATTTCCATATAGTATCCTGATGTAACAGAGTTAACACTGTCTGATTTAGCATGAGCGTTTTATTAGTAGACAATGTTTTTGCGTAGATGGTACCCGTTAAGTAGAAATTCGACTAGAGACTCGACTGGAGACTCGACTAGAGGCTCGATTAGAAACTAGACAAAAGACTCAACTAAGAATGAGACTAGAGACTTGACTAGAAACTCGACTAGAGACTCGACCAGACACTCGACTAAAGACTCGCCTAGAAACTAGACTAGAGGCTTGACTAGAGACTCGACCAAACACTTGAATAAGGACTCGCCTAGAAACTAGACTAGAAGCTTGACTAGAGAGTCGACTAGACACTCGACTAAAGACTCTGCCAAAGACTTGACTAGAGACTTAACCAGAGACTAGGCAAGAGACCTAACCAGAGACTAGGCAAGAGACCAGAATGTATTTTTGTTCTGCGTGTATCAAAACGTGACAGAGATCGTTAATACGTCTTTGTGAGTTAAGCTAGCGATGTTTAGGCCTTTGATACATGGTACATCCATACATCAACATCCTACCTGTAGACAGTCGTGATAACAGTTGGACAACCGTATGGCGAGAGACAGAGAAAAAGCGTGCTCAATTTTTATTAACATTTAGCAATTGCAGTTTTGGTATTTGAAAACACCTTTTAATAGTACTTGTGTACAACTGTTCATCTGCAATTGATCGTTTAATAAACAAATTACGTCCTCTTTCCTTGCAGCCCAAATTTGCTGACTTTGCAGAAGATTTCTCTAATCATTTGGATGGTTTCCGTAAAATCTTTGACAGTCTTGATCCACACAGGTAAGGCTCTATTCATTTTCCCAAACAAGCATCTCTAATAATGCTTACAAAGACGAGACACATACATGGACAATAAATTGAATATCCTACTAACATTACTTAGTACAAACACGTACAGCATGTAGTCTGAGATGAAGTTGTAAAACTTTCTAAGCTAAGATAATTTCAGATGATTTTTTATGCCCAGTGATATGCGAAAAGTTTGAATGAATTACCTGATATTTGCCACTAGTCTACTTGGTAGGTTTATGCGTTTTTGGAGTCTTTATGTTTTTCTTGAAGCAGTTGATTCTCTTCGTCTCATACCAATATTAACTTGAATTTGTGCTACCAACGACTCTGCATTACGTGGAATGTCACTTATAATCGCGGACGCATCGTTACATTAATTGGGTATATACAAGTTATTAAATACATCTTTATCATTTTTGGAATACTTCTCAACATCCAATGCTTGTTCATCAATAAAGTAGCGTAATATCGGTCAATTGTGTGATACGAATTCCTTACTTGAACTGCGAATTAACAACGTGACACTTCATCAAGATGAGAATCTTCGTATCTTCGTAGCAGTATAGTCATTTACCCAGTTATTCTCCAGTTTTCTCACATTCTTTTCTACTCGCAAGTATTAGAGTTGAAGGAGGAAGTTTTGGAGTATATATAACTTTGCAAAGGTAAGCCCCACCCTATGACGTTGGGCACGGTCCTTTTTCTGTCTCTCAATATTCTATAAAAAATTATTTTAAATGTTAAAGTTTTTTTAAACAAGGAGGAGCTTGTACGGCAAAATACATATGATGGAAATAATAACGTTAACAGGACCAAAGTTTGGGGCTCAGAAGACCGCGTATCCAGTTTCTTTTTCTATGCACATCTTTCGAGTGACTCCTACATCCACGTACAGAAATCCCAAAGAAATCTTATTGTTTTAAAAGCAATCTCGTGTGCTTCTAATTGTCGTGGTTTAATCCTCGATTCAATTAGTTTTCAGCCTAAGATATTTTCTGGCTTCTCCTTACACGCATTTCTAACGTAATGTTACTTTTTAATTTAATTGCAAAACTAAGTACCCAATACAACGTATGAGCCATTGCAGAACCCTTGTAAGTCATTTACCTTTTGCAGACCTCCCTAAAACCGTCACAGACTCAAGCTTTGCGAAACATTACGTTATAAAATTGATATGCTTCGAACCATAACTAACTAAAACAAGTGATAGTGGGGAGAAAAATATCTTAGGTAATAGCTTTAGCAAAATTAGGAAAAAAGAACGTCAACGAGAGGAGAGGATTTGAGATGGCAGTTTCGAAAGGAACAGCAGAGGAATAGAAAATATGTCACCATCGGGCAGGGAGACTGGACCCCAATTGTGCTGAGCTGGATGTCGATGTCCATCCATTGATGATTGGGTTCTAATGTGGCGACTAGAGAAATCGAGTGTATTAACATCGGAGATTACCTAGCCCAGTTGGTAGAGAGTACGCCGTGGAAGCGTGGGTCATGGGTTCGATCTCTAGTGTTGACAAATTTCCTATTGTTCTTTTGAAAGCTTAAACAAAGAGTGTAGACAAAAGTGTTTTCCTGCTTGCTTCCGCCCCCCCCCAATCCCCCCCAAAAAGGCATTAAATTTAAAGAGAATTAGGCAACTTTTCCTTTTAGTGGTGTACATTACCTTTGGTGGAGCCGCATGGTGGGTTGAAGACTTCTCCAGCATCAAGGCACACTTGAACATGAGAGTTTGAGCCCACCTTAGCAAAGAAACAGTGTGATAAACATATAGTACACTTGTGGAATCTAGGAAACGATGTATTAATACATAAAACTGACATAAATGTAGTCTGCAATAAAGGTTGATAATTATGTAACAAGATATTACATGATAAATCATGCATATATTACAGGCATTTACAGGAATCAGGCATTATATGGTCACTAATTCAGTTTCTCATTGCACATAATGACTGAAATCTCTAGGCATTTCACTTAGTGGCTGCAATTTACATATCAGGTATATATTTCACATAATTCCTAAGCACTACGAAGTCAGATATTTTCAGGCAAACATTGCACAGAATTGTATTGGACTCTGGCACATTACTCCCGGCCATGATTAAAAACACCAGCAAACAGGTGAATATGATTTTGAACTGTTCCACTGCAAGTGGACAAGGCTCTGTAGTTTTAATGCATTTGGTTTCAAGGATTTAAACACATATATGTACAATTCACTTGACACTGCAATTTAGGGGTACAATTTCAAATGCAGGGACTATGCAAATTAGACTGCATTTCAATACCTCTGTTGGTCAATGTCGGTTTTCTTTTGCCAAAAATAATGGTATGAACAGTATGATTGTATTAGATATTCCTATTCATATTTTAGTAATTGGAACAGCAAATAGTGTTGAATAACCAGTAATAAGTGAAACATGGTAACTTTAGTTTGCAAGTGAATTACAGCTTATAAGTGGCCATGATTCACCATCGATAACTTGAAATGCCTTAATATGTTTCCGGCTCCTAGAAAACATCTCATGTCTTACCACAGTCACTGACAAGGTGGACATACCATCACCAGATCCAACTTCTTTAGAGTTAATGTCAACGTTTAACCTTGCAGTTGGGTTACCTGCTTGCTACAATTCTCTATAAAACAAACTTTAATTGCCCCTTAGTTGCTACAGTTGCTCCCCTGTGGCTAACGTTAGTTCAAGGTCCAGCTCAGTTCCTTTATAAGCCAGTAGAACAAGCTTATTGGTGGTACAATACAACCCAGCTCAACTTCTAGATGACCCCCATCTCTTTTGTTGACTTTATAAGCAAGGCTGGTAATATTTCAGTTATGTAGTCTATCTGTCAGTTCACTTCGAATCATTTCACTTGTTTCCGTAAATAATCCAGGCACTTAGTGTAATTTGGATTTACGAAAATAATATTCGTCTTATAACTGAGGAACACAAAGGATACAAACTTACTTTACGAAGGAAAGAGAATAGAATTGAAAATAGCGCAAAACTTCACGGAAGACGTCTTGCAGCAGCACCGGAAGCACTATTGCAGCTGCCCCTCTTATTTCTTTCTACGTGGTTGTGGGGTAACTGTGTACAGTATTAGAAAATCAAGTTGTTATTTTAAGAGAGTAACTTTGCTATTCACGATATCGCATAAATGAGTATCTTGGTGTTTCCGATAGCTTTTCAAACAACGTCTTCATTGACTGCATCGTCACTAAGCACCTCCCTGTATCCTCCCCTCAAGGATAAGATGGTAATTGCAATTGACAGTTTGGAAATATGTCCCACCCTAACGACAGTTTTCGGAAAAGATTTTATGACACAAATTTTCCATTGTACTCACATGGGATTCAATTGTAAGACAGAATTTTTACACAATGCTTTGTTTGAGGCCTGTAGCGTAAGTTAATTGAGCAACTTTATTTAATGAAAGTAACTAGGCAAAGTAAGATACAGAAAATTTCACATCCAATTTTTTGCATCGTTTTATTCGTATCAGTCGTAGAATTATTCCAGTCTAGGGTCTTCTGCGATGTTATAATGCCAGTGTGATCCAACATCCGTCGATGTAATATAGAATTTCCAAAAACATTATACTAACCAACTAGCTTAATTCCATGATTTAGACAACATCCTTACAGAGACTGGAATTACCACATGGTGCATTTATATCAAGGGGCATGTCCCACTACACCGTTATAAACTGCAAATTTGTACCCTCCTTAAAAAATTACCCCAGCACTCAAAATTAATTCCTAGTCCGTGGTGTTATATTAACTAATGCAATAGTACAGTGGAAGTTCTCTACCTATAATAATATTGAGCTTAAACCCAATTATTGATAGTAGAGTATTGTGAGGGATGTCACTTTAGATTTTACGCATTACCACAAATACGGTATGATATCTCCGTTAAAACAACAAAGCAAATGGCGAAAGTTTACGAGATTTTTTGGAGTGTTTTAGCACTCGGAGTATGGAAAACTTTAGGAACTTACTGATATGAAGTTAGGCTGCGTTATAGAGAAAGAAAACCCCACTGGCATCTAAATAGGACTTTTAAAGTCTTTTTTAGAGATCAGTGAAAATCCGGAGCAGAAAAGGACTGGTACTAATTTTACAACAGGACATAAAAGTTGACAATCTATCCATAAACCGACTAGACCTACCTGGTGTTGCCTGTGGTTCAGTACGTGTATTTAGCTAGTCTGAGGAGTAATTTTACACCACTTCCAACAAATGATTTTACAAGATTTGTCTCCATAAAAACATAAGCATACAGTCAAATTTCCAAGTGAAGGACCTAGAAACCCAATCCACAGGGGCAATCTATTAAAATTTAGCATGCTCATTTTAATCAGATTCGTTGCCTTCTTGTCACACACGTATATTCTGCATCAAGAATTAGTTCAGATAGATTGGTACATCTTTTGAGAGAACGCCCTTCAGAAGAGAGCTATTGAGTAGGATAGCGCACACGGAAATTATAGGGAACACCAATTGGGTTTAACTGACTGTCGCTCGCCTAGCTTTTGTCTATCTCCTTATTTGATTCCCCCCTCAAAATTGTCGATTCAAAGCCTGTAGGGTCTGACTTCGTAGTGTCAAATAGATCACTTCTGTGAATATCACTTACTTAAATACACTTTACAATCGTCTCTTCTTGCACAACCCTTTGCCAGTTATCAGCTCAATACCACACCAGATTCCACAAGAGCGACACGTGATGACTAGAGTAGTGGAGTATGTTGATGTTGGGGTTTAACTTGCTCAGTTGGTAGAGTACACAGGTTCGAGTCGCGGTTGTGAAACATTTTCTATTTCTCTAGTATCTCTCCAATTCTTATAATTTCAATCCCTCTTTTCTTAATGATTCCTTGCAACTTTGATTGAGCTGTGTACAGCATGATGGGCTGAAGACACATTCCGCAGAGAGGCCTGTATCCAACAGCATTGAGATGAATGTCGATATCTACCAGTGGATGATTGGTAGCTAGTGTGGCGAATAGAGAAATAAGGTATGTTAACATCGGAAGTCACCTAGCTCAGTTGGTAGAGGATACACCGCAAAAGCGTGGGTCACGCGTTAGGGTTCAGGTTGTGACATGCTTGCTATTTCTCTCGAATATTCTCAAGCAAACAGCGAAAAAACCTTGGCATTAAAGGAATTCTTTGTTTCCACGCAAAATAATATAAGATTGCTTTTATCTGCCGTTGAAAGTGATGTGATACATGTCTGCTTACAAAACGTTTAGAGGAAATGTTGAAGGGATGCTATACACGAATGCTACGAATATATGAGAATGGGTACAGGAAACGAATTCTAAAAGATAAGGAGGTGTATCACGAATTGTTACCTGATACAGATAAAGGAGAATGATGAGGATGAGACTTGCTGATCACCTCATGCCAAGGGGTAAACCACTCTCTAGAAGCCACAGTATAAACATTCTGAATTTGTCTAGATTTCCCTGGTGTAACCTGTGTATATCTATGTTCAACCATGCAGTACCAAATGCGGTACCAAATGAAAACCAAGATCAGAGAGGTACTAAAGGAATATAAGATGAGAAATATGAAAATAGCTGTAGGCCTAAAGAGAGAATAAAAAATTTGCTTCTGTAGTTTCCTACTTTCAGTCTTAAAGCAATTTCATATCTATCTATCTATCTATATATATATATAGAGAGAGAATATATATCTGAATATATATCTGCTGAGAATATATATATATATATCATTTTAAAAAGTAAAAAGTAAAATGCAGCTTCTGTCCATACAGAGGGGAAAACCTACTCCACTGTATGAAATACTTCTTAGGTCTATCGATTTATCGCTCAGCATTTGAAATTGATCATTTGAGAATGTTCACAACCACAATAAATTAAGTAGTTGTGATAAGAGCTATTTTGGTTTAAAGCACAGAAACGGCCAGAGCACAAACAGAATGAAGTGGGAGAAATACGCCTCTACTATAATTCTAGGACTGTATATAATTCCGTTACCATATTTGCAACATAAAGGAACAAACTTAAGACATTCATTCTATGTTGACAAAAGTAGTAGCATGAATAAAAAGACAATTTATAACAATTGCTGCAAACAATAGTAAGGAGGCATTTTAACAGAAACTTTATACACTATTTTGGTAACGGAATTACAATAGCGGTTCGGTGAAAATGGTCCCCGTAATAATCACTTAGGAAATATTTTTACAGCTAATCTTTTAACAGACTACTCTTGGTAATACAAGGAACAGATTAGAATAGGTAATATATGCATGTATGAGATTTTATCTGTATATTGGCTCTACTAAAGAGTATCTTTTTGTCACTTTTCTCTACTTAAAATATATGTTCCATAGCCGCATGGTGTAATATGTCAAATCACTTTTTCAAGAATGAAGTGAAGGCTGAAATAGATGCTCCAATCTTACCACTTTCATAAGAACATTGTTCATTATTCAGATTTAAAGTTTGAAAAATGAGGTATTTCCCATGTCTCGCATGGAATTACCCATATGTCACCACCGGGGATCGAATCCTCTCTTTTCCAATATGGGCTTTACAATTTTGTTGTAAAGCCCATATAACGTTTGTCGTCTTAAAGAGTGTTTCCTATTAACTAGAAGCAGGCTACACCTTGTTTGTGGCACATTCCCTTGTCTGAGAACAAAAGATCTATTTTTGAATATGAGTCTGCATTAGTGATGGGTTTTTTTTGTCAGATGCCTGGAACTACATGATTTTACGAGAGTGAAACCCAGTTCTGTGTGGAGATCAGCTGATATTCATAAGACCTAATCCAAGCATAGGATAAACAGAAAGGGTGCTAATGTGTCTCCTGGTAAGATCCCAGCGAAAATGTGAAAGTGTCTCCATCTGGTGATCTGACCACCGATTTAGAGTTTTCATATAGCATAATGATAGCTGACTTTGTTTCCTCAGGGATACCATATGCGAGAATAATTTCCCTCAATAATCCATGATGCACAGAGTCAAAGGCTTTTGAAAAACCAACAAACATGAGCACTGCTTTCAAATTTTTGGCTTTGATACCTTCATTTAATCTACGAATTGCGAGGATTTGTCCTACTGTGGAGCGTTTTTGCCTATAGCCATTTTGGTTCTTGCACAGGATTTGTCCAGCTCTGGGCGAATTCGGTTGAGAAAAAGGAGGTTGTATATTTTGGCAGAGATAGCTGTGAGTGTTATACCTTGATAGTTGGTTGTTAGACCGAGGTCACCTTTCTTAGGGAATGGTAAAATACATCTCTCAGTCCATCTTCCAATGGGGCTTTGTTGGTATGCGCTGTTACAAAAGTGTGACAGTTCGTTATTGTAGTCACCTGTGAGCCATACTTCAGCAGGAATATTATAGAGGCTGCTGCTTTACCCTTTTTTATTTTGCTGTTCGCTTTTTTCAGTTCTTCCAGAGTGAAGATTCCTTTCTTGATGTTGAGCTCTCCTTCAACAATTCTTGTGATATCCTTTTCTGTAATTGTCGGAGCTTTGCCTAAGAGGTTTTCAAAGTGTGCCTTCCATTTCTTGATTCTTTTTTCTTGGTTAGCAGCTTTGAGTTTTGCTTAATTACTGCTTTTGCGGCAGCTCCGTTGCTCGCTTGCGTTCGTGTGCTCATTGCAATCTTCAGATTTTCACGTCTTTTGATTTTATCGTTCGATTCCCATGGTACCTTTCACTTTGCCTTTTGTTTGACTGGAATCACTTCTTCGGCTGCATGTGCGCACGCCTTCTCAAAATTTTGATATGAAGAGTTTGCAATGGTGTCGCTTCTTTCATGTTGTAGTGACTGATACCAGTTTGTGAGGATGATTTTAACAAGGATTAGAAATGTTTCTGACCTATAGTGCTGTCCAGTAGAAGTGAGGTGCCTTAGTGGTTTTGAGTTTGTTTGCTCGAAGACTAAGTCTGATCATAGCCAGTATGATTCGATGGTCTTTGATGAAGATATGATGGATATGTGTTGAGTTTAAGTACCCGCTTCTTAGTAAGACGTCCTTCTTCTTTGAAAAGTACCCTTTACCTTTACTGCACCTGGAAAGTGAGCTCGGGTATCGCTTATTTCTTAGCCTCCCAAATTTGGTCGTTTCGATCGGATATGAAGACGTTGTTATAGCAGGCTAGTAGTCAACAATGGAGTACTAAAGCGATGAAGTCACAGAATCTTTGAAAAGGTGTATCTCAACCATTGCTTTAGGTATTGTTTCAATTTTGCTTAGCTTATCTATATCAACAAGAGAAATTTAATGAGAGCAAAACATTATCAAACTTCTGACATTCATTCACTCGTGACGTCACACTTTAGTAGGCTAATTAATTGATTCACCGAGATTGCTTTGTTTGTCTGTTATTCTATCTTGTAGTTAAGTAGTTTCCTTGCCCCCAACAAGCAAATGACAAAGCAGTATCTTGAGAAATATTCGATACCAGGGGGAAAACGTACATTTGCTTTGTTTCAGTATCTGGGGGCTTTGGGTATGTGTCAAATGAGACAACGGAGCGGTGGTATCTAACGTTATGGGACCACTGTGCTAGGAACTCGTAAGGCAATATTACTGAAATTTGAAGCTTGGTTATTTCCACGTCTCACTATACAGAGAATGAGTTCTCTTCACTTTTTCATCCGCATAGGAAGTCTACTGTGAGTACAACACACACCTTCCGAATAGGCCAATACAACTAGTATGGTAAGTAAAGAAAATCGCCATATAGTAGAAGAACTGACTACATGACGGTTTTTTCTGTGTCTGAAATTTTGGTAACCGAAATTCCCATTAGTCTGGAAACTTTCACAGTCAAAATTTTTGCTATGTAAGTTAATATTGCAGTGGATATATAATATCAGCTTGCTGATAATGTAGAAAATTCACATTGGGTTACCTTTTTTTCAATGGAAAGCAGCACATATCAAAGTAATGCAAGGATGAAGCAAGGGGGGAAAGTCAGCAGGTGATTAGTTCCTCCTTCTGCATCATGAGTCTCAATGTAATCCTGTACTTGACAGAATCAACTGATTCCACTCAATATGTCATTTTTGGCCCATTCCGGACATTGCCATCTTTAGCATTCCAGGAAAGAATAATGTCATTTATAGGTGATGTGCAAAGAGATTTTCATTAGCTGCCAAATACATTTTTGTACTTTAAAAGTAACATCGAGCGATATTTTGATTTGATGTAGGTGTGGAACAGGAGCCGTTGTAAACCATATGAATGGTAGATGGAATGATATGGCAAGATGAGATCTTAACTGGCAATCTTTCAATGCACGCCCCTGATAAGCAGTGATAGGTCATCACTAGCATGAAAAGATACATCACGTGTGATATGATGTGCAACGTGATTTGATACTCTACCAACCAAGTAAAAGACCTACCTTAAAATATCCAAATTGGGTTCAAAGGAGACAAACTCAAAATAAACATCTGTCGTTTTGCTTTCAATCCATTCCTGATCCTCTAACTTTTGAACCTGCTGTTTCATGTGTGACCTGATACAAAATACATATGGACATTACGATATATGTATGAAAGTAGGGGATTTATGACAAAAGTATTTCCAAGTGAAAAATTTGAAACTACAAACACGTCCTCCATTCGTCAATTGCCTCCTTGCGCTAGAACGTAAATGCTGAAGTCATTTAAGAGACCCAGGAAGGTAGGAGGTGTGTCAGTTTACGTGTGCACTGTTTAATCCAGATAGTGCGTTATCATCTCCTTACTCCCTTGCGATAGTTACAACATTAAGGTTGCACAACATTATATGTTAAAATGACTACGTGAAAAGTACAAATATCAATGAGCCTAATAACTTGAATATAAGGAGAGTTCAGTTTACCTAGCTGTAATTCATCGCTATCTAGTACAACATTAATATCCATTACAAATTGTAAAACACTTGAGAAAAGTAAACTGTCTTTAAAGTTGCTAATTTTGATTAGAATTACTGTACTTTAGTAAGTTTGCAACTAGCAGAATAGCTCTCCTTCTAACTCAACTTCAGAAGCTAATGTAATGTCGTATTTTTTCTAATAAACGCCGCGGCATATTACAAACTCTAGCTCTTGGATGCGGGGTGTTAGAAATATATAATTAGTTATGCGCCTACCCCTAATAAAGTTACGTGTCAACATCGATTCAGCACGCAAATCATGTGACGTTGCATAATTAGAAATTTCGTGGGTTACCACGTGCTTTATTGATGTATAAATGGCATTATTTTGTAATTAGTTAGAGAGTTTTGGGTTGAGTCTTTCGTTGACTCTTCCTTGTGATGTGTATCGACGAATATGAGTTTAAAACACATCTTTGAGTTCTCTTTCTTTCTCCGACTGAGTTGTTGTGGCGAGTCTTAAAGTTCGAATCGGTCGTCGTAACAGGGACCTACAGTAAATTATGTAAACAGAGACCCAACCCCATTAAGCGCAACCGCTGAATTTGAAAACGACGATTTTTGAAAGGTATATAGATTTCAGAAAGATTGCCTTTTGTTGCATCATATGACAGCAAGATGAGGTCATTACTTAAACTACCGTCTTTTTTGCGAATAAAAAGTTAATATTTCCCCGTAGTATGGAGGATAGTACAATGGCAGCCACTTTAACAAATAATGCGTAGGCTTCAAGATCAGAACAAAATTTAAAAGCGCAAAATGGCACAAAAAGGCTTAAATTCTTTAAAAGATGTCCAAAAATGGGGTCAGACGACGTGTCGGGAATTACAAGGAAACCCACCTCATAGCACGAGCTATATAAACTATGTGTGAACTGTGAGCGACAACACTGGTCGTCACAGGATTCAACATAGTACTGTGCCGATTGCGCAGAATAACGCACCTTTCACATCCGCCAGATAAGTCGCCAAATTCATGAATATTAAAGCCGTGCGATCCAGCTGTCAGGCCGTCGATGGTTCCATCAATAACGCAGTTGTCATCTGAAAGCTACGTAAGGAAACAAAAGTGGGAACATATTCACATCGAGCTTCATCTTAAGACATTTTCAGACATTTTCTCCACTTCATCCAAGATTTCTACTTCGCATCTGGTTACAACAACCAGGAAAAGAAAGCCCCTTTGAACAGGAAAAGTGTTTAACATTTAACTATGAAGCACCCAGTGCTAGTATACTAATAACTCCTTTCCAAAGTAGTGGAGTACATCTGCCAAGTAACCCTAAACACGCGATGGAATTATTGAAAACCAGGAATTGGCTCCTCTTCCTTATATAAGATAAAAGAAATCAAATAACTTAAATTAACCTGAAGTGCGAGATGCCTCACGAGACTTTCTTCATTTAATTAAGTACGCCAAACAAAATCGGAGAATTATCACAAACTAATAATATAATCTACGTAATATGGTCATTGTAACGGGCGTGCCGACGATAATAACGTTCCTTTAAGAACCTTAACTACTCTGTTCTGTAATGCAAAAAGCAAAATACCAATATTGATCCGTTTAAAATCAATGATTAAGTCAAACATCGATGTATTCAAGCAATGGTAATGGCAATTATAATGAGGATAACAGCTGTTATCCTAAAGAATTAATAACATTCTTTAAGTTTCGACGACCACAAGTCCCTTTACCTCCATCAGAGAGCATACAGGTGAACACATAGCAAAGTAATCATCACTTAAAGTAACATTGTACTTTACCTGAACAAATCTTACTACTCCATGAATATTCCCGCCTGTTAAAATTGATACTGCTGCGCCGAGATGGCCTTGGCAGTTGTTTTTTGGTGAACGAAGGAAAAAAACAGCAGCTTTAAAATTGCTCAACTCGATCAGGCGCTGAGTGTAGAAATTTTAGGGCATGAGAGATTTTGCAGATTAGAGGACATATTTACGTGAGATATATTCGACTAAAGTGCAAAGCTAGAACGGCCTTGGTTACGTGGTGGCAACGACATGCTCAAAACAATATCCTCTTACAAAAATCTTAGAGTTAGTTACTAATATATCATATAAATGCTGGAATAAGACATACTTTTGGCCTTTTCTTGAAAGTAAGTACAAATTAAAAATAGGGATGAAGAAGCAAGTTTAAGCTGGCGTCAGCGATCAGGGCGCTGCCCAAGCACATCATACACGATAGGCACAATATTCTGCAACATTGCACAAGAACTGCTATCATAGCATTACGTGCCCCATAGGCGATAAGCTGAGCCACGGTAGGGCACTTTAGAAGTTGGAAATGTATCACTCTAGCTTTCTGACAAAAAATCGTTTGTTTGAGCTTAAGGTTTGAAACACAAAGCAGATCATTCGTATTCAAATGGTGGTAGACTCGCTAAGAGAGAGACAGATTTCCTTAAATAGGGCTACAGTTACTCCGTTAGGCCCGACAATTTGTAGCCTGTTTCAGAGACGAGGGAACAGGGGGCATAGGGGGCCATACCCCCAAAGATTTGCCAAATCTCAATTTTTTCGTGACCACTTTTCAGCTTCATCAAAATTGAAATTGATTGCGACAGACATTCTGTCACATTCACAGCAAGAAATGCATATCAACATGACATATCTTTTTCCACACAATGACCAAAGGCACCTTAGTGGAATGTGAAGAAACAAATTACAAATTTGAACCCAGCCTCCTTGCCTCCCCCCCTCCCCAATCCGCCTTACCTTCCTCCGTCGCTGTGTTTGGTGGGTTTTCTGTATATTTAGGGTAGTTTCAGTGTCGGGCCCACTGCTGATGATGGGCCTTTGATTGAAAGGCTACCTTGCAATTTGTAAAAGTGGGTCCAAGATAGATGAGTAGGTAAAACGCTGTGAACATAAATCTGTGTTTGGAAAGCCTTTCGAACGTAGTAGTATGTAAATGGCTAACAAGGCCTCCGACGAGACCTCAAAAGTGGAAGAGTCAAAATTTGCCCCGGCACAACATGATGAGCTAACTTTTAGAACTATTGCAGAAGTCTCCGTTTCATGAAAATGTTGAGTTCAGCAATTAAAACAATTATTTTAGCAGATGCAGATGATGTTTAAGCACAGAACCAGTTTCATTTCTACTAAGTGCCAAAGGCGTTTAACTCGGTAATGATAGATATGCTTGACATAGAACAAGTGACAAGCTCAAGCAGCTTAGGTGATAGACATTGCAAAGGAGGCAGACAGCATTCGCTTCCTGTATTAATTATCAATGTGTTTCCTTCCATATTTTGCAATAATAATGAGTTAACTGTTGGCTGTCATGTTTATTTAAACAATCTAAAACACGTGTTCGAGAAGTTGCCTGATCGAGGGAGAAAAATCCATTTACCATTAATCAATATTTTGGCTCCTTCTCACTTCCGAGACTAAGTTTTATGAGCTCAGTTATTGATTAACATTACTAAACTTCACAAGCTAAAAAAAATTAGTAATTGGAACATTCTTGCTTGATGTGAAGGAACATCACAACTTTCGGTGCGAATGATTAGTAGGACTAGATTGACCTGTGTAAAATGTTGTTGCTGCAAACAGAGCTATATTGGTGTTATAAACTGCTACATTTAACTGCAAATAATGTGTATACGAACCGTTTTCGTTTGCCCCTGAGCACCATCAAGTTGAAGATATGTTTAGAATGACAATCTCAATGGTGCCGTTAAAAGGTATGTCAACTATTCGCGAAGAAGGAGGGGGAGTGGAGATGCTACACGTTACAGACGTCGCTTTCACATGGTATCACACCCAGTCTCCAATAGTGGCTAAAATAAAGATAAAAAGCAACCAATGATACTTACTTCTTGTGCCATATTAGCTGGAGACATCTTTGCTTCTTTTTCTGAGTCTGACACTGAGCTCTACAATTGCAATGAAAATGACAGTTAACAGATATAGTTTAGCAAAATTGGGAGTTTGCATCAGTTGTTCTAGCAACTAAATGAAATTTAATCACTAGGTCGGCTTCTAACCCCATTACATAGTATTACTTATACACATGCTTAAACAGGAAAACGTATATTTTGAATCCCGAAGCAGAATCATGAAAGAATGCGTACATAGTGATGGTAAGAAAGGTGCCCTGAAATACGAAAGGAACAGAATGGCTAGGAATACCAAACGTTTGGAAAATGGTACTTTTAAACGCCTGCAGCAGTTTAACAACTATCTAAAGACATCTAACCTCTAGATAGAGTATATTGTATAGAGTACATTGTCACGGGCTTCACTGCGGCTGAGTTGATACTGAACACGCTGTGAGTGTATGAGTGGGTTTAAAGCCCGATAGTGGCATATTTTCCATTTCTCTCGACCCTTTCAAATTGGTTTAGTAACTATGAGGTCGTGGGTTCAAATCCGGTCAGCGCCCATAAATTGCAAGCTATTGGGGTAATGCTGCACCACGCATACATAAATATTCACACGAAATCTAACTATAGATCATTTACTATCTATCTTCCAGCAGGGCATACAAATTTTACATACTGCATTTAGAAGCCGATACATTATGAGCTGCAGTTAAGGTTAAATAGTGTTGTAGGAGTACTTCAAGTTTATACTTATATCGTCTAGTAATTCTGTCCTTTAATCCGGGCAAAAGTCAAAAGATAACGTGAAAGAAGTATTATAATATTGCACCACAAAAAAAACGTTTAACAATAATTGTAGAGCATTTCTGTTGCTTACCTTACTATTGTCTTTCTTTACAGGCAGGAAAAAAGGGCGAGGTTTTGATATCTGTGAACTTGAGAGCTGTGTTCAGTTTGGATCTCGCGAGGTAAGTGTACCTTTTGATTTTTCTTCTTCAAGGCAGCTTCAGTTTTCTCTATTTCTCTCTGTACATTTGTAGGTATACTTTTAAAGTTTAAACTTTTAAACCACAACCGCATGTAGTGTTATAAACCGCACTTAGAGGCATCTGTCATATGTAACTGCAATGCATTAAGTCTATATCAATATGTATAGCTTTAAAAGTAATTGACGATAAATATATGTAACTTTATATCAACATAAATATTTTTTATTATATGCCACATATCTGGAGGTTACAAATTGTCACTTTTACTTTAGAAGGAAAAGAACAAAATACTATCAATTTTTACGAATGGATCATCGATCTGGTGTCTAAAGGAATAGACTCTAAAAGTTTTACCTTTTATGTCAATGCATGTGTTAATCAATATTGATCTCCAATACATTTTGCATCTAACAAAAACTAAAGTATCATCGAGTTCGGTGATGACATATTTTCTATTTCTCGAGTGTTCTTTTAACAAATACTACAGTCTACCATTCAATAAAGGTTTAGTCACAGCCATGGATCGGATATTTATAAATATCGAGTGACTTCTCTCAGCTGAAATCCACGGCCCCAGTTGTGTGACTTTCTAATTGTATGCAAGAGATTGATTAGCTTAAAAGCATCTGTGGCACCATACTAAGCTATATGATAGTCAATACAAAAAAATGGTTTCGCCACTTCCAGTAGTTACTGTAATGCATCAATAAAGTGTTACTCTGGAATAGGCGCCGCCCTTTTCTGAGGGTCACACTTTTTAATCAGACTTTTAGTTATGGGCCATTTTTGAGACAGCAATTGCACAACATTTTCTTCGTAACGCTGCGCCAATCCTCTGCTATCTAACGAAAACTCGTTTCCCTTTGTGTACTTTTTCTTAAAATGGCGTGTCGTAAAAGTGTTTCTCGGCTTTTTGCAAAAACAAATCGTGTACTATCTGTTCTCTTTGATTACGGGTTTCTACCATAATCTGTAAGAGGCGTTCGTTCTGGGCGGCTGAGCCTGTCTCATGGCTTACTTCTACCTCTTTCTCCAAGTAGTGGCCTAAATTAAGGGACATTTCCCTTGGTAGCCGCAGCTGCGCTTTATTTATCAGTTAGCCTGTGTAGTTGTTTTAGGCTACTGTTTATATAGAGTGGTTTCAAAAATCGGGCTCACTGCCAATCAGGGTCTTTGATTGACATATTCTCATAGGTCTGTTTTCATTTTTGATTTTTTTAGTAAGTCACGGTGCATATATTTTTTGTTAAAAGCACGAGAATTATCTGTTATGATGATGAAAATACTTTATTTTCTCAATTTTACTCCTATATGCTATTAAACCGGAAACGCTCGTTAGGCCATAACGAACTTAGTTAAGTGGCGGCAACGACATTCTTAATATAGCATTTTCTTAATACAGCTGCAAAAATGTCCACACTATAGGAGGTATTAGGCAATGTGTGTTAAAGATTTAGGATAGATTAAGTTAACTTATAGGTATAATTCGTAGAGAGAGTTCTTTTATGGGTGAGAACTCTAAGCCTGTTGGAATATAAAAAGTGCCTCGCAGAAAATACTGTGCTGAGCATGTCGTTGCCACCACGTAACCAAGGTCATTCTACCTTGTGGTTTAGTAGCGTATTAGTAGTAAAAGCCTGTTACGCAATCGTCTTTAGAAACGAGGTTTGCTTTAGGCTAAGTGCAATTAATTGATCGTATTGAATTTAAGTCTTATTTTTTTCGATAGATAGGACTTGATCCCACCAGCCGTGAAGAAGGAAGTGCTTCTATTTTGTAAGGGGGTGGGCGTCAGCTCCTTAACCATAAAATCACGTATTTTGAACATCTAGCGAAAAATCATTGATTTTATTTACTACACGTCTACCCTTGCGATTGTTAGCTGCTATCATTTGTAAGGAGCGTGATGCTTTCCAGGTTGAAAGTACTTGCATTATTTAGTAGTTCGATACCAACTCATTTTTCAATTTTTTATGCAAGTCTGACGATTGTATTGTATATGAGATTCTTCATTGCCATGTCACTAAGAGTGTAACTGCTTTCCCCCTGATGCCAGGAGAAAACAGCGGGAAATGTTATTGTATAATGAAGATTAGCAATAAAGGCATTGAGTTTAAAAAAAATTATTATATGCATATACGATATAATTTTAAATCTTGGCATTTAGTCATGTCAAATTCCATTACTACTATATGGTCAGTGGTAGAATCACTACTGGATCATCTCATCACACTTTTGTTTTGGGGGGTTCTTGTTTATCTGAATTCCATCATTTTGTTATAGTCACCACCATTTAGATCCTGTGATCTCTTTATTGTTATCATCATTATAGCATGATACCATTCCAGGGATACATCATTATGACACGTATCATTTTTCCTTCTGTCATGCCCAACCAGTGACACTTACATTTGGTGTCAGAAGTGGGATACACTATGTTCATTGAAACGTAGCATTATTTGGATGCTTGGTCTTCAGGATTGTATGAAAACAAATATATATGAATAACGTGTAGCAGCATAACCCAGGATGCCTGACTAACACGTAACTCCATGGAGGTGCATCATAGTTAACCCATTGTGGCCCGTTACACTCCAGTGCATTTACACCTCAAATGCCTGCAGCTTTTGTCATTTTTGTTGCCGTGAAAGCCGGAGAGCGTATGAAGGAAATGTAAAATCAACAGTTATGTGTGCTAAATCACTTATTTCTTGAAATTGGTTGGAATAAGACAGAAATACTTTACAGACGAAAGAAAGCATAAAGGTTCTCCTACAGGACAGTTATATCTTTAAGTCTTGAACTCAAACAGTTAGCCTGTAAACCTCAGTGATGTAAAGCTATTAGCACAAATTAAAGGAAAATTTACCATTTTCTTTCTAGAATGGCAAAATTTCATAATTATATAATTTTAGTTTCATATACAATATCTTCAGGAGCATGTGTAATAGATAACTTATGATTCAGGCAATTTTCACTGCAATAAACCTGTCTATTTGGCAGAAAATGGCCCATAATAAATAATGTCATATCATGCTCATAGCTTTATTGCCATCGCCAAGTAGTAGTTAGAAGGACAAAACCAGAAAATTATAGTACGGCAGATCGTATTTTCATAGAATAAATAATCAATGATTTACCTGACGAAATCTAAAATACTTCTCTCTGTAGTTAGAATCCTGAATACTGCCTAACTATTGATAACATGTACTTTGTAGATTGCTTCTATCTGCCGCGATCACTCACTCAGTTAGCAGACGTAAAGGTGACTCTTTAAACCTATCGATACACTGATATCTACACATATTTTGTATTTATATTTTTACTGACAATGAACGTAACCTGGAAGGTACCAAGAGATAACTTGGTTTGTAAAGCAAAGCGATTATCTAAAGAGCACAACACCGTGGGATTCGGATGGCCCAGGGTGCCCCTGGCCCTACTTACACTGCAAGCAATTTGTCTTCAAGCCACTTTAGTCCTTAATCTATGTTAGCAGCTGCTGCTTGGTCCGAGAAAGATTAAACCTGACCATTTGTGCACACGGGTGCTAGGCCATTATATTTATTAAGCAGCTTTTGCTTTTAATTAGGACTGTTTTTTGCTGCATGAAGATACTACTATTGAAACTGTAGTAGAGATTTGTGTCCTTAACAATGTCGATTTTACACAGCGGTTTTCCACAAGCAATTTAATGGTTTCATTGCTTTTGCGCTGTTGATCACGTTTGCTCTTTATCTCTGTAGTAAAACCATAAAATATGTCCATCCTTACGTGCAAGGTCAGAACAAGTGAATTAGTACATCACATTGTCTTTCTTGATGATCTTACTAACGAGTAGATTTTTTGTCAGTTTTAAAAGTAAAAGTTTTAAGATAGAGTCTGTTGCTTTTGTCCTGGAATTTAGGGCTTTCTCCAATTATCTAACGTATTATGACCCTTACCCCCAGCAAATGTAATACAAAACTGCTTGCTGCTGACTTCATTCGATGTAAACTGCTAATTTTGTTGTACAAGTTGTAATGCACAGTTAGGTCAACTAAGATAATCGGGTTCCTTTTCGTACGGGGTGTCTGTTTGCTGACTGGTGAGCTCGTGATGAATAAAAACTCCAATAAAAGCAAATTGTTTTCTGGAAAAGAAAATTCTGTTTATGATTGTGAAATCCGGTATGCAGAAAAGAAGTCAAAGGCTTGCTTACTGACTTTTGTTTACTATTGTCATCTTTGTTTGATGTCATTCTAAAGAGGGGATTGATGTAATCCTCAACCATTTTGACTCAATAGCTGGTTATAAATTTTATCTCATATACCGCTAGGAAGTGAAAAGCCATACTATTTGTATATTAAAAACCAAAGTTCTAACGCCTTTGGTCTGTTGGTGCACGTCGCCATGAAAGTTGTACTGGGTTTAGGTCTACAAATATACATTCATTTTAAAATAGTTACAAATCATTGGTTTGTTGTGAGGTTGATGAATGCACCTGCTTACTCGTGTATAATATTAAATGGTTGCAGCTCCATTAGAATTATGAATAGGTATTTAATACAAAAAATACTACGGTATGTACATTAATTTATTATTATTATTATTATTATTATTATTATTATTATTATTATTATTATTATTATTATTATTATTAACAATCTTTAAACAGAGTGCCCACATCACTTAGTGGTGGTTTTCAGTGAGGCCCTGCCCAGAAAAAGGAAACAGAAATACAATGTGAGGAAAGGAAAAATAAAAATTAAAAAGTTAAAGAAAAGTTAAAAAGCTGAAAGTTAAAAACGTTAATTACACTTTACTCTTTAAATTAGTTAAAATGCATATATGTGTAAAAATTCATAAAATTTAAAATCTACTTAAAAACCGTAGACAATTATTTAACTAAACACTTAGGTTTTTATCTTTTGTTTAAAACTAAAAAAGGAAGCAATCTCTTTAAAAGAACTGTCTAAAGTGGTCCTTTAACCACTGCATTGTACCATAGTGGTGCAGATTGTCACCACTTCGGCCCCAATTTGCAATAGCTCCATTTTTACCTATTATCAGAACTTCTTACCTAAATGTTTACATTTTTACATCTTTTTACCAATAGGTAGGCATACGGTTTTCATATAAAAACCTCCCTATCTACATGACACATTTATATCTAGGGATCACAAGTTTGTAAGTATCATTCTTGATTTGATGTCTGCGCGACATTGATGAGAGGACACCATAGTGCGGCGTTGATACATGTGCCTTAATCCCTCTATTTATGTTACTATCCTCATTAAACGTTTTAAAGTACTGTCATAGAAATACCTTAACATATAATAGATTTTCAGAATTCGTGAAAAATGATATCTCGCAGCAACTTGGTCAGCTTAACAGAAACTGGCCCCAATTGTCCGAAACCTGTGAAAAATGATATCTCGCAGCAACTTGGTCAGCTTAACAGAAACTGGCTCCAATTGTCCGAAACCTGATATTTTGCAATCTTCAACAACCTAACTTATTTTTAACTTGAAAATGGCATCAGTAAATCCCGAAATGTTGTGTACAAATCGAATAAAGTTTTGCTCAATACGCTGGTTGTCTTTAGTGGTTTTGAAACTCTTAAACGACAAGCGCCCTTTTAGACGATCGGAGCCAGTTGCTATTATGCTTCCCAATTTGCAGTGAGATATCGCTTTTAACGAATTCTGCCCCCAAAAATGGATTGCTTCACGAATACACGAAATATAACAGATTATTAAAAATGGAGTAAACTAGTTTTCAAATAATAATAAAAATTGAAATTAATAAATTATGGAATATCAAGGCTACTATAGTGCTTTTGATAATCAAAGCTTTGCTTATTCATGGTCACAACTGGGGCTTGACACTGGGATTGAGTCAACAGCTTTGTGGTACTAAGCCGTATCTTACTTCCCTTCGTAGTCATAACAATGACGATTGATTTTCAATAAACTTTGTTGCATTTAGGTAAAGTGAACAGTGGTTCATTGCAGCGACCTGTAGAGTTGCCCTGGCACCGCAAAATTCATATTAATCAAAGTAATTTCAAAATCGCTTTTCTAACAAGATTGCTCGTAACAAGGATTAGAAAACCGGAAGAAAGAGAAAGAAAAACGAGAAAAGAGTTGCAGTTGCCATTCAATTTGTTATACCCAGAACGAAGCAAAAACATGAAAGATAGGAAGCCGTCGGCCAAATTGCTTTTATAATGATTATTCTAGTTAAAAAATGAGCAATCAAATTGATTAGCAATACGAGCATGTCATGCCATTTTGAAAATACTGGGCCAAATCGTGGCAAATCGTTTTCGTAATTTCTGATCTGCTCAGAGCTGCTAGACCCGATTCTATAGCTACAGTTTTAGTAATGTTCATTTTGTCCAAAAGAATTGTATCATCATAGCAAATGTAGTTTATTAATATCAGCGTAAGTTCCATTACACGATATTAAAACTTAGAAAAGACAGTCAATGAATGAGCCAATTGACTGCAAATAAGCAAGATGATTCTCTTGATCATGTCTTAACTTTGATGCCCAGTGTTTGATGAGCTATGACGTCATTTTCCCGACTAGACCCCTTCATAACAGACGCAGTTCCTCCAAAACTGCTCTTAAATTCTAAAATTCCCTTACAAACAGTTTACCTGCAGGAAATTTTCCAAATGCTTGCATAAAGTTTTTAAAATCCCAGCAGAGAAATTTCATTGTCTTCTTGATACCGCATTGATTGTGTAACGGTAGCTCGCTCTTCTCAAGAGAAAATATTAGCGACAATTTTAAGCACATTGACTGCTGATCAGGTTTAATCTGCCTAGGTGCCTCGTTGTTTATTGGAATATTCTTCCTTTTTGCTTGTTATTGAATTGCAATGAATTATAAAAGTACTATTCCATTCATCACAACATATGATAAGGGTAACCGACTGTTGTCTTCTCTAGGGTAGTATGAGTTAATGAGATGTTGAAATTGGTTGCTAGCTGTCTATTTACTAAATAACTTTTCACTCCTTTTTCATTAGTTGTTGGGGAAACGTAGGACGAATTGGAGGTAGAGCACAAATATCAGTTGGAGACGGATGCGACTATACACATGTTATGGTATCAGCTCTCCTAATCAGATTGTAAGATTTTCATTGTTACAGCTTCGTAAACGGGCGTGCATGTTTGTCCGTATTTATATTTCATTCACGTATTATACATTTGTAAGGTTATACAGGCGTTTTCAGCTGAAAAGCTTAGTTTGTACTTAGATGTGACATTATAAATAAGTGTATGATCAGGGCGGGGTCTAGACTTTCATGAGTTGCTCACGAACAACAATAAGTATTGCTGGTTTAAACAAAATAGGTGTCAATAACATTTGATCATATCTTTGAGCAAATCTATCAATTGTTCTGCTAGCGAAGTGCCGATGGGAATCTAGTGAAATTGAAATTTAATCGGGAAGACTGATAGCAGAATGGGTATTAACGAGTTCTATAAACTGTGTGCAGTGGTACTATATATTTTGCCAATAGTTATACGCTGACGTGTGTAATAGCCTTAACCAAGATATATGTGGGGCTTTAAGCCAGAGCTTTTTTCACGAACTTTGAAACGCAGGCCACTTCTTGGATACTGTCCGGTCACCTCTGCTATTTGAAATCAGAGTGAGTGGATTAGAAATCGTGAAGACGACTTTTTCAAGAAGATGCACGTTAAAAAGTCTAAAGTTGATAAAGAGCAACATCACATATCCACACACCAATATGTGACTGCATTTGAACCAATTAATTATAATGGGTTTCTTTCCGTCATTTTGACATGCGCGGTTTGCAATAAACTATGGCTATTTGCTTACTTCATCACATACAATGTCAGCTAAGCTTACAAATACCTTCTTTATTCTGAGTTACATGCCCTGTATGTTTCCCCAATGCTGTCCTTGCAATGTCTCTTGGAAGAGAGGCAGACACAAAACGTTAGCCGTGCCACTATTTTCTTCTTCTCGGTACTGGCATGCCTTAATATGTCACATTAATGTTTCATTAAGTAATGTTTAGTGACGTCATATTGGCGGGATAATCTTGACTGTTAAGGCCCGGTCACACCGTCAACGATACCGATAGCGATAGCGATACCTATAACGTAAACGATATATCGTTTTCCGAGTGCTCACACCACTAACGATAACACACGAGCAATTAAAAAGATAGCTTGTCGCTGTTCTTGTTAGCAAGGCTGGTTAATAGGGAAAGAGACACCTTGAGAGGGGGTTATCTCAAAAGTGTCATGAAGACAAGTTGTCTAACATTTTAAAATTGCTAAACGGCAGTTTAATGTAAACGGCATGCAAGGTTTTGAACAGGTTGACCATACAGAGGCTCTCGTTTATCCTGCTGTCCCATGTACCATGCCAGGAGAAAATAGAGGGAAATTCTTTTTGTATTGTGAAGATTACCAATAAAGGCTTAACGTTTTAAAAAACTATTGTTATCAATGTGAAAAGGGGAATCCGAATGCGTAGTGCTAAGTAGAAAATTTTTATGTTTTTGGTATATCCTTAATGAGAAAGAGCGACTGGTTAATTGAAAGTGTCTGCACATTGATTGGCTGTGGTCAACAGGAAAGTAGTTCCGACATTGGTGAGTTTTTCCGGAAAGTTCATCACCTTTATCACATAATAAGTTAGCTCGATGCAGACCAAATGGCAGGCCTATTTCAACTTCCGGCCGTGATTCACCTACGGCCTAGAAGCGATACCCAACAGCCACTTTGTGTTTCCCAGAAAGGGAAAGAAAACATTTTTGCGAGCCTGATTTCATTACTTCTCTGTTTTATCATTCATTTGCAAAAGTGAAGCACTCAGATTTCTCGTGTCTTTTCTAATTCCTTTCGTCATTTTGTATTTACTTGTCTAAGTTGAATTCTGTCGTTACCTTCTCACTTCCCACCAAAATGCTTCCCTTCTTGTGATCTTGATTTCGGTGATATTAAAAGCATCCTATTGCCAGGTTCACCCCTTTGTAGAATTGACAATATTTTATTGTTTTTCATCCATCAATAACAAAACCCGCGGGACAGGAATTATGTGTACTCATTCGTGATTGTGAAGTCTGAGCATACGAGACTTGCGTCACTTGATGTCAAGACGAGACAACACAACTATATCTTCTCCACGTCTGTTTCTAGACTAAAATCTAAACTTTTATTCACAGAGCATTTACTAGACCATAAGGGTCCGGGTACCAAATGGAACATGCAGCTGTGACGTAATTACTCTAAATTACAGCTTGAGTCCGCAGTATATGTTCTTAAGTCTGACTGAATACAACAATAGGGGGGTGGGAAGAAGTGAATCACCTAAAACCTAAGTTATCATCAAAAATGCACTTTTAGATTCACCTAAATTTTTAGTTACCTATTTCATGAATTGTTAAGTACTAAAAATATTCTATACTAGGCAAATATTTCACTTTTTCTTTGCCCTTTGATAATAAGCAACAGTGTATAGTTACGCGTTTAACCTTCCATTTCCTATCTCTTCCTTAAAAAATCACTAGATAATCAAGAAGATGAAGGCGATGGAGATGAAGGTAAATGACACATCATTCGATTTGAATTTCAAAACAGCTGTAGGTCTATCAAACAAAAGTCAATAGTTTTATCGAGGGATTAGATACTGTATTCACACAAAGTCTAATTGAAAAAGGAAAAAATATTCAATCAAGTAGTTCTAATAAAAAAATCAAAGAATTAGAAACACAGATTTCAGAACAAAAAAGAGCAATTGAAATAGTTAAAGAAAGATCAAAGAACATTACAAATGTTGCAAATTCAATGTTTGTAATGATCTCTAGTGGAATATTGTCAATAACAGACAAGAATTCACAAGAATTCTTGAAAAATCAAAATGCAAAATTGATAACCGAAAGAGGAATTTCATTAATTGAAATAGGTGACGAAAAGATAAAGATAAACCCACAGTCATCTCTTCAATCAATTGCATCAGTATTATTTGATGAAGCAAAAAAACAATCGCGTGCAATTAGTTCAATTGAAAACATATTATTAAAAACTGAAAAAAAATTGCAAAAACTGCAGAATAAAACAGAATCAGAAAAGGAACAGTTCACCGTCTCGGAAATTAGGAAAAAAAATTGGTACGAACGATATAGATGGTTCTTCACATCAGACGGAATGCTCGCAATTGGGGGAAGAGATGCTGCATCAAATTCTGCAGTAGTTAGAAAACACTTGGGGAAGGATGATAAAATATTTCATGGAGATATCTTTGGTTCACCATTTTTTATTTTAAAAGACGCTCAAAATGCCTCCAATACTAGTATGAATGAAGTTGCACATGCTACTGTTTGTTTTAGTAGAGCATGGAGAGAAGGAATGTATGGATTAAGTGCATTTTGGGTTAATCCAGAACAAGTAAAAAAGTCTGCTCCAAGTGGCCAATTTTTACCCAAGGGATCTTTCACAATTGAAGGACAAAGAAAGTTCATCAAGGCTGCAAATCTTAGACTGGCAGTAGGAATTATCCCACAAGGAGAGGATGATTTTGCACTAACATGCGGTCCACCAGACACAATAAAGAAAAATTCTCTATGTTATGCAATAATTGAACCTCACGGAATTGAGATGGTAGAAGCTGCAAAAAAAATAAGATTAGAATTTTTGAAGCTAAATGAAGTTGCTAAAAAGATTAGCATAGATGATTTTGTTCGCGTTCTGCCTGCAGGAAAAAGCCAGATTAAAGATATTGGAACAGGAGGACTGCAAAAAGGCGATTTTATTGATGATGAATTAGATTAGATGAATCGGTGTCAATCAAAAGTTTCATTCCACTCTCAAGAGAACTGAATTTTTCGTCTGTGATAGTGATTAATGGAATATTTGCCAGGAACTGGAGATTATTGACTTTCTTTAAAGGTTGAATTTCTCAGATAGAGCTTAACTAAAAAGAATAAATAAAAAGGTAGATTTCGTCTGACGGGGGGAAGGGGGCTTCCAATAACTGCTGGGTTCCAACTTTTCGTTCATATTATAGGCCTATTTAGGGAAAGGGTTAGCAATTCAAAGTCGTGTTTGAATTAAGATAGCAGATTGCCGGTAGGCCTAGGAGCGATGCTGGCAAATAAGGGACAGTAAATTTGAGTATATTCAATTTTCATGCAGTTTAAGGGGGTGCCCGCTTTTGATTACGAAATGGAGCCAATGAGCTCGTCAGCTGCGGTAATTTGAAAGGCGTTATGTAGTAATTTTTTTTTAGGAAACTTGGATTAGCAAGTCATTGCCTCAAAATAGTCATTTCTGTCGATTGATTTAATTTCTATTCCCTTTTGAACTAAACTATATTTTTGGGGGGGGGGATCACAAATTTAGTTGAGAGAGGACACTTTGATATAAAAGTTTGTGGTATCTCAGATGTTTGAAAGAACCTTCTTTGTATCAACAGCTTGTTTCTAATAACAGTCAAGAAATCTGATTGACAATTTCCAGTTTCCCTCTCATATGCAATTCTATCGCCTTCTGAGTCAATATAACGCCTTCTCAATCACAGCTGGTGCCCCCTCCCCAAGAAACAAGTTTATAAGGATTTTGCCTTTTATTTTATTATGTTTTCTATTAAATTCGCTGGATATTGCTTTGTACACTAAGATGTGACAGATTGGTTTATTAAAACAGAATCTACCCCTGTTTCAAAATAAAATTGTTCCTGGAATAGCGGGGCTATATATTCTCTCTCCTTTGTGGATTCAGGTTGATATGTGAACGGAAACAAAGTTTTACCCTGTTTTCACGTTTTATGAATAATTGTCTTGTATTCCCGACTTTGATTGCAAATAAGTACATATCAAACTTTACATAGTTTTTGAAGCTTATGGGAAATTTGGGTCTCTAGTTGCTAGATTAGAAGTTTGATCGGATTCAGTTGATGATTTTCCCTTGAATTCTCTTTCGCTGATGTGAGCAGTCTTGAGTTTAGTGTTAGCTTTTGTGTATATCTCACCAGACTTACTCATCTCATGTTATTAGTTTCCTTTTTCTGTCATATTCTTTTTTTGGATTCTGTATAGAGGATATAAATAAACCATTATTACTGTAATTATTGCTCTTCCATTTATTTCTGCTTTAGTTTCAGTTCGATGGGAGTTTAGATCCAAAATTATGAAAACTACAACAGAGAATTATGGAAAGAAGACTGCCTAGAACTCACTAAATTTAAAACCTAAACTAAACTGACCTAATTATCTCCATGTGCACAGAGAAACTAGTTTTACAGCAGATTAAGAACAAAACTGTGGTCACTATAATACACAAGTACCCTGCTAACATCTGACCACAGCACCAGGCCGTCTGAGGCCAACACAGCTACACATGCTCCTCCTCCATCCTAACATATTCAAAGACTCCCTGTTTATACTCTTCCAGGAAGCTCTTGATTCCATTAAATCTATCTTTACGATATTCTCCCACCAAAACCGCGGACGACCTGCTTTCCGTTTAGCTCTTGACAATGGGCCAAAGAACAATCTTCGGCAATTTGTCAACCTTCACTCAAAGAACGTTCCCAAGCTATCTCAACCTTTGTCTCGTTATAGAATGAATCGAAGAGCGATAATGCCAAGTAATTAGCTTCCAAATAAAACCAGGATAATCCTTCATTAATTACCATACTCGCTCTTACCACCTTTCTTATAGAGGAGTTTAATTAGTTTTCTCATAATCGCTATGTGCTATTCTTCTACCAAAAACAGTTTTCCTAAAATCGCTGTGCTTTTCCTTTTCCAAAAATTAGATAAAATACAAGTTTTAACAACTGAATATAAGAGGCAACGTAATAATTAAAACGAGCTTAAATTATTGCTTATATGATTGGGATTGTCCTCCTACTCAAGAGTGGGGTTGTCCCCCATTTTTACACAATTTTTTTTAATAACATTAAAAAAAAAAGGCTTATTACTCTAATTAAACAGCCCTTGTGTACCACTGACGATCAGCTTTCCGTTTAGCCCTTGACGGTGGGCCAATAAGGACAATCTTCGGCAATCTGTCAATCTCCACCCACAAAAAGTGCCCTTACCATCACAACCTGTCTCTTATTTTAGCAACAGAAAGCGGGAATGAACCACACTTCTCGCAAAGCTTCCTGTATGAAAAAAGGTCAGTCAGCCGCGTACCCGAAATGATCCATCGGCAATTATCTGGAAAACATCTTGTAAATCTTCGTCAGTTTTTTGGAGCAACCATACTTCAGAACCATATTTGACAACTGTAATAATTTTCTAGATTTCCAATAATCTAATCTTGGTTCACACACTTATCTTCCTATTCTTCCAAACTTTTTTCAACTGTGAAAAAACACCCTGAGCCTTGACTATTCTACTTTTGACATCTTCACTGCTCCCAACGTTTTTACAAATGAGCTTGTTGCTTTCATCTAAGCGCTGTCGGGCATCTTTCAGCTCTTTCAGAATTTGTTGCCGATCTTCTTTGGTGATCTTATTCCGTTCTCGAAGCCGGGCGCGGGCAGCATGGCTTTTTTCGCGAATTTCTCGAAGTTCGCGGCGTTGCTTTTCCTTAATTTCCCGTAACTTGTCTTCCAATTCATCATCGACAACGAAGTCCAATTCGCCGAAGGCGTTCAGGGAATAGGCGACGGCGTCGTTCGTCAATTCTGAAAGGTTTTCCAATTGATCCCTGATTTCATCGATGACTTCGGCATCACCATCTTCGATGGCATAAGCTTCGGCCAGGGCCGTGGGTGCAATGGCCGGAACATAGTCAGCAAAGGGCTCATCCGGTGCGATGGGTACTGCTGTAAAAGGGCGCAGTCCCCCGAAAAAGCTTCGGCCGATATCCAAATGAATGACCACGCCTTGGCCTTTGAGATAAATGGGGTCAACTTTACCGGGAACCAGTCGATTGCTTCGTCTCCGGTGGTGTAAGCGATGTTCATCCCCATCAAACGAAGTGTTGAGGATTTTGGCGAGAATTTTAAGGTCCTTCCTCATTTTCTCCAGATCTACATCTTGTGCCAGCCCATTGAATGGGGCTAAGAACATCAGGGCGATCAAGGCTGAAAATAATGTCCCTTTTCTCATGGTTTCTCCTTTTTACTGCTGATTCCCATAGGGGGACTTTTGTTGCACGTAATTGGCCAAGCTGATCAGGTTGGAACTGTTGCGGTTCTGTTGGCTGATCAGGGATTGGATTCTGTTTTCAACGCGGGTGAGGTCTTCACGGCGTTGGTCTTGCCAATTGGTCATGAGCAGGTTGAGATCTTCACTGCGTTCCCGTTCCGTGTAGTCGACCATGTCGTTCACCAATCCTTTTAAGGCTTGGCTTTGTTCTTGTCGGAATTGTAGGAACATTTGCTGCAATTGGCTTTGTGTTTGTTGTTGGTTCTCCAGAAGTGCCTGGCGGAGTTCGGGTTCCCAGGATGATTGGTCCGGTTGTTTTTCTGGAACCGTTCCGAAAGATAAAGTGAAACCCGATTCGGTTTTGCGCAGTTCTGTTTTGAAAAGCACCGCCGCCGCGAGCAATGCGCAAACGGCGACCGGGAGCCATTGAAACCAAATCGACGGTTTTGCCTGAGTCGAGATTACGGGGAGTCGTTGCCAAACCGGAACTTCTTCATCGCGCCAGCTTTGTGCGGATTCCCGGAGGTTCCTGGCACCTTGATACCGGCAATTTTCGTAATTCCGGTAATTATGGTTGTAAAAATTCAGTTAATTGTGGGGTCCAATATCACAAGTCATTGGAGTCAATATTTGGAGCCCAATTGGATACACTGCACTGTAGATAAACCATTCAAACCACTGGTAATACTGGTAAAAGCTACTGGTAAAACTGGTAAGAGCCACCGGTAATATTCGTTATGCTGGTAATACTAGTAAAGGCCATTGATAGTACGGGTAATACCGGTAAAAGCCACTGGTAATACTGGTAAAAGCCACTGGTAATGCTGGTAAAGACCACGGGCAATACTGGTTAAAGCCACTGGTAATACTGGTAAAACCCACTGGTAATACTGTTAAAAGACACTGATAATATTGGTAAAAGCCACTGGTAATACTGGTAAAGCCACTGGTAATACTTGTAAAAGCCACTGGTAATGCTTGTAAAAGCCACTGGTAATACTGGTAAAACTACGGGTAATACTGGTTAAAGCCACTGGTAATACTGGTAAAACCCACTGGTAATACTGATAAAAGACACTGATAATACTGGTAAAAGTCACTGGTAGTACTGGTAAAAGCCACCAATAAAGGGAAAATACTCTTAAAAGGCACTGGTAATACTGGTAAAAGCCACTACTGTTGACTGGCTTTGTATACATGCTTAGACTTGGGTCTTCCCGTACCGGTTGGCGCATGAATTGATAACGGTGCTTCTTCATAATGACCCGTTCAGTGCTTTTGACCAAAGATCTACTACACAAAACATAACAGGGAAGGGAATCGGTCTTCAACGATTTGCACCGTGCAACCCGAATAACGTCGTCGACTGTTTTTAATTTTATCTGAAACAAGTGGCTGTTTTGTCTTTTCTTGGATAAAGTCATTGCGAATCTCGTACCGGTCAATATCAAGGATGTATCTGCAATAACCATTTTCAAAATCTCTGGATGCAGTTTTCAAGCTGCTTTGACAATGCTCAAGATTCGGATTGTTCACAATTTGTATGACTGAACACTAAGCTGAAAGTGAGGGTGTAGCAAGCAAGTAAGGTTTTGTGCATTTTTTCTGTTTTTTTTTTCCCGAGCGCGTCCCAAAACAGTCCCAGCATCTTCTGGTTGTCTTCTGGTTGAATCAAGTGTACTGGTTGAACTTCACTGAGGTAAGGAGGCTGGGACTGTTTTGAAAAATTTTTCATTAGTTTTGTTTATTTTATCCTGTTCTGAGTTTTATATATTATTATACATTTTTATATATAATGTTATGAGTGCCCGAGCGGATCGCCCTGTCGGACGGGCCGCCGGCGGAGGGCCGCAACGCCGTAGCCGGCGCGATCGCCGAGCTCGCCTACCGGGGGCAGGATTTGGACCTGCTGGTCGCGGTCGTCGGGTCGGATCTGCGGATCTCGGTCCGCGTCCCGGCGGCACAAGGATCGGCTTCGGATTTTGCCGCCGGCCAAGAGGTCTTTTGCAGCTGGCGCCCCGAGGACGGGCGCGTGTTAGAAGAGTGATATCCCAAGGGAGGACGACATGACAGAGAAGACCATCGCATTCTTTCCGGAAGCCGCTTTCGGCCCGGCGCTCAATTCGGTCGGCATCGCCCAGGCCGTTCAAAAGCTCGGTCACAAGGCGGTGTTCCTCTCCGACCCCGGCTTCGTGGAGGTCTATGAGGGTTACGGCTTCACCTGTCATGCGGTGAACCTGTCCGAGCCCATGCCGCCGGAGGAGATGGCCAAGTTCTGGGAGAGCTTCATCAACGGCCACATCCCCAACTTCGCCAAGAGCCCCTACGACCAGATCGACAACTACGTGAAGGACTGCTGGGAGGCCATCGTCGACAGCGCGAAGTGGGCCGAGAAGGACCTGCCCGGGATTCTGGAGCGGATCGAGCCGGACGTGATCTGCGTCGACAACGTGATCCTCTTCCCGGCCATCAAGCGCCATGCGCAAGCGAACGGAAAGCCTTGGGTGCGCATCATCTCCTGCTCGGAGAACGAGATCGAGGACCCGGCGATCCCGCCGCACCTCTCCGGCTGCGGCGAGAAGGACAGCGCCTGCCATGCCCGCTACCGGGCCCGCTTCCATGAGGTGATCAAGCCGATCCACGACGACTTCAACGCCTTCCTCGAGACCTGCGGCGAGGCGGCCTATCCCATCGGCGAATTCTTCGAGGCCTCGCCCCACATGAATCTGCTGCTCTATCCCGAGCCGGTGAAGTTCGAGCGCGCCGAGCCGCTGGACCCGGCCCGCTTCCAGTATCTAGAGGGCTGCGTGCGCGAGGACGAATCCTACGAGGTGCCACGCTTTGAGGCCCACGACGACAAGCCGCTGATCTATGTGAGCTACGGCTCGCTCGGGGCCGGCGACACCGACCTGCTCAAGCGGATCATCGACGCGCTCTCCAAGCTGGAGGTCCGCGCCCTGGTCAACGTCGGCGACTACGCCGAGGCCTACGACAGCCTGCCCGCCAACGTCCGGATCGCCGGCTGGTACCCGCAGCCCTCGGTGATCCCGCAGGTCGACCTGGCGATCCCAAAATTATTCAAACTGTAAGCGATTCTGAGGCATCTATTCAGAAAAGCATTAGAAACCTATCCGATGACGTAAGAAAAAGAACACGGTAATACAAATTTGCTACTTACAATAAAGTAAGAGTGGGAAACACCCAAATTTCATCAATGATAAACGAATGTAGCTGCCTTGATACTTTTGCACATGGTTTACGAGGCCGTTTCAAAAAAATAGGTTTTGTGAAGAGGGTGAGCCGCCGTTCAGATTTCCGGGTGTCGTCCGAGGTGTCGTCTCAGACTTGGTTACGGTTGGTTTTCTTTGGTTTGCGTTGATCTAATGCCGACACCTTGAGGTAGGCGTACTCGTGCCAAACCCTTGTAAATAATGCATTTCCAACAGTTTTTAGCCGTGGCGAGCGCTTGCTTCCCAAGCTTGGTGTCGAGGGTTCGAGTCCCTTCGCCCGCTCCATATCCCCTTGTTTTTCAAGCCTTTCCAGAGAGCAAAAGCTATTTGCATCAACGTGGTGCCGTCTTGGTGTCGTCCACTTCATGGACAAGGTAGCTCGCTTGGTTGTGTAGAAAGACGCTTTTCAAGGGATGTAAACGCCGTTTTGGCGCTGTCCATAACGGTTGATCGGCTGCACCTAAGTAATCAATAATGCCTTGTCGCCTTTCATCCGTGTCATAACCCGACCTACTTCCAGTTTTCGCCCAAAGGGTTCTCCAGAAAATATTTTTTCGGACAATCATGCCGCCGTGGTGTTTATGTCCACCTGGAATCCGGCTCTAGTGAGCATGTCCACCAAGGCATCGATGGTAAATTTGTCGATTTTGCCGCGCACCACATCACTTATTCTTGGGCGGGAAACGCCCATGAGTTCGGCGGCTTGTGCTTGGGTTAGGCCTTTTTCGGCAATATAGGCCTCAATAGTGCTCATGAGCTTGGTCTTGATGCGAAGTTTCTCTGAATCGCCGGATGTGAAACCCAAATCCTGGAAAACGTCGCCGGTTGATTCGTGAACATCCCTGGTCATGATTTCAACTCCTTTGCTGACTCAAGATCGCTTGATAACGCTGCCGGGCAATTTCCAAATCCCGTCGGGTGGTCTTTTGCGTTTTCTTTTGAAAGGCATGAAGTACATAAACCGTTTCCCCGAATTTAGCCACATAAATGATCCGATAAGATTGCCCGGCGTGAATGCGGATTTCACGAACACCCGCGCTAATGGATTTCATGGGCTTCCAATCGCTTGGATTCTGCCCGCATTGTACTCGGTTAAGTTGTTTGAACTTGATAGTTGTAGTTCCCTTGAGAAAAATGTTGGGTAGCTTTGACAAGCTCTGTCACTGGTTTGACAATAGCTCTGGAAAAATTCCAGCCTAACCAAGCAGCCAAAACGGCTGTCAGAATCACTGTAAAGGTCACAACCTGTCTCATTTGCACAGCTGAAGCAAAAGTAACACGCTCAGGTTCCTGAATCACCACCATCCAATTGAATTTCAAAGGAGCCACCGCTCCCACCATCATTAGATTTTGATAGTCATAAAGTTGCGATTGGGCCTGGCGATCCTTTAGCAGGGGAATTTCCATCACCATATGATCACCATGAGTTTTCGGATCATTCGAAAGAATTCGCCGGTTTTTATCGTCAATCAAAAAGATTTCTGTCTCAGGACCAACTTGCAAATGATCCGTAATGAGTTTCTGAATCGATTCGAGGCTCACCTCAACAGCCAGCACGGCCCGTACCGATTCGTGATCTCGTTCGTGATCTCGAATGGGGAAGGCCATCGATAAGCGCGGGTGCTGGCCTACGAGTGAATAGGTTTCTGAAAAAACAACTCTTCCCTCTTGAAGGACTTTTTTGACAGGGACTCTATCAAGGTATTTGATATAACCATCAGGAGGTGTCTGTAAAAGCTCTGTGGTCACAGAACTCACTTGATGACCCTCTTTATCAAAAAGAGTGATCACCGTTATTTCAGGGAATGTATTAACTAAAAACTGAAAGTACTGATTTTGAATTTCAGGGCTTTCTCGACAAAAATCAGGGCGACCATAAAGACTCACCACAATGTCTCTTTGTAAAACTTCAAAAAATTGATCTATTTGGATGGCTAAGGTCAATACCATATTTTGCTGGCGCTCTTGAGATAAAGTTTCTATCGTTGATCTTGACTCAGAAACTAAGTGCAAACTCACCAGTAACAAAGGCAAGATACCGACACCTAAGACCAGGCAGAGAATTTTTGTTAAAAGTCGACGTGAAACAGAGCTCACAAGATATTGAATCAATCGAATTAATTGCGTTTTCACCAAGAACCTTCATCTCTCAATGAAAAATCTTTTTCAGACAACAGAGAACCGTCCATTTCAGTCCTTTAAAGATTCTTTTTTAGTTTTTTTCACCTTCACCTTTTTAAGGTTTTGGCGTTCTTTTTTTTCTTTTTTCAATCTCTCCTTCAACCTCTTCTTCTGGTCAGCAGTGAGATTGTGATCTCTCTCTATCCTCTGGGCCATTTGAGTGTCATCATGCTGAGTTAATTCTAAGCCCCAGCGCATAGACAAAGCCTTCTCCTGGGAGGCACCGCTGGCCGCCCACGGCATGATGCACACGGTCATCGCCAACGCCTGGGCCGGCGATCCGTATCCGATCGATACGCTGTTTATGTACATGGCCAATATGGCCTGGAATTCGTCGATGAACACGGCAAAAACCATCGACATGTTGACCGACCGCGACCCGGCAACGGGCGATTACAAAATCCCGCGCATCATTTATTCCGATGCCTACGCTTCGGAAACCGTGGCTTACGCGGATCTGGTGTTACCCGATACCACTTATCTTGAGCGCTGGGACGCCATCTCGTTGCTCGATCGACCCATCTCCGAACCGGACGCAGCGGCCGATGCTATTCGTCGGCCGGTGCTCGCACCTGATCGGGATGTCCGGCCCTTTCAGGATGTGCTGCTCGACCTTGGCGCACGACTGGGACTGCCCGGCATGGTGGATGACGCTGGCGGACCGCGCTACCCCGGCGGCTATGCGGACTACATCATCAATCACGAACGGATGCCTGGCGTGGGCACCCTGGCCGGCTGGCGCGGTGCAGACGGCAGCGCCGTTGGCAAGGGCACAGCCAATCCCAACCAATTGGAAACGTATACGCAGAACGATTGCCATTGGCATCACCCGGTCCCGGATGCTGGACGATTTTTGCGCCACGCCAATCGCGACTATTTGGACCATGCGCAACAGATGGGCTACCGCAACAACGACCAGCCCATCACCCTCAACCTCTACGCCGAACCCCTGCAGCGGTTCCGCCTCGCGGCCCAGGGCCACGGCAAGGTCCAGCCGCCGAGCCTGCACCGTGAACGGGTTGAGCGTTACTTTGATCCCTTGCCCATCTGGTACGCACCGGAGGGCAACCACGACCCAAACTACCCGCTGCATGCCCTGACGCAGCGTCCCATGGCCATGTACCACAGCTGGGGCGGTCAAAACGCCTGGCTGCGCCAGCTGCACGGCGACAACAAGCTGTACGTTGCCGCCCAGACCGCCGAGCACCTCGGCCTCGCGGATGGCGATTGGGTATGGCTGGAAAGCGAACATGCATCGATCCGTGTGCCGATCCGCACCATGGTAGGCGTCAACCCCGATACGGTGTGGACCTGGAATGCCATTGGCAAACGACGTGGTGCCTGGAACCTGGCACCCGATGCCTCGGAGGCCAGCAAGGGTTTCTTGCTGAATCACCTGATCAGCGATCTGCTGCCGGCGCGCGAGTCGGGTTATCGCTACGCCAACAAGATGATGTAGCTTTCTACTGAAGGTGTAGTTGTTTTTAGAAACCAAAAGATTATTAATGTTTAAACTTTAAAAAATGGAAAGCGTTATTAATGATTAGTTTTGCTTCTGTTTTCAAGGTTTATCGCGGCTACAGTGGCAAAAATGGCGTAGCTTCGAAATTTTGAAACAACTAAAAGGAAAACCTTAGAAAATTGCAGATTTCTGATATGGTTAGAACTAAGATAGGTCCAAGGACTGAATTTACTTTTACTTTCATGAAACATGAGACTGTTTCCCTCAAAGTCGCCCCCCAAAAAAACACACAATAGACATTCTGTAAAGGACTTGGAGCCTAACCGCATTTTGTAAGCTTCCTTCAAAACAAAATCATAGAGCGAAGCTTAGAAATTTTTAGGTACTTAACATAAGACTTTGTTTTCTTAATTACCAACTAAAGTTACCATATGGTGGCAAGCAGTTTGCTTTGACTGCTTAATGACTGTCTCGCAGTCTGTAAGAACAGCTGTTTAGACTGGAAAAACATTTTTTTTCGAAGAACTGTGTTGCCACTCTGTTCAATTATGTAGACCCCTGTTCATGTCTCATTATATTTTATTTTACCAAGTATATTTTAAACTACATTATTACGTTATATTAAATTTAAAGCTATTTTGTAAATGGAATATAATGGGTTCATAAACTGAAAAGGCATTTTTGGTAGCAAATGACGGAACATTTTATATTTGTAAACAAGTTTACACATTTCATAGGTAAAAAGATCAAACCCAGGGCTTCGCCTCCAGGTGAGGCCTCTACTCTCGTAAGGTACTACCAGTCTGACCAAGACTTATGTTACATCAGAGTAGCCATTTCATCCTTATTTACTCAACTTTTTTTTCGTGGCTGTTTTAGCCGGTTGAGAGACTGTTTAAATCAGGATAAGGGAGAAAGGGAAATTTCGTCATTTCGTGTTGGAAATGTTCTTCCATGACCGGTTTTAACCGGCTCAAAATTTTTTAGCGTCAAACTAGAAAAACCACACCAGTCTGTTTGTGGCCGTCTTAACTGGCTGAAAGACTATTTTAAAAAGGGCAAGGACGAAATGAAGAATGAAGAAATGAGAATTTCGTCATTTCGTGTCGGAAGTGTTTTTACATGGCCTGTTTTAACCACCTCCAACAAATTGTGCACTGGAACTTACATGGCATTGGTCGTAATGAGTCAACCCAAAATCATCCCGAGCATCTATCCCCTAGCCCTATGACTATCTACCTTAGTTCTCAGGCCGCGAGCCTCCAACAGGCTGGGGTGTAAGGCGCCGGCGGCGCAGGTGTCCAACACCATGACCTGTTTGTTCATAGGCAACGCGTTAATCCAGTCTACAAGTTCGGCGCTGGACACAGCGTGGGTTGCGTTCGTCTGCGTCAGGTCAGCGGCATCGGCAGTCAGATAATAGTATTGGTCCCGCTCGCTGACGCCATGTCCGGCTAGATACACCACAAGCACATCGTTGGCATTGCCCTGTCGGGCTGATGCAAACGCCTGTTGCAGGCTCGCTTTGGTAGCCTGACCGTCGCGCAATACTGTCATCTGCACTGCATCTGTGCCAAACAGGCGTGACGCTGCAATTTTCAGTGCCCCGGCAAAACGGTCTGCATCATGGCCGGCGAATTGCAGGTCGATAGTGTCGCCGGAATAGTCTGCAATGCCCGCTATCACGGCGTACAGGGTTGGCTTTGCGGTGGCTGCGTTGTCGTCGTGCCATGTCACCCGCTGGCCACGGCTGGCCACCTGTCCTGCATTGTCCCAGGCAATTACCTCCACTGCGTTCTGCTGTCCCGGCAGAATGCGCTCAACCGGAATGTTGATGTGGTGTTCACCTGCCCCGAGCGCGCGCTGCAAGGGAATTTCCTTGTTGTTGACCAGTATGCGAACCTGGCCGACGCCATCACCGGCATCTGCCAGCCCTAGTTCAATGGTGTCGGTACGAGTTTTGTTTGGTGTTTTAGAATTCACCTTTGCTTTGACGGTGACAATGGGCGGCTGATTTGTTGGCGGACTGGTTGCGCCGGGGTCGATGTGATTAACCAGCTTGTGCAGCAGGCCTGGATGCCAGTATTGCTCTTTAAGTTGGACCAGCGCCAATGAACGCTGTTGGGCTTGCCAGCTGAGCTCCGCGATTTCACCAGCCCTGGCCGCATCGTAGTGACCCATCTCGCCAAGCACCGCCCAGTTGCCCGATTCAAAGCCGAGCAGGCTGCCTTGCAGCTTGCCGGTTCGCAACGACAACAGCTTTGCAGTGCCATCGTCACCGGCAATGGCGAGCAGTTCACCGACAAATTCGACAGCCCGTATCTGCTTAACAGCCTGCAGTTGCGCCACCAGTGCACCACTGTGCAGGTCGACGATGTGTACGGCCAACGGATATCTTACGGCGAGCATCGTGTTTTCGGGGTTGGGCAGAATCTTCGCGCCACCGGGGCCTTTCTCTGCCAGGGTAAGCTCACGGCTCTGGTCCCGGCTGGCCACGTTGTACACGCTTACAAATCTAATTATATCTTTTTTAAATTAACATAGCGAATCATAAGCGGTAGCGGATCCATTTTGCGGAACTTATTTTGAGAGACAGAGTAGAGAGGAATATAGAGTGAGTGTTCCTAGCATATGTTATGCAAGGTATCTAGAGCGCTATTCAAAGAAAATCTTAGTTTGTTTGCAGTGTTAATCATGGGTATTTTTGGCAAAGGGAGTTTGCTCGTGTTTACGCATTTGATTTCTCATGTATCTTACATGTCCCTTTTTCTGGATTTCAGGGGCGTCTTTTCACGAATATGTAGAGGAGAAGGGGTGAAGAGGTATTTTTTTTTTCACTGAAAATATGAAAAAAGGCGCTTTTAAAACCTAGAGGACAACTGAAGCCAAGTGACCCATTCTTAGGGTTGGTGGGGCTTGAGGAGAAATGTATTACAGTCCTCTCGCCCGGTTCAACTATAAGCAACTAGGCCAAATTAAAGTGAAAATTCGATCAGTGGTCAACTTCCCAGCCACGGCACCCCGGTCATCCCCCTCCTTTGAACGGCTCTGCCTCAATCATTTCCTCACTCAACTGTTGCCCCCAAATACACGTCGTTTCATCTTATATTTTACATGAGAAGAAAACCTGAGTCTCCCAGTGGGAGTTCAAGCCGGAACAATAGCCCCCTCAGAGGTCCCATCACGAGGTAATCCTCAACTGGCAACAAATTTGCCAAAAGATCCATTCTCATGTTCCGCCGGTGTTGGGAACAGATAGCGCTAGATAATCAAAAGGGTGGCCGAAACTTCGTGGTTTTTCAAAAGGATGGAATGGGTTTTGTTTCAAGGCAGATTGGATTTGCCTATAGGTTTCAACCTGGGGTGAGCTACAAACTCGATGCGAAGGGTTTAAAATCAATCAAGTAGTTGATGCTTGTCACAGGTCTTCGTATTGTAAATCGAATGAAAAAATTTTTAACACCTGAAGCAGCAGGAAATCAAATATATTCGAAGTATTTGTTTCTTCTACAATTTAATAAGTAATCTGCTCTTTGAAAGGCATTGTAAACATTATGAAAAACAGTTTTTTGATTTTAATACAAGTTAAAGTAATATTAAAACTTAAAAAAAAAAGCAAAATCATAACCAAGAGGAAGAGGGGGGTCTTTCCACCCACCTCAGCTCAACACCCATACCGTTATTGTTACACGTGCTGTAGCCTACCCAAGGCAAAATCTTTGTGTTGTATTCGCTGAAAAAATGAAAATCCTTCAATTTTTTGAAGAATGGGAGATGTCGATCCGTAATTCGGTTCTACGGCAAGAAGCGGGAAGCGCCCACCCGTCAGCCTCACTAGGACGGCATCAAGGATCAAACAACAGACGAGGATTTGACCATGGGACTGCTTGAGGGAAAGGCTGCCATCATCACGGGAGCAAGTTCCGGAATCGGCCGGGCGGCAGCGCACCTGTTTTGCCGGGAAGGTGCCGCCGCTATCGTTACCGCGCGGAACCACGATGCCTTGACCGAGCTGGTGTCGGACATCGACAAACAAGGCGGCATTGCCATTGCCATGGCTGGCGACATTCGCGACGAGGAATTCGCACAAATGCTGGTCGATCGTGCCGCCACTGAACTGGGCGGGCTCGATATCGCCTTCAACAATGCCGGCGCTCTGGGCGCATTGGGGCCGGTGACGGAGCTATCGTCCGACGACTGGCGCGACACGCTGGACACCAATTTGACCAGCGCTTACCTCGGTGCCAAACACCAGATTCCGGCCATGCTGGAGCGTGGCGGCGGATCGCTGATCTTCACCTCGACCTTCGTCGGCCACACCGCCGGCATGCCCGGAATGTCGGCCTATGCCGCCAGCAAGGCCGGCCTTATCGGATTGGCACAGGTTCTGGCGGCGGAGTACGGGCCGCACGGCATCCGCGCCAATGCCCTGCTGCCCGGCGGTACCGATACGCCGATGGGACAGTCGGCCGCCAACACCCCGGAAACGCGGGACTTTGTCGCCGGACTTCATGCACTCAAGCGCATTGCCCAGCCAGAGGAGATCGCGGAGGCAGCCCTCTACCTCGCCTCGGACCGGGCAAGTTTCGTCACAGGCACGTCGCTGCTGGTCGATGGCGGTGTCTCCATCAACAGGACCTGAGGGCAGCTCGTTTAGCGGTCGCCGTCGCCTTGCAGGACCGGCGGCAGGCGCCGCGGCACCGGCGATGACTGAATAATCGACGTGTTCGTCATGGCATGCGGAATGATCTCGTCGATCAACGCTTCCAGATCCGTGACCGACGGCACGTGGGCGCGCGCCAGAAAACAGTCTTCACCAGTAATGCGGTCGCACTCGACGATCTCCGGCAGGCCCTGAAGTATTTTGGCGACCGTGCCAAGAGCGCCGGGAACCGGACGAATTCTCAACCAGGCGGAAATCGGCAAGCCCAGCGCTTCCGGATTGATCCGCGCTGTGTAGCCCTCAATGACACCGGCTTCTTCGAGACGCCTGATCCGCTCGGCGACACTGGGCGCCGACAGACCGACCGTTCTCGCCCATTGATGATGAACCGGTAAGGCTTGCCGCCATAGCGGTAGGTGGCCATCCAAATCGGCAATAGAACATGCTTGAAGCTGATGTTCGACCGGTGGGTGCGCATGCGGTTGATACGTTGGGCATCGCCGCCGATATCGCGGGCCACATCGCCCCGGATCGTGCGGTTCATTAAGCCGCAGGCATCGGCAAATCCGGTTTCCAGCTCGCCACCGTATGCTTCGCTGATGAACCCGGAGAGATAGGCTTCCTGGTAGGGAACCAGCGCTTCCAACTTCCAGGGCATCAGGCGTTCGGTCATGCGTGGGGGCAGCGAAAAGCTAGCCAAGACGAGTACATCGTCAAACGTGCGTTTGACGCGACCGGCAACCGGACGCCAGCGCATGCGCACCTCGGTTCGCATCACACGCACGCGCTTGCCCTTGCGCATGACCATGGCAGGACGCCGGACCTTGTGCGCAATTCCCCGCTGGCCCTGATAGCGTGTGTCGGTATCGCAATCGAACGTCCAGTACGGGACGTAAACGCCTTTTAGTCGTTCCTCGTGCCGGGCATAGGCTTTGAGATCGCCGGGCGCGAACCATAGGCCGCCGAGCCAGGAATTGAACCGATCGTGGGCCTGCTTGTCTGTCACGGCGAACGGCGCCACCGCATGGGGCTTGATATGTTGGTTCGGCCCGGTATCGGCGACTACAGGTGTGCCACAGAATGGGCATTCCTGGGCATGAACCTTGTCAGGAAGCGTGAATTCGGCCGCGCAGGAATCGCACTTTTGCGCTTGGGTTGTCTCAGTCGGCGCGGCTTTCTTGAGCTGCTCGATCGCTGCTTGAAAGTCCTGCTCCTCGACCGCGATGTCCGCCGTCGGGATCGGATTGACATGCCCGCACGAGGCGCATTTCAGGCTGTCCTCGCCCGGCGAATAAGCAAGGCTAGAACCGCATTGCTCACACGGAAATTGGCTGGCGCCCTGGGCGGAGATCAGGCCCGTGAACGGGGCTCCCTTCACGCGCCTGGAATGGGTGGCGGCGTTGCCGCAAACAGGTCACTGAGCGTGGATAGCGTTCCTGCCGCTTGCCAGCTTGGCATTCCTTCCGACCATGCAAGGGTTTCGCGGGTCAGACGTCCTGCCGCAAGCTCCGCCTTAAGGCCCGCAAGGTCAAAGGGGCCGGTCTGCTGCCCATTCACAGCCAAAAACACGGCCAGTTGAGGCTGAGCGGCCGGTACCGGAGGCGGTTGTGCTGCCGGCGCCGATTGCGCCCCTGCCCAACGTGGTCGTTGGGCTGTGGTGTCAGGTCATCGACCGCAGCTCCACCCCAGGTCCCGCGCACAAGTGCCGTTTCATCCACCACTCCCTCGAACAATGGCGCATTCAGCGTCAGTCCGGGTGCGCCAGGAGGGACGAGGAAATGGACGTGGATCACCGGAACACCCATCTCCCGGCATCGGGCGGCGAGTTTCGCCACGTTGGCGATGGCATCCTGCTCCTTGCAGTGTTGAGGGCTTCCGGATTCGGCAAAGGCGCCACCTTCCATAACCACGTCGTTCTGCATGTCCTGGATGATCAGCGCACAACGGGAGGCGTCCAGGCGGAGTGTCTCTCCACCCTCTGACGTGGTTGCGGCTGCGGTCGTGCTTGCAGCTGCGGAGGAAGATCTTTGCGCCCGCATGAAGGGTTCGTTCCGGGGCCCAATCTTCACCGGCACCGAGTAAACGCTGGTGGATGCGGCAACATAAAGCGTGCGCCAGTCATCGCCACCCCAGTGCAGATTGGCGGGAAGTTCAGGGATCGAGACCTTGCCGATGAGCTTGCCGGAGCTGTCGTAAATCCAGAGACCGCCGGGAGCGGTCACCCAGATGTTGCCTTCGGCGTCGCATTTCATTCCATCCGGCACGCCGGGTTTGAGGCTGTCGCGGATTCCGGCCGCGAAGACTCTTCCATTGACCAGCTTGCCACCCTCCACATCGAAGACCCGAATGTTCGCCTGTTCGGTGTCATTGATGTAGAGCTTTGATTCATCGGGGCAGAAGCAAAGACCGTTCGGCATTGTGAAAAGATACCGGTCCACCACAAGTTCCGGCTCGTCTCCGGGCTTGTGCCCCGGAGGAAGGCGGAACACGCCCTGCCAGCCCAATTCCCGCGGGCGTTCGACGCCGTAACCGGGCATTCGCCCGTACCACGGGTCGGTGAACCAGACCGAACCGTCGGATTTCACAACGATATCGTTGGGCGAGTTCAACTCGCGCCCCTCAAAATGCGACGCCAGCACTTCGCGCCGCCCATCCGGGCTGAACCGCGCGACGCTGGAGGTGGCGTGTTCGCAAACCAGCAGGTTCAGGTTGGTATCATAGGTCATCCCGTTGCCCTTGTGGGACGGGTTCATAATCTCCCGAACACCTGCCCGGTCCAGCCGCCGCCGGACGTCGCCGGGCATGTCCGAAAACAGCAAGTAGTGGTCAACCGGATGCCAGATCGGACCTTCGGTGAAGGTAAAGCCCGACCCCTCCTGCCGGACGGGGGCGTGCTCGTCCTGTCTCGGTCGTGTCCCAATGCTCAACAATGCGGCCCGCTTCCAACCTAAAGAGATCGAAAAACGAACTGTGCGCGCCATCCAGGTAGCCTTCCGTCACGACCAAAACAAAGTTCCCCTCCGCCAAGACTCGGTGAATCGTCTCATATCGACGATCTACACCGGAATCCGAGAGCGCTCTCGTTAGCGCCTCAACCCCGTCCGAAAGGTTCGGACTGTGCTCGATATAACCCTCAGCCGAGACGAACTCATTGATTCGATCCCATTGTCGTCCCACCAACACCTCAGTCACGAATTCTCGCACCCGCTCCCGATTGGCCTCGGTAAGATCCAAATCCACCGCTTCCGTTGGACCTTCGATCTGACGATGTCCAGATGGGTTAGATTCCGGCTCCCGTTCCTGCAAGTTGTCCCAATGCTCAACGGCTTGTTCGCCCTCAAATCGAAACACTTCAAAGCCAATCTCTCGAACATTGAAATCATAGTCCGTATGGGCAAAGACAAAGT
>JAAAKM020073195.1:96276234-96290682 GCA_010016025.2 Alatinidae sp. Z8VKAUB7J3
TCAGATTTGTACAATTAAAAAAATATTATCACTGAAGCAGAAAAATAACAAGGGGGAATACACATTTGAAGTTTCCTCACTAAATTTTGGGCTAGTACACTAATTCCATTGGATTTGCGTTTGATAAGAGTCAGTCTACTTCTGAATCACTATGTATTCCCGGCTATTGAACGACTATTGATTCAATGATTAAGATTACTTATCTCTTTTTCAGTCAATACAGTCGACCAAGGTCACTCTTCAAGGATTCTCATTTTTATTTTTACTTCACAACAAACAATATTCCCTCTCTTATACCCATTATACTCACGCCTCTCTTATACCCATTGACGCCTCCGTATCTAAGATTGGATTTAAATCAATATGTCTTGGCCATGGGAACGAACCCTTATTAAATTAAATCAAGATTGTAATGGCTTACGATTTCGAAGAGGCTCACGAAGCCAAACTTGGCTTTCGCCTTACAAGTCTTCTGCCAGGATGTGGGTGTATGATTAGGCGATCAGCTAAAGAAAAACTAGACTCTCAAATATACATTGAATCGATTGAGTAGACGACTAATTTGTCCCGCACGAAGTCTAGGAGAGTACTAAATATCTAGCACTACGTTTAAGTCCTGGGTTTTGTCATGGCAATTACGAGACAAAAGGACTTGTTGTTTGGTTAATTTTTTGTTCGTGTAATTTAATTCTGTTTATAATTTTTTTGTAAGTTTTTTCAAGATACCTGGATAATACTCTTTATTTTCTTTTAGAAACCAAAGAGCTAACGGGAGAGCCAGTAGTAGCGCAAGAATACTGTCCTTTGAATGGCCGGTTTAATGTAAGGTATGCAGTTACTGATGGGTCTGGCTCACAGGTTGAATGTTCAGGAACTGAATCAGAAATTTCTAATTGTAGAAGGTGAGACCGATGGCCGGGCAACCCATAGTGACAGATGTCATTAGGACACGTCGGTGGAAATATCTGGGGCATGTACTTCGCATGGATGACTCCCAGATCCCAAAAGTGACGTTCCAGAGACAACCCGAAGGAGGAAGAAGAAGAGACAGGCCGCGCAATACACTCAGGCGCAAATATCAGACAGACCTGCGAAACATAAATGCTTCCCTTTAAACGACGTGGGAAGATGTTCTTGCTGCGGTGCACATGAGGGACGACTGGCGGCTGCTTGTAGATGCCCTGGGCACCTCTGGAGGCACAGGAGGATCTAAGGTCTAGGGACACTAATTCAAATCCTCAATTAATCTTTTCAAATTTGGCTAGCCAAACATAATTGATTAAAACAAGGTATGCTACTACAAATTATAGAGCTAAAAAAGTAAACTTTCTAGTTTATCAACCGGGATAACCTTCGAGATAGCCTTTCAGGCAAGGGAAAAACAATACTGGAAGTTGAGGAAAAAAGAGATACAAATTATTGGTTGAAAATTTCAGCTTTCAGCTCAGGGTCAGCGACTGGTTGACTATTATACAAATGATATTTATTTTGGCACTGTTCTCTATTGTTTTTTTTTATCTTACCATAACCCCTTAAAAATCCTAGAGGGAGTAGAGTACTGTGCCTTTACAACTTCCTTAGACATCCCATTCTAAACCCCTTTAAAATGCCCCAATTACAATACTGATTTCTTTATGATACCCTTTTGGCTACTCAAACTTCAAAAAATAAAATAAAAGTTGAAATTTAATATCGGGACTGGGCAGCCAAGTGGAGATACTGCTATTCTTCTCTGAAGTGTCTTCATGCCCAAACACTTGCGCGACAGTGACTATTTTACGGCAGTCAAAATTCAGAATTCAGTGGTGGGCTCAGTGTATTTACCCACCGATTACCGTAATGCTACATCAGAAAGACAATTCGATAAAGCCTGCCGCCTAGTCAGTTCCCTCGTGTCAGATTGTTAAGTACAAAACCTACCAGTAATCCTTGCTGATGATTTGAACTATAACCTTTCTGACGAAAATAGTAGTCGTGCAAATATTCTGAATAGCCTGTGCCCTCAGCTCGTGGCGGTCGAGAGTGCCAAAGATTTCACATATATCCTTAACTCCGGTAGCACCTCTTCTCTGGACTCTTTAATGTGCGCCCCGAATATGAAACCAGACTCCAAATCGTCATTACCTCCACTATCCAAGCCTTAGATCATATGCACATCAGAGCAATTAAGAAAACCATTTATATTTTTTCATTACAGAAGGTCCAGCTCCAAGAGGAAATTACTGGATCCTTGACACAGATTATATAACGTATTCGCTGGTGTATTACTGTGAACAACTAGGAAATATGTCTGTTCGTAAGTTTCATTCTATTACTTTTAAAATATAAGTTTTAGATTTAGGGTTTGTTCCCAGCCTCTAAGAGATCATCGATCGATATTAGACTTAGGTTATTTATTTCTGAGAGGATGGGGAACGACAAACTAGATAGCCTACCTTCCTCTGGAATACACAAAATCGTGTGTAATAAAAAGTCCTCACGGGTCAATCCGTTTGAATAAATATGACAAAAAATACTTAAACCTAAATCAGATCCTTTACTTTTTGACCCCTGAAACGTGCTAATGATGAGACTTACAAGTAACACAATTAACACCCTTTTACAACCCTTTACACCCTTACACCCTTTACTACTCTATTACTAACAACTAACAAGTCACAGCAGCATCGAGCCTCCTGTGGCCAACACAACTACGCACGCTCTTCTTCCATCCCAGTCTATTCAGAGCTTCCCTCTTTACACCCTCCAAAGAAGTTCCCATTTCCTTTAGATCTTTCCTAGCGACATCTTCCCATCCCATTCGGGAACTGTTCCCTTTAGAAAAGGCATATAACGTCTGATTTGGGCCATAAATAAATTCCATTGAATGACAGGCTTAATTTATTATCTCATTTTTTAACAAAGGTAAAAAATGACGTTAGAAGACAAAGTAAATGTCAATCAGTAATCCTGCATATACGCTCATCTTTGGCTCGTCTTTGGCAGGATGAGCTTATATGCTCATCCTGCATCTTTACGCTCAAGTTTGACTAGCGCTTGCCTGAAAGGATTTTAACCTGACTTAAGTCCCGTCCGTCCTTGAATTTCGTCTTGTGGCCTCTTTCTTTGTAATGGCATGGATGTGCCTACTGTATGCCTCGCAGTCCCTGCGAAAAGGTTTCTAGATGGCAACAAATATAGCCAATTGGTAATTGCAACGTCTTTCATTTTTATGATCAAAATTCCGTTCAAAACAATAGAAATGAGGATTTTTTTGTTAATAAAAGCAATTTATTACTCAAAGTGCTATAACAAAAAAGTTACACATTGGTTCTGCATTAGAATTAAATTTTAAAACAAGCTTTTTTCAATTGAATGTACAGAGCAACATCAAAACAAACAAAATTTCCCGTATATAAAGGAGGACTGTCTTTTCTTCCACCTCGGTTTGGTGCTGACGGTTGCCCTTGGGGTATTGTTTTCGTTCGTGCAGGTATACGAGTACGTCCACGCTCCCTTCGCGTTCAAGGAATCGATCTACGGCGCCACCTTCTTCATGGCGACCGGTTTCCATGGTTTCCACGTGTTCGTTGGAACTGTCTTCCTGCTCGTCTGTTTGATCCGAGCGGCCGGAGGCGACTTCACACCGAAGCAGCATTTCGGCTTTGAGGCAGCGGCCTGGTATTGGCACTTCGTCGACGTGGTCTGGCTGTTCCTGTTCTTTGCCATCTACATCTGGGCGTCCTGGGGCGCTGCGATCGCGGCACACTAAAGGTTTTGCCGGTATTTGACCGGCTGGAGCACAATCGGGAGGGGCGGCGGCGCGGTGCCGGCGCCCCTTTTCGTTGGAACCGAGAGCATGAGTAACAAGCACAGCATGCAGTTTGCGCCGGTCGATCCGGTTTCCAGCGGTTTGCGCGGGCGCTGCCCGCGCTGCGGAAAAGGGCAGCTCTTCGACGGTTATCTGAAGGTCAGAGGCCGGTGCGGCCGATGCGGACTGGATTACGGATTTGCTGATGCCGGCGATGGACCCGCAGTCTTCGTCATTCTGTTGATCGGCTTCCTTGTTGTGGGGCTGGCGCTGTGGGCGGAGCTTTCCTACGGACCGCCGCTTTGGCTACACTTGCTCATCTGGATCCCGCTTGCCGTGTTTCTTTGCCTGGCAAGCCTCCGTGCTTTGAAGGGTGTCCTGATTAACTTGCAGTACCGGCACAACGCCCACGAGGGTGAGATCGACCATGGCTGATACGGCGTCGCCTGGACCATCAGGAGAGCGGCGGATCGGCGCCGTATTCTACATTGCCGTGCTGCTGGCCCTGGCGTTCCTGATTGCGCTCGGCAGTTGGCAGGTGCAGCGCCTGCAATGGAAGGAAGGTCTTCTGGCAGAAATCGACGAGCGCCTGCAGGCACCCCCGGTTACGCTGGAAGCAGCCTTGGAGTTGTGGCGGGATACGGGAGATGTCGATTACCTTCCTGTGCGCCTGGACGGCGAATTCCGACACGCGGACGAGCAGCACTACCTAGCAACCCACAAAGGCCAATCCGGCTGGTATGTCTACACACCGTTGGCGCTCGCCAACGGACGAAGCATCATCATCAATCGCGGCTTTGTACCCTATGATTTGAAACAGGCGGCGGATCGCCCCTGGGCTCCGGTTTCCGGCAGCGTCGGTTTTCACGGGCTGGCGCGCAATCCGCTGCTCGATAAATTGCAATTCCAATTGCAATTTCCACTGCAGGATTTTTACTGGTTTTTACAGTTGCGGTGTAGTCAGGGCACTAACCCCTGACTTCAGGCGCGTTTGGCAGCCGGCCGCTACCAACGCTGTGCGCTGGAATCATGTGGTGCGTATGAGTCTTACAACGTCTCCACCAATTCCCGCAGCTGTTCACATTGGCTCACCCGCTCTTCGGTGGAGCGCCCGGCAAAACTGACATTCAACGAGGAAACGCCGGACTCTTTCAGCGCATGGAGCCGTTCGCGAACAAATCCCTGTGGCCCGATCAGTGAGCTGTGGGCCAGATATTCGTCCGGGATTGCTGCTTCCGCGGCCTTTTTCTCGCCGGACAGATACAGATCCTGAATCTGCCTGGCTTCGTCGGGGTAGCCGCTCTTGGCAAAGATGTCGTTGTAGAAATTTTTCGAACGCGCGCCCATGCCGCCAATGTACAAAGCCGCACCCGGTCGCGCGCGGTCACGCAGGGTTTCCATCCCTTCGCCAATGGCGACCATACCGCCAGCGAATACCTCCAGTGGCGCTCGAGACGGGTCACGCTTGGCAGCACCCGCACTCAGGCTTTCACCCCACACGTCAGCGGCGGCTTCAGCGGTATAAAACGCCGGTAACCAGGCGTCGGCCATTTCGGCGGTCATGGCAACGCTGGCCGGGCCGAGGGACGCTACGGCAATGGGAATATCGTCGCGCACCGGGTGGTTGATGAGCTTCAACGGTTTACCCAGGCCGGTGCCTTGATCCTGCGGTAGTGGAATCTGATAGTGTTTGCCCAGATGCTGAACTTTCTCGCGGCGCCAGACCATACGGCAGATTTCAATAATCTCACGAATTCTCGCCACCGGCGCTGTGTACGGTACACCGTGAAACCCTTCTATGACTTGAGGCCCGGAAGCACCCAGTCCCAGCATGCAGCGCCCGTCAGACAGATAGTCCACACCGGCTGCAGTCATAGCCAGCAGGCTTGGGGTGCGCGTGTACGCCGGCAGAATGCCGGAAGCAATGGTAATACGTTCGGTCTGTGCAGCGATGTAGCCCATGGCGCTGGGTGCATCAAATGAGTACGCCTCAGGTACCCACACCACGTCCAGCCCAGCCTTCTCCAGCAGCGCTATCTCAGCCACCGCCTGTTTGAATCCACCCGCGTAACTCAGCAGTGTAGATATGCGCATAAAATGTCCTCAGCCACGATACGGTGGCGCCTGTCTAAAGTGACGGTAAGTAATTATTGCCAGATCTTATAATAATGAAAAAGTACTTAAAAATAAAATACTTTTCAAACGGTTTCTTGAACGCGGGTGGTTTATCGTTTGATAAGAACAATGCTTTCAATAAGGTAATTAAGTTTTTGTGACTATTTTAAACGAAATAAGCAATTTGAAATGTATATGGCGCCTCGAAGCTCAATAAACGGCATGTTTTATACGAGAAAAGCTGGAAATGTATCAAATGAGACTTGTTTTGTTTCTCGGACCCTATACAAATTCTTTCTATTATTAAACACGAATTGCCATGAATAGAGTGGGGGGCAAGATTCTTCCTGAGTTGTTCAAAAGGCAAAATACTCCTTAGAAAAGTAATTGCTTCTTGTAAAAGAGGTACTGGGACTGTTTCTTGAACAATCGAAGCTGTAGGCTGAAGTGACTAGCGAGGACTTAAAAAATGGGGCATTGAAAATAAATATCAACTTCAATAGGACTAAACAGAATTTTGCGTATCTCAATACAGTTAACACTATCACTAATCATTTAACTTAAAACACTTTAGTTAATGAGGGCAAGCTCTGACACTTCTGCAGAGAACTATTGTCCCTCTGTATTTACTGAGCATGACAACCTGGAACGGCTGCAGCATTCCATTAATAATAACTAAAATCACCGTGAACACCCTCTAGAGTGTTTGTCACTCCAATATCCCAAAGCACATCCAAAGGGATGGAGGAAAAGTCAAAATGAGACCCAGTTTCTGAACTACTTTGGTCTTCCGCCTTCACTTCACATAGCATTTGATCATAAGATGACTGTTTAAATAGTTCTGCTGGCTCCGGTGAGGGGGTAAGAAGCCATGGTTCGTCCTTAAATTCCTGCTTCAAAAGAGTGCTAAATTCAGGAAGTCGAACAGATGGCTGAGCAGACGGAATGTCATAGCTTGGGCTCGTTTCATATCCTGGAACATCATAATTTGATAGTTCTAAAGGATCTTCATACAAAGAACCTTCACTTTTAATTGAGGTAGAGTCGCTGATTGTAATGTCAGAAATTGGACTCGGAGGGTTAATTACTGGAAGTGTGAACTTGGAAACGTTGATCGTAGCACCCTTAGCAACTGTTTCTGTAAACCTTTTGTCAATAGTCAGCCTTACTTTGAGGTTACTGTAGTCAAGAGTTTCGAAGTTGGATTGCCTCACCTTAGCTCTGGTAGTTGTTACAATTGGACAAATAATCTTTCCTCGATTGTGAGGCAAAATACTGACTGGAGTGTCTTTCTTTATGGGCGAACCAAGACCGCCCCGCGATCGACCACATTCTCAATGAGCTCTCCACCAAGAACGGAGGGCTCCGCGACCTGATCGTACTCCTCGTTGAAAGCGTTCCGTTCGGGAACAACTAGAATCAGGAACGTTCTCAATCTACTTCCCAGAACGTCAATTCAGGCGCTGATAGCAATCGCGCCGCCGTCCTTCCAACAGATTCGCTTCCTGACAATCAAACAGCCCCTAAACACCCTAAATAACGTCACTGTTGCCAAAATACGTCTCGTCTGACTATATTCTCACTCGATACAGAACCGACCTGATCTGCAAGATATGTCGCATTTCAATACTCGCGACAGACGCTGCATCCGGGCAAACCGAAGTGTGGTCTACCCCACAGAAGAGAATAGAAATATCGGTAAGCAATGAAGAAAAAGAGCGAGACACACTTGGGTAAGAGTCGGTGCACGGGGGGATGCTGGACGATAGTTCTGTCGGTTTTTGCTGCGATCTGTACGCACGCCGACGAGCCCACGAGCCCTAGCTATCAGGAACCGTTGCGCTACGATTCCTACAATGGGCGCTTGAGTAAGGCGCTCACAGCTGAGTTCCTTCGCGTTCAGGTTCCAGGATCCACCAACGTGAACCATCAAATCTGGACGCGCAGCTACAACGGAACCATCCCCGGTCCAACACTCGGCTTCAATCCCGGCGATCAACTGCGGATCGCCCTGATAAACAACCTAATCGACCCGCCCAGTCTTCCCGATCCATTAGGCGACTCCGGTGAGCAGGACGAAATGGCCCATGCCGATCAGCCGGCCCACCACGCCAACATTCCCCACAACCGAAATCACATTAATCTCCACACCCACGGCATACACGGTTCACCAAAGGCCCCCGGCGACGACGTGACGATCATCATCGTACCGCCGGATGATCCCACCCAAATGTGGGAGAAATGGTATCCGAAATACCTGCAGGCCCGCGGCTGGACCAACTGGCACACCATCACCAACGGACTGACCACGGCCGTCAGCACCAATCTCGTGGACTACCCGCACCCCGGCGGCATCTACGTCGCCAAAGAACGGTTTAACTACGTCTTTGATATCCCCTCTTCTCATGCTCCGGGCACGCATTGGTATCACGCTCACAAACACGGAGCCACATCCGTACATGTCGAAAACGGGCAAGCAGGCGTCCTAATCGTCCGTGAGACCACCAACACCGCCATCCTTCCCGAGCTGTTGAACAACACGAAACGCGACGACGTTGCGGGCATTCAGGGCACAGGGTAATCGGTGGCTTCGACAAATTGTCTAAACTCTTTAACAGTAACTTCGTATTTTCCAATGCTGAATTCGGGAATATTGACGGTGTGAATAGGCTGTTCCCATCGATTATCATTACTCCCCATTTCAAAACTACCCGCAGGGATGGTTTCCATTATGGGTTCGATTGGCTGTGTTGCATAAGCGCTGACACATAACGCTGAAGCAAGTGTGGCAGAGAGATATTTGTTCAATTTCATTCCGATGTCCTTTGTAAAACTGTGGTCAGAATGAAATGAAACAAGAAAAAAGTCCTATCAAAGATCTAAACAGACCCAATCAATAGAACTATTTTAGAATGTGGAGAAATGACTAGCTCTCAGTGGATTAAACGAACTGCTTTAGGTAAGCCTGATATTCGCTCAAATCTTCGATGTGATTTTTCACCCAATCAGCATCATAATAAGAATCCAGGTAACGCTGACCACTGTCACACATGAGTGTCACGATCGAGCCTGTTTCCCCCTTCTGCTGCATCTTGGAAGCAACCTGTAACGCCCCCCACATATTGGTACCAGTAGATGGCCCCGCCTTACGACCAATTAAATTGTCCAGCCAATGGATAGTGGCAATACTCGCCGCATCCGGCACCTGTATCATGTAGTCAATAACACCTGGCTGAAATGATGGCTCAACTTTTGGCCGACCTATGCCTTCGATGCGGCTTGACTTGGTACTGCAAAGACTTCTGTCACCTTTGCTATAACTATCAAAAAATACCGAGTTTTCTGGATCAACAACACAAAGTTCCGTGTCAAAACCTTTATATAAAATGTAACGTCCAATTGTCGCAGAAGTGCCGCCCGTGCCTGCGCTCATGACAATGGTATGAGGAATTGGGTTGGGTTCAAGGGACATTTGTTTGTAAATGCTTTCCGCAATATTATTGTTACCGCGCCAATCTGTTGCCCGTTCGGCATTTTTAAACTGGTCCATAAAATAGCCATTGCATTCGTCAGCCAAGGCGACCGAGGCATCGTGCATTTGCGTCGCAGAATCGACAAAATGACATTGCCCACCGTAAAGTTCGATTTGCTTGATTTTGGTTTGAGCCGTCGATTTAGGCATTACCGCAACAAAGGGCAAACCAAGCATCCGGGCAAAATAGGCCTCAGATACTGCCGTGCTGCCTGATGAAGCTTCAATAATGGTGGTATCTGCGTTAATTTTCCCATTGCATAACGCATACAGGAATAGCGACCTCGCCAGACGGTGCTTCGTCCGTGACCACCTGCGGTGTCCCGACGAACACATCGACCTGCATCATGCCGAGAGCAACGGTGATGGTCAGGACCTCACCGGCCTCCAGCGAAACGCCTGGAAATGAATAGGCCATGTCCATTAGGCCGGTGTTGGTGACGTCGAAGTCACCGGCATTTGCACGTGTGCAACCCGATGAGACCGCATATGCCGGCCGCTCGGATACCATCAGCACCGATCCACTCAACGCCACAAGTGCGAGCAAACTGAACAAAAAGCCGCGAAACGCCACGACACCACCCCCAGACACTACGCCACGCCGGTATAAAACCGCATTTCGTGGCGTTTGCGCGAGTCGTAATTTAACGTTGCGTTAACAGTTTCGGCTGGCGTTGCGATTCTGCAACGGCCGATCTGGCCGCGATTCCGGCGATTTTACCCCTCCGGGGGGCCTTTCAGCTCAACGCCGTTGCCTTCCGGGTCGGTCAGGTAGATCGACGGGCCGAAGCCCTCCGCCCCGTAGCGCCGCGTGACCTCGCCGGCATCGATCCCATGTTTGCGCAAATGCGAAAGGATCGCGTCCGCGTCGAACGGCTCAACCCGAAAACAGATGTGATCCACATTGCGCCCCTCCTCGCCTGCCGCCGCACCGCCCCTGCGGCCGACGGTGCCGGCAATGTCGACCAGATCGACCAAAGCGTTACCGGCGCGCAACTGCGTCATTCCGAGATCTTCGCGCTCCAGTTCGACGGTGCAGCCAAGCACATCGCAATAAAATGCCCGCATTTGCCCCATGTCGCTGGTGCGCAGCACCACGTGATCGATGTCCCGAATGGCAATCATGGGTTGCACTCGCTCCGTTTCGCGACTGATCGTAAACCGGGTTTTCGGTCAAATGCCACCGCGAACTGCGATTGATGCGAACCGGGGACTTCAGTGATCGAGCCCAAATGCAACCGGCCTGCATCATGTTGCCAACGCGTTCGGATTGTTCCAAGACTCTTGTATTGCCGATGTCGAGTAGGAGGTATCCATGATCCGAACCGTCTTTCGCCGCAGCGGGCGTCTCCCCGTGGCGGCCTTGGTGTTTGCCGGCGGATTGATCGTTTCGGCTTCGGCTGCCGCTTCGGATCAGGGCCGCGTCAGTTCTCCGATCGACGTCGACACGGGCCTGCGCTGCCTGACCCAGTTCTGCGATTATGTGCGGGCGCGGCGCGACCGCGACTGCCTGTGCAAGAAGAACGTTCGGATATTCAAGGGACGTCGGAAGATCTCGCTGGACCGAGAGGTGCCCCAGCGAAAGGGGTGGTAATTCAGAAAGCCGCCTTGCCAAACTGCCCGATACGATAGCGAAAGCGGGTCAAAGCAGGCGGAGAGTTCACGCTGATCTCCGAGTCGGACGCAGATCCCTTTGAGAATAGAGATGCCGTCGGGTTTGAATACGGTGGTTCGGTGTTCGCCGGGTTCGATTTCGTTCCACCGGCCGTCCTGGTGGTTGTTTTGGTTGTGCTTGCCCCAGTGGCCGTGGAGGCCGGCGTCCAGTCCGGGATACGCCGGGATTACCGTGGGAAGTTCGCCGGGGTTGGCTAGGTAGAAGTCCGCTTGCCGTTGGTAAAAATCGTAGAGTCGGGCCTCGTTTACGGTTTCGCTGGCCAGGGCGTAATTCTCGCGACCGCCATTTGGATCGGCGTAGGGATGTTGGGTAGGGTCGGCCAGATTGCCGGGACTTGCGGCGTCCGTGGCCAGAGTGCTCACGAGACAAAGGATCGCTGGAAAGACTAGTTTCATTCTTCGTATGACTTCGCTGGAATCAGTAATCGGGACAAGCGCTGTCGATGGTATAGGCTCCTTCTCTTTGGCCGCAAAGAGAAACTCGTTTGAGGGACTGTGATGAGGGCTGTGCTTGTGCGCCTTGATCCTTTGCTGATTGGCGAGCGTCGTTGTGCCGACGGCTCGCGGTTACGCTCGCCCCACCATCCGGAATCGGACTTGGGGCGGCCGCCTGGCGGGGCATGGCGAGACGATCTTGAGTGCTGACATTGGTGGTTGCACGCGCCATGATCGAGATCGTGTCTATGTTTAGCAAAGAATTCATTCATCGCTCCATCCTTCGAGTAGGCGCAAGGGCTCTAGCTATTTTGGGGATGTGGTCTTGCGCCGGAGTGATGGCAATCGCCGAAAACATCGTCCGGGTGGCATCCGTTGCCGAACTGCAATCGGCGATGGAGCGTAGTGACCAAACGATCATCATGAAACCCGGACGGTATGAGGTGGGAAATCGTTCCTTTAGTCTGTCGGGAAACAACAACGTGGTGAACTTGACGGGGGCGTATTTTTCCTGGGTTGTTGGGGTGGTTGGACGCGGCCGATTGAGTATCTCCGGAGAGGGGAACACGATTCGAAACGGGGAGTTTGAGGATCTTTATCACAATGGGCTAGCTGAAGTACGCGACTTCACGACCTATAATCAGGATCGCGAGCGGCTGGCAAAGGGCGGCGGTTCCAATGTCGCGATCACGGGGGATAACAATCGGTTGATTGGGTTGTATCAATATTAAACATGACATTAACAACGCCATCTATACTAGCTTTACTAGCTCTTCTAATTTCCAAATCCTATATGAGCCCTAGCGGAGGGGGGGGGATATTTTATTTGCCCATGTCTAAGTATCTGAGCCTCTCACAAAGAAGTAATAAATAAGAAAGACCTTTATATGGGCTCTCGCTGTCGTTTGTTCTGCTTTGTGCAAATAAAACTACTAAGAATAAAGACACAGAGATAAAATAAAAAAACAAATACCGTAGAAGTGTTAAAGAATAAGATCTGGTGCTGTTATAGTTCAGCATGATAATTGATCCAAAAACCTTGTTAAAAACCATTACTAAAATCAGTCTGCTCCTGTCACCTACTGTCTGATGCATTGTGTCTCTCTCCTGCTTTAGCCCTGGGATTAATGTAAAGATCTGCTTTTACTCCAGGAGCGCTATTAGAGCCCTTAAAAGCTTTTACTTGTCTAAGAAACCAGCCCCAGAAACAATTCTATGCCACACATCATTACAAGAAGTTGTCAATATGGGAATACACTTAGTCCTTCAATGGATGCCTGGTCATATGGACAGAGCAGGAAATGGAAAACCAGATTTGGCGGCCAAAGATGCAAGTATTTTATGGCAAGAAACATCCAATGCCATAACACCATCTGCAGTATATGCTATCGAGTCAGTACCCAGGATTTGAAACATTAATCTTTTATAATTAGGCGAGCTCAAAGTTTAAACTGGCTTGTTACCAGAAAACAGAAACAGCACTTTCAAAAAGAAATATACAGCAAATTATAAAGACATTACGGTAAAGCACTACTCAGGATGTGATCATAAAATGCAGGAAAAATCCATATCTAGCCCGTTTCTACGATGAAAGCCCAAAGTGTTACTTCTGTTATCAAGTAGAAACAGTAAATCAACTTCTATTACAGTGTCAGTTACTGAATGTCATAGACAAAATCTTAATGACCATACGTGTGTTAGTAAACTTAAAGACTATCATGATCTTGTTGGCAGCTCATCAACAACTGGTGAGAGTATGACAGTGATTTGAGCAATAATCTGAATTTACATAAATTCTCAAGGGATAGTCGATCTCATTGCAAAGTGCATAGGTCATTCTTCGGATATTCATCCAAAGTGCATGTTCTTCAAGGTAAACCAGTGAGAAGGATGAATAAACTCACCATCATCATCATCTTGAGAAGTTGAATCACTAAGTTGCTTACAAAACCTTCTGTGATTCCCAAAGCATGAATGCCAATTCATGGGGCGTTGTTGGCTCGCTATGAATTGGAAGATCATTGCCGACAACTCGAGGAGCATCAGATTTCCCCCATTCACGTGGTTGTGGTCAATCTTTACCCCTTTGCATCGACCATTGCCAAAGAAGGCGTGATGGTTGCGGACGCCATTGAACAAATCGATATCGGTGGTCCGACCATGGTTCGGGCAACGGCCAAAAATTTTCAGAATCTAACCATCCTTACCGATCCCCAAGACTATCCAACCTTCCTCGAAGAAATCGGCGACGGTCCCTTGCCAAGTCTTTCTTTCCGGCTGGCCATGGCGCGCAAGGCCTTTCAACACACCTTTGCCTACGATCAAAAAATTGCGGATTATTTGGATGGTGTCCAAACAGAAGAAGATGCGTTGATCCATCGCCGGGATGGCGGCTTGCCCGAAACCTTGCGGCTCAATGCACGACGCGATCAGGTTTTGCGTTACGGTGAAAACCCTCATCAAGAGGCTGCTTTTTACCGCTTCGACGATCAGCAAGCCCAGCGGGAAGTGGTGCAGCACCAGGGTAAGTTGTTGAGTTTTAATAACTTGGTGGATATGGAAAGTGCCTGGCGTTGCGTCCGCGATTTTGAGCGAACCACAGCTGTGATCGTCAAACACACCAACCCCTGTGGTGTTGGCTGTGCGGATGGTTTGGAAGCGGCCTTTCGGCGGGCCAGGCAGGTCGACCCGGTTTCAGCCTTTGGCGGCGTGATTGCTTTTAACCGAGAGGTCGACGGTGATACGGCCAAGGCGGTGAACGAACAATTTGCCGAGTTGGTCATCGCACCTTCTTTTAGTGAACCTGCCCTTAAACGGTTCCGACGCAAAAAGAATTTAAGAGTCTTGGAAATAACTGAACAGGCTGGCCAGGGTGCGCACTTGGATGTGAAACGACTGGATC
>JAAAKM020073195.1:96313206-96440340 GCA_010016025.2 Alatinidae sp. Z8VKAUB7J3
GTGCCGCCCCAAGGTTGTTCCTGTGGCGGGCTATCGAACTGGACACCCATTGACGCCAACGAGTTATGTGTTGCGTGAATGTCCGCCACGCGCAAGGACGCGCCAACGAACCGCCCGACCATGGCGTTACCCTCTTCATCCTCGGCAGACACGCGCTCGATACCAAAGCAAGGACCGCCAAGATCGAATTCAGCCCATCCCATTTGGTCATCACGAAATCGCTGCGTCAGGCCAAGCTTGTTGCCGTAAAACTCGCAGGCTTCATCCCATTGTCGGACAAAAATCCGGACGGCGTAGAGTTCCATTGGTATCGCTCCCTGGATCCGGCGGACGAACCAGGGTTTGATCCGAACAGCCAGTTTGTTCGTAACCTCAATACGGGAATGCGCCTAGGGCGGATCAAAAGCAATGGCTGACGCAGCAACCAGCACGTGGCATTGGTCGTTCGAACGGCCAGCCGAAGAAATATGGCCGCTTCTTGCCGACACGGTTCGGTTCAATGAAGCAGCAGGTCTGCCAAGACACCAGATTCAAGAAACGCCGCAAGAGGATCACCACTCGACACGTGAACATCGCAACGGCTGGCAGACGATGTCCTGGCCATGAAGCAATAGGCTCAATCCCACGAAGTGTGCCGGGACCAGCTGTGGCGGTGAAGCATCGAACCCCAGCTCGTGATCCACCAGCAATGGCGGACATCACGCCATATTCTTCTTCTCCTCGATAATATTCTTTGACATACCCTTCACCGTACAACACACCAATGAGCTGCATTGTTTCACTTTGGGGAGTGATTGGGTAAGCAATAGAAAGATCGACGTTCGAACGACGAACCGCTTCCTTCGCGGCTTCACTTCCAGTGATAAACTCCCTTTCCCTCGGCGCTTCATTGAACATAAATTCGGGGGTAACAACTTTTTGCCTCTTAGCTTCAGCGTGCGGATCTTTTTTCCCGCTCTGAGAAGAAGGAGGCGGTGGGGCCGCCGTAATGGGATCGCCTTGCGGATTCGTTTTGACTTCAGATTCCAATGTTTCACTCATGGCTTCACCCCTCTATCTGAGTTTAATCATTCACCTACGTATTTATTGATGTTTGATTTCAAGAAAATTATTGTAATACGATTAATAACATTTTTACGTTTCTGAGTTATCTTATCCCTCTCGCTGCATATCTTCAGGTCGATGACCAAAGGCTGCCGCACTTGCTCCACCAGATTCACCAAGTGGAATATCTAATGGATTTGTGTGGGTTTTCCCACCGTGGACATGAGATTGCAATCCTGTAAATCTAACATTTTCTCCATTCTCAGGGATTTTAATACCCATTTCTTCGCGAACTCGCTTGAACACTTGTGCAGCTCGACGAATTTTCTCAGCATCAGAATCCCTTATGGTAAACATGGCATCTTCATGCCCTTGCTCTGCACAGATTGCGGATGTCCAACAATTAGTCCCGGCACGAATCATTTTGAGTGTCAGATTTGCGTAATGACAGTGGACACCAATAAAAATACAGGCTTCGATCTTATTGCCCCAAATTGTGAGATTGGGGTGATTGGGGTTAATCATTTCCTCTGGTTCAATCTTTGGGTATTTGGGTCGGTAGTCCGGCATTGGGATGATCAAGACGTCGGGTAATTGAGCCGCAAGCTCTAACACAGCCCTGGCCTTTTCCGCGGCATGATCGTTCCAGTTCCAAAGCACGAGAGGACCTGGGAAAATCGTGGCATTCTTTCTGGTAAGCATGGCCTTGGCCATTTCCTCCATAGCAATTTCTTCCTGAACGACATTACCAAATCTTAGATGACATTCCTAGCATTTCCGCATCGGGCTCCTCTCCCAACAACACAAGTTTGCCGGTACGTTTGCTGGCATAGTGCTGACCGAACTGCTGATGCATGTCCTGCATCAGTTGCAGCGAGTGCTGCGCGTATTGCAGCAGTTTGCCGGAATTCCTGTCGCGACGTTTGGGGGTGCAATTGGCCATGAAGCGCAAGCCCCAGGCCAGGAAAGAGGGTTGCAAACTGAGGCGCAGTTTAAAAGCAGGGTCGCGGTTCAGTAATATGCCCGGCAACCGGGGTAGAATCTGCGGGTCAGCCATACTATCGGCGAAGCTGTATGACAATTGTCCACCGTTGGCCCGGCTGGCGCCGCTGCCCGCGGCATCCGCCTGTTCAAATACTTCCACTTCACAGTTGTGCCGATGCAGGTAGTAAGCCGTCATGGTTCCGACAACACCGGCACCAATCACGGCCACTCGCATAGGTTGCTCTCAGGTTGGTCCCCCGGCGAGCATAGTATTCAGCAGGCCTTGTTGGACTCCAATCACCATTGTTGGGTGGCCCATAACTTTTTGTTATGTACTGCTGAGCAATTCGCTGATCTCAGCGCGCGCGTATTCGATGAAACTCTTTACCGCTTGCGTTACGGGTACATGCGCCAAGTGTAACGTACCCACATGAAAGGTGAGCGGCACCTTCAGCGCGGCAACATTTACGGGCAGGTGCTCGCCGGAGCGTGCAGTTATTTCATCAACGATAGACACACCGAGCCCGTTCGCCACTAACGATTTTGCGATGTGGTAGGTTTCGGTGGCCGCAACCACGTTCAGCGACGCCGCCGACTCCTGCAGGTAGTTGTCCAATATCTGCCCAAGCGGTCCGCGATTGTTCAGGCGTACAAACGGCAGATCGACCAATGCCGAAAGGTCAATGGGCGCCTGTAGATTGCTGCTGAAATCCGGTGGTTCAATGAATACAAATTGGCCCGTACCCATGGGCAACTCGGTAATGCTCGGGTCTGCTGGAGGGTCGAAGGCCAGTGCTATATCAATACGTGATTCGATTAATGCTGCTGCTATTTCGCTGTAGTGCAGTGTCTCAATTTCAAAAAATACGCCGGGGTGGTGCTTGATATATTCAGCAACCAGTTGCGGCACCAGGTCCATACCCATGGCGGGTGTGGAGGCAATGCGAATCTTGCCGTCGCCGAGGTTGCGCAGATTGTTAGCCACACGGCGCACCACACCAATTTCGTCGAACAGGCGGGCAACGTGATCGTACAGCAGTTCAGCTTCCGGTTGGACCATTTGAAAGAGAATGTATTTTTTTTTATTTATTATGGGTTTAAACATGTCATTCAATTTTTCATTCATTCAGTAAGTTCAATTACATATATTAAAGAATTCCAGACTTTGAAAGCAACGATTTGATTCTTTTGCTAACTAGACCAATGGACAAACTTATTTTTCTTATGATGATTATTAACATTTCCTTGTAAGAGCTCTCACAATGCTATCCACCTCTGCAATTTATGGAATACCATAGACAGTGCAAAACTGAAAGTTTTATGCCTTCCTCTTTCAAACTTTATTACCTTAGATTCCCAAGAAAATATTTTTGGCTTTAAACAGGTACAAAAAAAACAAGGTTTAAACAGGTACACAAAAAAAGAAGAATAGTTTTTGTCTCCCCCCCCCCTAAAAAGGTGAAATTACTAGCTATTTGAAGCAGTTGAGAGTTGAGCTACAAAAAAATGCAGCAGAACAGTTTTCTAATTTACCTTAGTTCCTCTAGAGGCAAATAGAGCATTAGTGAGTAGCCTTCAATCTTATCTTAAGTGGGCTAATGAGTAGAAGTCCTCCCACTCTGGGATGACACTTGTCTGGAGGGCTATTATGCATGTCCTACAGAGCTCCTGTTCTTTGATCTTCTTTGGCAATAGGTGCATTCCTGTTACCAGTAGTAGAGCATTATAGGAAGTCTTTGATCTGGCATACAAAGGATATGTCCTAGGAATTGTCACCTTTGTTGCCTCACCACAGAGAAAATATCTGCATGGCATGTGATCTTGTTGTTGCTGACAAGGTCTCTTGAGCTGATCCTTAGGATCCAACTAGGACACTTATTTTCGAAGGTAGAAGACATTCCTCCTATTTTGCAGTTAGTTTTAGGCATTCCGTAAAGTAACTCAGAACATACAAAACATTGCTCTGGGTCAGTCTGAGTTTTCGCTTTTGAGGGTATACTCTGGATTTCCAGACTGGTAAAAGTCTTTGAAATGCTGCATTGGCTAGGGCCATTCTGGTGTATAATTACTTTTTAGAGTCGCCACTGGAAATTATTGTGCACCCTAAATACTTGAACTCCATCGCCTGTTCAATGTCTTTATCTCCTAGTTGGATTCCCATGGGCGAATTGCTAATCGATATAGCTTTAGTGTTTCGAACATTGATGTGCAGGTTGAACTGTTTAGCTTACTTTACAATTTGGTTTAGGAATTCCTGAAGCTTTCGCTTAGTGACTTCTATTAGATCTACGTCATTGGCAAAATCAGTGTCCTCATTTCTAGTGCTTCAACTCCTTCCAGAAAAATACCTAACTCCCTCCCTTAAAGGGTCCAAAGTCTTCACAAAGAGTAGTCAAGTAAACTTTATGACAGAAAAGCCTGCAATTCTAGACGTTACTATTTAGGAGGAAAGGGGGTGTCAATTTTATTTTTGTTTGCTTTGGAAAGCAGATACAATATTTCCCTGAGGTACTGTGTTTATGCTTTTGAAGTCAATCTTAACAACTAAAGAAACTGTAAGTGTTACGTTTATAAAATATCAATACAGAAAGACCTATTCTTTTTTATTCCAAATATTTTTTTTAAGAAATAAAAAAAAAACTAAGTATACACTGACTGACTGATTAAAGAAATAGAGAACTGATTATAAGAATAATTTGGTTCCATCCTTTTCACTCTTCAGTTTGATTTATAATAGCTTAGTCAATCTTCTTAATTTATCAAGTAATATTTTGAATTTCACAATATCATTCATAAGATAATTTTAAAAGCAGCAAAAACAGAAAAGGATACAACCCTTCAAAGGAGCACAAAGATTTGATGTTTGAATCATTTTTTTTTTTTTTTTTCATTTTTTTTATATTTGATGCAACAATGAATTTTTATGCAAGGCATTTTTTAGTGCCACAATTTGTAGCTATAAATGATAGAGAAAATATACCGTAATTCGTTTTTCTTTGAGGTTTAAGGCCTCTTCAGGTTGAAATTACAAAAATTCATTTAAGGAAAAACCAAGTTTTTATAACAAAATAAGCATGTTGGATGATTTTCCCATGATTGTCAAAAGCATTGTAACTTTCTTTCAGTTCATTTAATAAAGCTTCCAACCTATTGAGGAGTATCTTTTAGCTACATTACTGGTACTTGACTCAGACCTAGAAAAGACATGGGGAAAATTAGAAAACTTGTGGATTTATCAATTTCATTTTGATTTGGGATTGAGTACTCTTTCTATTTGGAGTCAATTTATTAGTCAAAATTCTCTGAACAGGGTGGACTATGATCTCAAAATATACAATTTTCAATTCTATTTTCACTGTTAGAATTATGTATCATACTTCTTCCTATTATTTTGGCTGTAAAAAATGAAGTAATAGCTCCAAACCTTTCTAAAAATCTATAACTACTTCAATTTTAAAAATTGATTTAAATAATCATTTAACACAAGCAGAAAACAAAAAACACAGGTGCTATCCTTTTGCTTGAGCAGTTGAAATCACCCCAAAGAAAATATACTGATTTCTTTATTACCCTTAAGGCAAGGGATGCAAGCTGTAAATTATACAAGCTGTCCATTGTTCATATGTAAAGTTTTTATCAAAGGGTTAATCGTACAGACTTCAGAAAAGCCTCATTCAATTTAAATTGAAAGTTCTAGCTCCATTTTTAAAAGTCAAGAGCAATTAGATGGTAGGCAACCCCCCCCCCCATGCCTTCTTCCTAAACACTTTCAATCAAAATTTTAGTTAGTCATTTAGTTCAAAATCGTCCTAATATCAAATAGCTATGGTCACGTTTGAACCCCTCACCCCAGCCCTTGGGAAAAGAGCTGTAAATTATACTAGCAGCCCACCGTTAACGTATAAAGCTTCTATGGAAGGTGTGGTCATATAAACTTTGAAGGAAGTTCAGTCGATCAGAAATTGAAACTTATTGCGCCCTTTTCAAGAATCGAAAATGAAAAAGTATTTTTGCCTTTTTCCCCAAATGTATCTTATAAAAATTTTGAAATAGCTGTTTTGTTCAAAATAGTCCTAAATTCAAATTGCTATAACTTGGGAGAAATCCTCCATAGCTCCCAGGGAAAAGATTGTAACTTATGTAAGTTGCCCATTATTAGAATATAAGATGATCGTATTAACTTTAGGGGGGACACATTTGAACGGAAATTGAAACTTTTAGTTCTTTTTTAAGAGTCAAAAGTGATCAATGAGCAATTAGCCCACTCCCCACTTTCCCAAAGGGCATCCGGTCAAAATTTTGAGATAGCCATTTTGTTTAAATTAGTTCAAAGGCCAAATAAATATGTTTCCACGTCTGAATCCTCCCCCCTAGCCCTAGGGAAATGCCTATGAATTGTTTCGATACTTTGTTTACCTTGATACCTTGTTTACGTAGATGCTTTCTTTACCTTGATACTTTGATGCTAGTTTTAATATTTTGGTGAAAGTTTGATGTTGAAAAAAATCATTCTGAAATAAGGCATTTTCTAAAAACTTGAAAATTTTTGCAATAAAAAATTTAATTTAAAAAATCTTTCCGAAAAAAAAGTTTTTAAAAGAAAAGTAAAGGCCATATTAAATTTAAGATCAGCAGATACAAATCTATATATATATATATAAATAAGTTGTGTGTGTGTGTGTGTGTGTCTGTCGAGTGACGTCATGTTTGTTTGTCGACTGACGTCATGTTTTCGACTGACGAAATTACAGACCGGGACATTGGGACACAAATGACGACCGGGACACCGGCACATAGGGAATATAAATGACGACACTCAAAGAGAAAGCGACCGGGACACTCACTCAATTGGACTATCTGTCTTGGCTTTTTCTACAATTAGCTATGACTTGATTAGCCCCACAACTATTTCATTTTAACTCAATTCCCTTGGCCATGGGAAGCTGGCTATCAAATCCGGTTAGTAAAATTACTAATTTAAAAACGCTAGAACTTAGAAAGAGTTTACTAAAACTTTGATTTATAAAGATCATAAAAGATCCAACAAAACGCAAAGAATTCGCATATCGTTTTTCTACTATTGAAAACATTCAAAATGTATTACTTTTATTGTTTAATTTTACACATTTGGTAATGAATTTTTATTAAACTTATACTCTAGCGCAGCCGAAAAAACTGACACTGAAAATGTAGTGAGAGGTTTGGAGATTTTCAGTAGTCTAAACTCTTCCCCATAAAAACGGTAAAAAAAAGTATGTATGTAAGTAAAATTTTCCCAGATTCAATGTGAAAAGAGGGATCGCATAAAAAGCGAAATCGATAGAAAAAAACAAATAATTATCTAATTGCATGTGCACATAACCATTTGTTTCATTATAGTTAAAAATATTCTGCAGCTTATGAGTTCATGCAACGAGATTTTATGTTTAATTTCCTAAAAACATAATAACCATACACGGGAGATGATATTAGTTTCAACTATTAAATTGATGTCGTTGTTTGGGTATACCTTAGTGTGGCTAGGAGTCACAAAGAGTTGTCAGGTAAAAATGAATACATTCTGAATCTTAACAGGTGATAAAACAGATAATAACTCCAACGAATGAAACACCACATTGCACAAATATTCAGATTACTACGAACTTGAAAGGTAGAGGCCTTGAAAGGTCGAAAGGTAGAGGCCTGGGTTACACAATAAATTTGGGGTTCGGTACCCTATCTTCAGTGGTCAGAATGAGAGTAGGAGTAGGTGTAAAAAATCATACGTCCAATTCATAACTTGAAGAAGTTGGATTCAAAAATTATGAAATTTTAGGAGCTATCGTTCAAAAATTAGCGGATCTGAAATCTTTGTTGCAAGACGACAAAATATTTGATTAAATTAATTTTTTACCTTAATATTGTAAATGGAGTGGTGTGGTCGAACTAGTAATGATGGTAGCAGGAGAAGTAGTGGTAGTAGTAGTAGTAGTGGCAGGATGCAAATACTCTTGTTTTGATCATCTCCCTTGTCATTTCCTGAAAATTCCAAATTAATATACCCTGAAATTCATGAGTTACGCCCTTTTTACAATCCCCATACAAATCACGTGCCTGCTTTAGAATCTTCTGGGGTCTCTTTTGCAAAAATAATTCCTGACAATGAAGATAGGAATATTATGGAAAGTACTTGCACTAGTTGACGAATATTATTCATGATTTTTGCTTTATTTGTGTAACATATTTACCGACTTTCTATTCAATATTACTATTGCTGGTCATGCAAGCTTTCCTACTAAAAGATCAGTTTTTAAATATAACTTGCTCTAGTTACAAATCGGCTCCTTTTGTATTTTTTTCTCACATGTTCTGCCACGAAGAGGAGAGCGATATTCTGTGTTGTTTAAAATTAGTACAATAAATGATTGCATACAGACCGGTCGGTCTGTTACTATGCCTGACAATGTAATTTGGTATGCGAACTCTATGTCAGCTTTGAGAAACCCCGATGTTACCCGTTCGAAAATTTTAGCCATTGCCGCTGAGGAAATGCGGCTTAAAGGTTATCAGGGAACGTGTCTTTCCGATGTGATCAAAAAATCTGGGGTTTCCAAGGGGGCGGTATACCATCACTTCCTGAACAAACAAGAGCTGGGTTATGCGGTTTTTGAAGAGGTGTACCAACAAGAATATTTTCAATTCTGGCGGGATACACTAAAACAAGACAACCCTGTTGTCGCTATCATGGAGCTAGTGGGGGAGTGCACCAAGTGCATGAGTCCTGAAGAGATGCGTTATGGTTGTCCGGTTAATTCGATTTCGCAGGAGATGTCGTCGGAAGATGACGGATTCAGAGAGCGCACTTTAGCGATGCATCTGAAGTTACAGGAAGAAATTGCAGCGGCTTTGCAACGAGGGAAAGATAACAAGCAAATCAAAGCCGATGTCGATGTGAAGAGTGTGGCGATATTTATTGTTGCTGGCTTTCAGGGGATGTCCAGTATTACTAAAACAGCCCGTTGCAAAGACATGATGAAGCAAGTCAGCGATCGTTTTGTTGTATTGCTCAAAGGGCTGTTGCGTTAATCCTGACAAGTTTTGACATCCCTATATGGTTTAATTTCTTGGTCAAATGTACAAGTCAAAAACGAAATAAATTGAAAGATCTTGGCAATACTCAATCAATCTAATAAAAGAACTGGCCAAGCTTGGTCAATCAGTGAAAACTGCGTCAATCAAATAAAAGAATTTTACAATTCACTAATTTAGCCAATTAATCAAAAGAGCTATTTAAAACTTGGTCAACAAAATAAATAGCACGTCAAAGTTCAGCAAATCAATTAAAAGAGGAAGTCAAAACTTAGTCAATTAAATAACAGAACGGGTTCTACAACTACCATCACAAAGATTGATAATTGACAGATCGATGTATTGTGCATTTTTTAAGTTGGAAGTTACAAGAGGATAACACTGAAAATATTAGTGTTTTTGGCCTGAAGTCCCACCATGACAAAACATGAAGTAAGACTGAAAATGAATACTTATTCAACTGAAAAGCATTGAAATACACAAAACTGTGTTCCTGAAGATAAAATTCCTGGAATACCCTGAATTACGATGTTAAAAACGAACAGATACTGAAAAACCAATAGCACTTTTTTTCAAATGAAAGTAAAGAGCGATATTAAATCTTAAAACGAACAGAAATTATCATTAATATAAGGGGCTATCACCCCTTCAGCCCCTTACACTTTAAGCTAAAGTTTCATATTTTTTTTTGCCCAATGCTTCAAGAACAATTACTACAATACAAGGGCAATGTGATAAAAAACATTTTCACAATGCCTCGAAAATGCAAATGCTTACTTATTTATATTTACTTCAAAAAATAAGTTTCTAGTTCAAACGTTTTGAGAGGCAAATGATACGTACTAAACAAAATTTAACGTATATCCCTGCACAGAGGCACGGAAACCCTTATATACTGGACACTGAATGGTGGAACACTGTTTCCTCTTTCACTATTGAAGCAGTTAATATTGAATCATTTGAGCATTACTTAGTGCTTACTCAATATTATTTAGAATTCGTTATATCTAACGAAAGTATACATAACAAATTCTCTGTTTTGTCTATGCTGGTTCTCCAATTCTAAAGTCATCAACCTTCGGTTCATTCGACTAATTTGTCTTCTCAAATTATCAATTTCTTCTGTAGTATCACTGACTCCGGACAAAGATGCCATAGATTGACTAAAACAGAGATCATTATTAGACTGTTGCTTAAGCGGTAGCCATGCACTACACACATCGAACTCCATTTCCTTGGATATGCAGGGAGATCAAGGCATAGGCGTATTGAATATTCCTTGCTCAGACAAAAAATGAGCTGAAAACAAGTGAAAACAACTCAAGTAACTTTAACCTTCCTTTACAGATATAGTCGTCTTTGGCAACAAACAACTTAATAATGTTTGAATATAGGAAAGCTATTGTCAAATTTATCTATTTTTTTTCGGGCAATTTATTTTTATGGCTTAACGCTACAACACTGACGAAGGTTCAAATATCGATTGAATCTGGCTCATCACTGATACAAGAAAAAGAAGCAATAGATTTACGAAAACAGAAATATTTCTTAGATTCGAACAGCCCCCCCGGGCACAACTTACAACTCTTGCCCCCGGGCTCTAGGGGTTTTGTCAACCCCAAGGCATCGTAATATTCCCTTTAGACTATTTTGAACAGAATGGCTATCTAAAAATTTCTATCAGATGCGCTTGAGGAAAATAGAATGTGGAGGGGAGGGGTTTGTAGTAGTCCGGGCGTTTTTTAGTCTGAAAAAGTGAATGGGAACTTCTGATTTTCAATCGAATGACCTCCCTCTGAAGTTTATACGAAGGTCCTTCCTTGAAACCTTATATGTTAATAATAGGCAACTATTATAACTTATAGCCCTTGCCCTAAAGGTTGTGTGGGTTGAAGATCCCAAATAGATAATTACTGGACCTTTCGACTATGCTGAAACAAATGGCTATCTTGAAATTTTGATAAGATGTGTTTGGGGCAATGAAAGGCGTGGGGCCTAATTACCCTCCAGTCACATTCGACTCTTAAAAATGAGCACTAAAACTTTCAATTTCCACCCAAATGAGTTTCTTTCCTACTTTCTACGAGAATATCTTTCATATGAAGAGCCTTGGCCAGAAACAAACAAAATAATAAACATTATGCCAACTGCACTGCCTATATTTAAAAAATTTTGAAAAACATAAGATAATTGAAAGTTCGTCAAAAGAACAGAAATAATTATCCTAAATGTTGACAGTAAGTCTAGGCAAAAGAAGACACCCAAAATTATCTTTTCCATCTTTTTTTTAACAACATATTTTGGAATAATTACAAATTTTAGTTGATTGGCACCTGCGCGAAGATTACAATTGATAAGCACGTGGAAAAGTACAAGTTAAAGTAATCAAAATTGTAGGTTTGAATGACAAGTTTGTTCAAATGCTAAGTAAGTTTAGTTAGGATAAAAAGAAGTATTTTTTCTTTAGTTTTCAATCTATTTAATTCTCAATACGATAAGAAAAATCATACTGGTATTGGAAAATTCTATGTGCCTTAAAAGGGGTATTGCATCAAAATCCTGAAATGGAGGAATTTTCAGAAACCAATATAATTTGGTCCTTAGCCTTTTTTTACCAGTTTTTTTTGTTCAATTAGTAAGAATTAGTTACATGTACATGCATTGTGTACGGGGGCGAGAGCAGCTAAACTAGAGGTTATTCTGAAAACCAATTGGATGAAACTGTCTTGACACAAATAACGCAAAGAAAGTGTAGAGGTGTTCAGAAGCTCTATAGACCAAGGTGGAATACCATCGATGTGGTCCGAAGCGATTCTTGTCCCGTGAAATTGTAAGAGCAGAAGTCATAATAGTAGTAGTAGCCCTGAAAGTTTCAAGTTAGTACCGTATTAGCAACCAGCATACCCAGAGTGCTTTTTTATTTAGTTTTAAAGCAACATTTAGTTTTAAAACATAATGGGCAACTTGCATCTCTATGGGTGGTTGACATACCCAATATCCCTATAGGCATAGTTACTGTACCCTTCAATTAATCTAAAAAAATGGCTGTCTCCAAATTCAATTGGATGTGTTTGAAAATTAATGGGCTTGGGAGGATGACTACTTGCCCCCAACCACTTTTAACTGTTAAAAAAGCACTAGAACTTTAAATTCCCAATCGAATCCGCTATTTTAAAATTTCAAAGATGTCGCTAGCTATGATAGACTGGCGCTGCCTCTGATACTGCTTATATACCCTTTGAAAACCTGCATTCATCTATTTCTTCATCTAATTGAAATTCTCCCTAAACGTTCACTAAATGTTTCACCTGAAAACCCTTAGTGTCAGTAGTAACAGTAACGGTAGCAGTACTAACAGTGCACACACAGTGCCTTCTGGCTAGTTCAAAGTCCGCCTAAAGTTACCCTGAAAGGTCTAATTTAATAATGAAAGCCGTCCTTTAGATATTGCTTTGTCATCTTTTGGACAATCGACATGCTCAAAGTTCATTTTGATTTAGTTCAACACCCTCCTAGCTATTCCTTGAAAGCTTTACCTTAAAACCGTTAGTTTGTGAAGTAGCAATAACTGTTGTAGCAGTAGTATCATTAGTAGCAATGTCTGCGAAGCACCTATGGTTTTCTTGAATATTCCTATAAACACACGCTAAAAGTTTCAACTAAATCCCAATAATCTTTCCTGTAGTGTTACTGATACGCCCTCTTGACAAACAGTTCGGGCATAGTGTGTTTCCATTTAGTTCAATCCAGTTTCATATTCCACAAATTTTTCACCTTAATGCCCTTAGTTTTAGTAGCAGTAGTGGTAGTAGTAATAGTAGTAGCAGTAATAGTAGCATTAGTGGCAATAGTAGTATTAGTAGAAGCAGTAGAATTAGGATACAAATTTGTTCTTTTGGTTGTTCAAGATTCCTCGCAGTAAGTCCTGTAAGTTTCAACTTCACATACCAAACTTCTACTAGGATATTGCGGATACGTCCTTTTGACAACGAGCATATGGACGGCGTGTTATGATTCACTTCACCTTTTCCTCCTAAAAGTTGCCTGACGATTTCACCCTCATGCCCTGAGGCACAGTTGTAATAGCAACATTAAAAAGAATTCTCATTGCTTTATTCTGGAGTATTTGGAGAGATTTAAATACAGATGAAAAAGTAGAAGCTCTTAACAGAAATAAAATAAAGAAGATATGGGTGGACAAAAGAATAATAATAAAAGAAGGATTACCTAGAACTTTTGACACAAAGGCAAAAGTGCGCTTAATGTTTGATTCCAAGCTTCCTGTGAGTATATTGAGGTTAATTTACCTAAAAGGTTATGTACACCGAAAGGCAACTCTAGTTGTCAAAGTTAGATTACGTACCTACACTTTAACCAATCATAGTAAAAACGGATTAAGGTTTCCCTGTCGCTAAACCCCATAAAACACGAATTTTCTGCAGTTACAACGTATGTTGTAGCTCTGATGACTAAACTTCAAATAAATAATGTATAAGATGGCGCTGTTGTCTCTACAAGGCTCTGCACGAGGTTGACAGCAAATAAAATTGTTGCAACTTTTTCAAGAGTTTTTCACCCATAGGCCAACATCAAATAAGTTTGCACCATAATGAAGTTCATTGTTTAGTTTGAAAGATTTCGATGACAATCATAAAAAGGCTTTTTTTCGTTTTTTTTTTTCGTTTTTATTATTAAATTTGCATTTTGCTAGATTGCTGACACCCGTTTTAAAGTAAATAAATTGAGTTTTTATTTCTGTCATGAAGGTAAACAGTAAAGATATCTGCTTTATCGTTTACACTCAAAACTATGGCTCCTATATCTACAAGTGCAGCCGCAGTTTCTAAATAATAGTGCCCATGTAATCCCCATTTTTGCTTTCGTAGCTCAATTACAAAAGTGGGCCTTTTGCGGTTTTTGGAGAGGAAACCTTTGAATTCATCCAAATTTGAGAATAGAATTTGACAAAGAATGAGATGAGCGAAGGAATTCATTTCCTTAGATTACAATTACACACTGCGTTTGATACGGCGGCGGTTCCACAGAGGGGGTGGACAAAGAGAGTACTTGCCCCGTTTCCCGGGTGTAGAAACTTAAGGGGTGCATGATTTCAACTAAATAATCTAACAGTTATGGTCATTTTGGAATGTATGATTTTTTTTTTATTATTAAAGAAAGTAGAGAGCGCAGTTGGTATTAAGTAAAAGCAAATTGAATCCGAAATTTCATTTTTCAATATTTTCATTACCATTCATTGAAAACAAAAAGTAGTAGACCGAATTTAATTAATTTCAATGATTATTTCACATTAAAAAAACCGCAGATTCAGACAACTGGCACTTGCACTTAAAAAGATATTAGTGAATTACAAGAAGATGACATGTGTTTGGATTGTGGTCCAAAAAGTGTTTCATTGTTTAAAAACACTTGTCAAAACGCTCAAGTTGTCTTTTGAAATGGTCCACCTGGGGTCTTTGAACGTTCCGCATATTCAAAAGGAACCATCAAAGTTCTAGAATTTTTAGCGGAATTATCAAATAATAATGTTGAAATTATTATTGGTGGTGGTGATTCTGCAGCAGCAACGTATCAGTTTGGATTTTTAAACGCTGGATTTAGTCACGTTTCAACTGGTGGTGGCGCTTCATTAGTTTTACTTCAAAAAGAACCATTACCGATTTTAAAAACTGCTTTTCAACTCGAAATTTAATGAAATTTACAATTAGTTTTTTAGATGTTAATTGATTTCAAATCGATACAATTTTAAAAACACTTCAAGCAGCACAAATTACTGATTTACATTTAGATATTATGGATGGTCATTTAACTGACCGGATTTCGTTTGGGTCGCCAATTACAAAACAATTAGCAAAACCACCGTTTCGTTTAAGTGGTCATTTTATGACTAAATTACCAGCTAAAACAACTTTTCAACAATATTTATCACCGTATCAGCATTTAACGAGTGTGATTTGACATTATGAAACGCTTTCTCAAAGTCAAATTCAAGCTTTTTTAAAATTTAAAACCACTCAATTACAACAAATTGGTTTTGCGATCGAAATTCAAACTGATTGAAAAGTTTTAATTCCGTATTTAAAAACTTTAGACTATGTTCTGGTCATGTTAGTTGAAATTGGCAAAGGCGGACAAAAATTGCAAACAAGCGCAATTCAGAAAATAATTGCTTTGCAAAAGTATTGCAAAATCCATCATCCACATATTAAAATCATTGCTGATGGTGGAATTAATTCAACAACGATTACGAAGTTACCAAGTAGTTTAGATTATGCTGTTTTAGGTAGTTATTGTTGAAAAAAACCAAATTTAAAACATCAATTAGAAACAATTAAAGCGCAAGCAAAAATGTTAAAATAAACATTTATGAAAGATAACGTTGCTTTTAAACCGGATTTAAGTTTCCAAAACTGAAAAACAAATCCAATTCAACAATGATCATTCGTTTTTTGAGGGCGATCAAACGTTGGTAAATCAACTTTAATCAATCATTTAACGAATCGAAAACGTATTGCTTTTACCAGTAAAAAACCGGGTAAAACACAAGCGATTCATTTTTACGAAGTCACACCTAGTAATTTTTTATTAGTTGACCTTTCACGTTGTTCGAGTGCAATTGTGACTCTTGATGCCGTGGCCGGTCGTAGTGATCGAACAGATATGAATACGGTGAACGAAACAGGAGAGGAAGCTGGTCGATATCTCTATCGGACTCATGAAGTATACGAAGGTCGCTCTGTGATTTCCGTTATTGATTTGCAAACCGGTCAAACAGCGGTTCATGCCGGAGAGAATTTTGATGGTTGGACGAGTTTAGATGGGATCGAATGGACCCCATGGGGAAGCCTGTTGGTGGCAGAGGAAGCCGGAGCGAAAGGTCGATTATTTGAATGCCGGGCCCATGGGCTAGATGTGATCTGTGTGGACAGGCCTTCTGTCGGACGTATGTCTCATGAAGGTATTGCTGCGGCTAAGAATGGGACGGTGTATCTTGGAGATGAATTCGATGGTGGATCGATATTTAAATTTGTTCCTAATCGGTATGGAGACCTTTCTTCCGGACAAGTTTTTGCTCTGAACGTGATAGATGGAGGCGAAACTGAATGTTCGGGTGTGACGGGTGAAGGAACGACTCCAACTGGACAAGCTGAATGGGTGGCACTGATATCCGGTCAGAACGGTGTCGTGACTGATCCGGCCGTCAATGCGCGGGCTGCTGCAGCGGAGGCCGGGGTTACGAAATTTTGTCGACCTGAAGATGCGGAGATTATTGATGGGAATTTGTACGTTGCGACTACGACTACAAACACGGTGTTTCAAATCCCGATTGCTTCAGATACCCCAATTGTTTCGGAGTATGCTGGAATCAATACGAATATGAAGAATGAGAGCGATGAATCTGACTACGGTCTCCACAGTCCTGATAACTTGGCCTCTGATCGTGAGGGAAATCTCTACATAGTGGAAGATAACGACGGGCAGAGTGATATCTGGAGGGCAACCCCAGACAACGATCAAGATGGGCAAGCCGATTCAGTTGTGCTATTTGCGACATTGACCACTAAGGGTGCGGAGGGTTCAGGCATCTACATCCCACCAACCGATCCAACAACCATGTATCTTAACGTTCAGCACGCGGATGATGAAAATGATATGACCTTAGTGATTACGAAGAAGGATGAGCTGGAATCGCGATTGGCTATTCCTGTTGGGGACTGATTAATCATAGAAAAGAATATCGATTCTATGCTTCCCCTTTCCTCTCTTTTTTCATTCGTAGTGCTTTAATTACGAAAAACGTATACTGATATTTGTTTTGGCACGTAGTTATAAATCAACAATGTATCCGTTTCCCCTCTGTTTTTAGTAACAGTTGCAGCGTCGGGTTGGTAAACCCCTGCGTAGGGATATAGCCATTTCGATTACTGGTGAATGCCAGCTTGTCTTGTGGCAGGGGCATCGGCCCTAGATTCAATATGCCGTAACCGAGGCGGTTGAATTGGTTCGGCGGATTCAGCGGGTTGCTCTCGTCCCAGTTCCCAGCGCCCAGATTGGGCGTGAACTCGCCAAACGTCAGTTGTTGGATTTCGCGCGTCTGCAGATTGATGCGAAAGATGTCAGCACCGTGCCGTGGCAGGTCACCGCGCTGGGAGTTTAGCGACGTCAGGGCATGAAACAGGCTGTAGTAAACCCACTGGGCATCAAAAGACAAAAACGGGTCGGTCACACCACAATCGGTGCAATTGATGAGTATTTCTTCGCTGCCGTCGGGATGCAGCAGCATAAGATCCGCACCGGGATCCAGGCGTCCCGGATGGAACACCTCGGGCCAGATTGTGTTGATTTCGTCGCCAAAGCGAGCTTGGCGCACATAAACGATGTCGTAATTGACAGCGCCGGCCGTTGCTGGCGGCGCGACCCAAAGGCTGCCTGCCAGCCACGCCAGCGCTATGAACACCACTCCTCGCACCAGGCTCCTCCCTGCGACCCACCAATCACTATAGCGTGGGTGACGTGCCAGGCTGTGATGGCGGTCACGTTTGCTCTTGGTGCCATGGCGCCAGTTCTGACGCGCTGCTGGCGTGGATTTGCCGCAAAACAAGGATCTAAAATGGCGCTATGGATATTCGCGGCGCGCGCACTGCTCTTGGCTGGTCGCAGGAGAAATTGGCGGAGAAGGCCGGGGTCAGCGTGCGCACGATACAGCGCATGGAAGGCGGACAGGGTGGCCATTGGAAAAGCCACCGGTCGGTAGCGGATGTGTTGAATCTGGACCCGGATTTTTGCGAGGCAGCGAAGCCGTTGCTGCTACCGTCTCGTGCACTTCTCCTTGGCCTTTGCCTGGCGGCACCTGGCCTTTTCTTCGTCATCAGCAACATCATTCGACACGAGCTGTCCATTGTGGCCTTTCCCGATTTTTTCGGGCCGTTACTCGCTGTTGCCTGGATCGATGCAGCTTCACCGTTCATCTTTCTGGGCGGCTGCCTGGCGGCCCTGCTGCTGAACGTTCTTGCCTGTGTGGGCCTTGGGCTGGAGCGCCGTGATGAAGTCCTTGTTCTCCGGCGGATTTCCTTACATCCGGGCCCTGCCAATCTCATCGTGATCGTCGTTGTCAGTGGCTTTTGGCTAGAGACTTATCGTTGACTTTTGATCATTGAAATTTCCAATGAAGGGCCGTTTTTTCCCAAACACTAGATCCTGTGACTCACCCTTCACGTAATGCATTTATTTTATGAGTCATATTCAAAGAAAATAATAGTAAAAAAAACCCACTATACACAATATTTGTATCGCAAAAACATTATAGTGTTGATAAGTCAAATACCTGTCTAGACACGATTATTCAATTGATATCATGTATGATTCGAAAAGGCTGCAGAATGAGTAATCACACAATTGAATATGCAAGCATTCTTATTCTCTGACGGATCATATTCGGACAAAATCATATTATCAATGGAATCATCTAACGTATCTCATGAATGATTAGTTTAATTTCTGTTCTTCTCCTATTATGTATCATGCATTTCATCAATAACGAATTCTTGTTGTTTTTCAATAATGTTTTAATTTGTCGCAGAAACTCTAAAAATAATGTTAGCAGACAGTTTTTGCTTGGACAGAATTTTCGATTGCAGAAACATCATAGTGATTTGCCTATTTTTTGAATGTTGTACTCAAATTTTGTTAAAATAATTTTTTAACAATACTAGCTAATAGTTTTTGGTTGGAAGGCAGAAAAAGCATCAAATTATAGATGGACTGTAGGGTAAAATGCCCATTAGTTGAACGGTTAATCACCACTTGAAGAGATAATCACTGTAAAATCTATTGTACCACCTAAGAAACTTGACTGTTTCATTATTGTATTTGCCTAAATTTTCATATTTAGTATACAATTAGCTTAAATATTTTAACAAAATACAATACTGACAATTTTAAATGCACCGGTAGTCAAAAGAAGAGCCTAATCAAAGACATATACTTTAAGCTTGGTCCTAAGCTTGACAGCAGATTTCTTTGGCAGATTCTAGAATCAATTTGTCTCCCTGAGAAATACTGCATACTCTTCAGAGCTCTACACCAAGGTACAGAGAGATGTGTTCAAGTGAATGGCCAGTGCAGCTCTTTCTTCCAAGTCACAACAGGACTGCTTCAAGGATGTGTAGTGGCCCCAGAGCTCTTTAATACCATCATAGACCACATTATGATAAAGGCAACTTCACATCTAAGTTTTGGGCCCGAGTTTTGACATTGTGTTATCTCAAATGCTGATGTTGCCAATGACCTTGCCATCCTAGCAGATTCCAGGGATCAGTTGCAGGAAACACTTTGGATCTTATAAGAAAAGGCTGAAAGCATGTTACTGCAGACACACTGAACATTCTGTGTCTACATCTAAATGTAAAATTAGAGTATTGTTTGATTCAGGTTCGCAGAAAACTTTTGTAACTCGTAGGACTATTGAGCGACTTAGCATTGTACCAACCAGGCAAGAGCGGCTGGGAATTCGAACATTTGGAGCGTTGAATGTGGATGAGAAAGTGAGAGATGTGGTGGAGATTAAGATTTCTAATTTGAATAATAACTTTTCATCAGTCATTGAAGCTTGTGTTGTGACAAGATTGCAGAAGTTAGAAATGAGCATTTAGAAGTAGTGAAAAGAAATTATGCCCATTTGCATAACCTTTGGTTCTCAGATGTTTCTCCCATGCAGGAAGTATTAGAAATTGATGTGTTGCTAGGTGCAGACTACATGTGGAACTTCCAAGAAGAGGAGACCATCAGAGGCAAGATTGGAGAACCAATTGCAGCCAAACTTGGATACATTCTCTCTGGACCACTGAAAGGTAAGAAGGCAGAATTTATTGAAAGTGGTTTTGTTAATGTCAACATGATGTAAGAAAATAGTTTGGTCCCAGAAGGCAACTGCAATGCTCATGTTGTTCACAGTGTAGAGGAAGATGAGTTTCATAAACTCTGGGATTTGGAGGCATTGGGTATCAAAGAGAATGATGCTGTTCACTCTAACCTAATTGATGACATTGAATTCACAGGGCAAAGGTATTCAGTTAAACTGCCTTGGAAGGCTGGCCACAGACCACTACCTTCTAATTTTAAGCACAGCTTAGCACGTCTAAAAAGTCAGGTTTCCAAGCTGAAAAAGACACCAGAAATCCTACAGGGGTATAATGAGGTTATTGAAGAACAGTTGAATTTGGGCATCATTGAAAAGGTGTCCGAGCTGGAGCCTGAAGGGGGGCAAATTCATTATTTGCCGCATACCGCTGTAGTTCGAAAGGAGGCTGAAACTAGTAAAATTAGAATAGTTTTTAACGGGTCATCAAAGGCCACACCCTCAGCTGCCTCGCTCAATGACTGCTTACACATTGGACCACCATTGTCACCATTATTGTTTGACATTATGGTACGATTCCGAGAGAGTAGATATTGCTTTTGTGCAGATATTGAGAAGGCATTCCTCAATGTTGAAATTGATAAGACAGATAGAGATTGTTTAAGATTTTTATGGCTGAATAATCCAGCCAGTAATGACTTTTCAGATCTAGCTGTGTATAGATTCACTCGTGCTGTCTTTGGAGTAAATTGCTCTCCATTCCTATTGAATGCTGTTATCAGATTTCTGCAGATCATCAAGCGGCAACGAAATTATCCACTGTCACCTTGGTAAATATCCGACTGAATTCACTTACGAAGGTCTGCCAGGAAATTATACAGTAAAACTGAGAGCTATCAGTCCAGCTGGTAATGGGTCATGGACAAGACCTATTAGCTTTGCAATTGTGGATGTCAATAGTATTCTTAAACCTGGAGGAAAAGGAAGCAATCAAAGTGCCGTAATAGGCATCGGCATTGCCGCTGCTTTGGCAATGGTAGCCTTGATCATTTTTGTCATTTATTATGCAATGATGAAAAAGTAAGTAGCACCTTGTCACTATGATTTAGTTACACATTGAAATTATTTTTGGGACATATAAGAAATCTGATTGTAAAGCTAATAAACTTGAACCACAATTTTCTGCAAATGATCACAATATTCAAAGTTCTGACACCCGGAATTTTGTCCGGGAAGCGAAATGTTGATCTCTTTAGTCCACCAATGCTCGTCTTACGTTCTCTTTTTTAATTTGCCAATCTTTAATACCAGTTATATCTGCAATATTTTAGGGAAGAAAGAAACACGGTCAATGTCTTTTTTTTAATATTTCAAATTCTCTCTTCTCGATGATACTCTCTAACTTTAATGGGCTTTGGATTGATGACGCGCCAGAGCCCAGTTCCTCCTTGGTCAAGTCACATGGCGCATAGAGGCTGGTCTCCAATTGCGTTGAGCTGGACGTCGATATCTACCGGTCAATGATAGGGAGCTAATGTGGCGACTAGAGAAATAAAAGTTTGTTAACATCGGAGGTCACCTAGCTCAGTTGGTAGAGCGCACGCGCACGAAAGCGTGGGTCACGGGTTCGATCCCGGTGGTGACATATTTTCTTTTTTTCTAGTGTTCTTTTCAAACTAATGTATTTTTTATAGTCCTGGAAGGTAATAGGTTGCCTGTGAAACTACAGGAAGAAAACCCACGAATCTACTAAAATAAAATGGTCTCTTGGTGCTTTCAGTTAAGTACAACACTTTCAACGCTCCTACCCAGGATTATAAACTGTAATACCGGAGTAAGTAGATAGCATCAGACATGAAGTACAAGAGATGAGTTTATGGATCTGTCATCTTAATAATGTTAATCACCATCTACCGGTAATGCATCGCTATGTCGATGATCCGCATTTAAAGCCATAAATGACTGCCTAATTGAGCTGAGATGTTGGATGCTTAGTGATGGGATTCTACTTAATAAGATTAAAACTGACCTACTACTTCTCAGAACGAATGCCAATATTTTGCCATTCATCGTATTTGTCAAATATGTAAAAATTTAAGAGATTCAAAATGGCAGAAAATGGTAATCATTTTGATAGCCCTCGCATCACCTCGGCTTTTGATAAACCTTAAGCTTGTCAATTACTACTGTACCTTGGTACTGATAGCCCCTTCCGACCTTGTTTCGATCTTTTGAATAACTTTCCGACCTCTTCATCCTTACACCAACCCCCTGGCCTGGCCTTACGATAAAATCAGGTATGCCCCTAGAAAACCTTCGCAAACTAATTATCAACAACTGATCACTGCCCAACCCCTCCATAACCGATTTAGTCAACAACCGTTTGGAAACCAACTCCGAAGCCAATCTACTTCATTTCGCTCTGCCAGTCTCAACTAACTTAAGACCTAGAAACATTTTCAAGGCCAATTTTAAAATGGCTTTAGGCACCAATGTAATCACGGCTACTGTAAATCTATTCCCTTCAAAAACATAAAAACTTAATGAAATACTCTTTACTCAAATTATTGGGAAGATTATAGTAGCAAAATTTAAAATAAAACGCTAAAGTAAACCTACCATCTGTAACAAACGATTAACAAGTATACTGTACAGCAAATTTAAGTCCGCTATGAATTTCAGCTGCCATTCCTAGTCTTCAGCATCTAAAACTTATTCTCCTGCATATTCACTAACTTTCAAGGTAGCAATTTATCAAACTTTTCTAAGCAAACATCAACATCTTGGACTCTATGCAGTTGAGTTCTATGTAGTTGATCAAATACTTCCAATAAAGCTTTAGAATTTCGCCAGTGTTCTTATCAAAAGTCCTGTTGATACATCACCTCCATGAATTAATAAATGGTAATTCAGCAGTCAACAAACCTTTCCATATCCTTCCATTCGTCATTTAAATAAATTTAATAACCTCATCATCGATGCCGGACAAGAAGATCCTAATAAAATTCAAATTACATGCCATCCATGTATCACAAGAAACTCCAAATGCTGCAAAACTTTTAATGCTCCAAAACGTTACCCTTAAGTTATGTTGATGCTACTCCTGGAACAATTGTAAAATCCAATGATGTGGATTCCACATGTCAATAACATTGAAAATAACGTTTCTTTCTCCTCGCTTCACTAAAACTTGCGATTTTGATAACGAGCAAGTGTTTGTGGAAAAACCGAGAAAAAGTTAAGCAATAGTTTGCATAACAAAGAAAAGCCTTCAAATTTCTCTTTCCATTCGCATAAGCTTCAAAGAAAAGGTAGTAGTAGTAGTAGTAGTAGTAGTAGAAGTAGTAGTAGTAGTAGTAGTAGTAGTAGTAGTAGTAGTAGTAGTAGTTAAATAAAAGGTTTATGTTACTAATTGGTCCAGTGCACTTTATGGGTTTGTACTTATCTAAGTTTATTGCAAAAGAAATTGCTTGATGTAAAAGCCACCACAGCTTGGAACCAAAACAGTAACTACGGGGTGCGAATTAGCAATGTCAAGCCGATAATAAAATGCTACGAAACTTTCTAAGGAGAATCAACAAGCACGAAGTAGAAAACAGAAAATCCTCTAAAACGATGAGTAACACCAACTGTTAATTGGCTTTATTTTGACATCAAGCACTCTTTCGGGCCGCCTACTGCTATCAAATATCTATCAAGTTACTATGGTAACATCAATGGTGTATAAATTGTTCCTTCTCAGTACTCAAGGTCATATGTGCATCCATTTTTAATTAGAATGGTCTTATTGACAGAATCAAACTTTCTAAATCCAGTTGTTTCCAACCGCAGCCGTCGACTTATCTCTCCATCTTAGATACAGTCAAACCCTTGACTATTCTCTTGTCAAACGCATTCTGAATTTTTAAAGTATTAGCAAGTAACTTTGCCTAATCTTAATTTGCTCCAAATTCTTTTTCGTTCTACGCAAAGAGTTAAAATAGAAATATATATGGCATTAAAGTTTAAATTGCAACTCATACAAATAGATAAAGAACTAAACATCTTGAACAACAGCTATAACAATTCAATATATATTCCAATACCAACACTTCCACAACCTAAGCTAGGCAACTTGGCAATATCCCCTGGTGACACTTAAAATATGATTTCATAAATACTTGCTACTAATACCCTTGAAGACACGAAGTTTATCCTTGAAAATGTACAGTTTTATGGCCATGTCATGTTTAAAACACATACATTATACAGTATTGACAATGTTTTACTTCCAGAGTGTAATGGCGCAAGAGAACTTCATTGTCATTGGAAAAAAAATGCCCAGTATTATCTTGTTGTTAATATACGAAGCAAGCTTTCTCTCTCTCTCGCTTCATCACGCTGTACGTCTGCTCGCTTGCTACAGTCACAATTTCCTCGAATTATGAAATACGTACCCCGCGAGAAGACATTATTTAAACTAATTATTGCAGACGTTTCACTAGTAACGTCACCTGGTAATACTGCCTTACTGCTGCCCCCTTCCCCTTGCAACATAGACTAAATTTCCCATACACAAAGACCCTATGTAATGTGTGTTCAGGTTGAGGAACTTTATGCTTCTTAATTGCAATGCACTGTTTGCTCAATGATATTAAGCGGCATTTTCATAGACTTAACGATGACGTTGCTGGGGTTTCATCATATTTCATGCTCCACAATTCTCACGCATCTGGAGGGGGAAAGGCTTGGTTAAGTCTGTTATTCGCCGTTTCATGTTATGAGACACAGGTTTGTAGTTAAAAAGCTACGTAACTACGTTCTTGAAAGACAAGAAGACAGTTTTAGAAAGGTACACAATCTTATGGTGCTGCTACACGACAAACATGTGAGTACACAAGGAATTATAAAACATAATTATCGGCGTTTGTCGTTATTGATCGGTAGTAAACCGTGTTTTACCATGCTAAGATACGCTTTCTACTAGTTTCTTGTAAAGGATACTCGAAGGCACGCTTCTTTTACAGCGATTTGTAGTGGATAGGGCAGTCCATGAGAGGAGACATGCTAAAGCAGTCTAGAGACATTGTTTGATGTCGTTTTCAGGAACAGAGGAAGGCCTGTTATTTCTGTTAGAAGAAAAGCACTAGAACTGTGATGGACGGTCTGTAAAATTTGGTTTAAACTTGGAGTATGCTCACAGTCGTGTTGTGTTGAAGAGGAAGATACTAGCTGCTGACCTGGCAACGTAAGTTGGTAAGGGGAATAAGAAGAAGAAGTATGCTATTTCCGTAACTACATTTGCCTCGTACCATGCAAGGTCAATATTGAACATTCCTCGCGTCGAAGCTGTTTCCTCGATTACAGGGTTCGGGAGCGGCGAAAGTTTTGACCATATATTGTATATAATTGTAAATTCAATTAAATGTATATAACATAATTAACAAGTTTGATTATCAAATCCTGCGTCCAAGACTTACCAGCAGGAGTTGAGTTAGTTTTGCACCACTGACACATATGTCAATATCTATATGAACAGGAAGATGCCGTAAATTGATATGCGACTTTCTGTGGGTTCGACTTTCCACCGCTGACTGGTTTGGTTGTTTTGGGGTCTGCGCAACCTTGAGTTAGTTATTTTTTATTTTATCTGTGAAGTTTAACCCACGTGAGCATACCAAGTTTGTTAATCGCACTTAGTTAAAATTTTATATCTTGTGATACGAATATTGTTCAACGCGAAGTCACACGTTTTCTTAATATGCAACTCAGTTGCTCTAGTGTGAGGCCTCGATTTGGTCCAAAATCTAAGCAACAAGCTAAGCAACTCGAGGCCTCAAATTCAGGAGGGACAATGCTTAGGTTTTTTGTAGAAAAAAAACGTGTACATGGCTCTACCAGTACAATAATCTTAATGAAAAGATGCAGAATAAATCATATACCCTGAACTATTAAACAAAATTATATCAGCTAAGGACGTTTTCTGTCTTATTGCAGAATCCCACTTCTGACTAGAGTAGCAACTTGGTGATAGCTATCAATTTTTAAGCTACTGGTGCTCACGTTTTCAATGATGGCCGCCTCTGTCAATGTCGTAGACGCCGATCATTTTCATGTATTACGAGATATGACTCCTCGAACTTTGAAATATGTAGTTTTCGTTTCTATTTTTAATCTGTGTATTGTCTCCCGTATTTGGCAAATGCTAATAGAAATGAGGTATGTGAAACATTGTCATACTCCTCTTGGAAACAACATGTTCTTTATTATCTACTTTCGAGCGGTTTCCATTGCTATTTCCAATGTTGTTATTGTTGCTGTTGCTGTTACCCAAGCAACTTCCCTTGCTGTAATTGTTCCGATGTTCCTGGGCAACGGGACAAATCTTGGTCACGTGGGCTTATTAAATCTGACGTAATGGAAAAATAGCACTTATTTGACGTCATGTTAAAGGACTATAAAGCAAAAGCCAGGGCAATGAATTTTCAGATAGAAAGAAGCTTTTGTTCTAGTGAGGAGTTCTTCTGATCTTCTCGCTGTTCGTTTGCGATTTCTAAGTTACATATAATTGATTTGAATCAGTTGCTGATTTTTGATTTGCAGAGTGTAATCTTAATATATTTAAAGAGCGGAATTATTTTTAATATTCAGGTGAGTCCATGCTTTGCATTCTGCGATCGTGCCGATTCTAGATTCTTTAGTTATGTTTTTTCCACCAGTATGCTCTCTTTAATTTACTGACCACATGTTCAAAGGATGTACTATACCTCTTATCTCGTGTCAAAATTCCCATGGTAGGGATCGGGAATGACCGTGCCACCATTTTTCCATATTCTTTGACTCATATAGGGATAAAAAAAACTTTCCAGTTGATAGTTATATATAAGAGAGGTGCATGATTTGGCGGAGGTAAATTTGTAAAATATACATATCAGATAGGGCATAACGAGATCTAACAGAATATGATACGAAAATATATTACTTTAGGTTGCGGGGGGCAAAAAAGGGATAGAACTGTCTTGTAAAGGTTCGTGACATGGGGTTCGAGAAGGTAAGGCGTCGTACAGATTGTTGTATAAACATGTTTTTATTGAGTTCAAGCATACAAATGTAGCAGTCAGATCCTGTCAGTTATGCCGATCGCTTAAAGACATTTATGAAACAGATTCACCCCACCCTTCCTCGTCATCAATCATGCCAACTTACCTCCCTCGTGATCTTCGATACCTGTACCCACGTTTTTATAAGAGATGATTCAGTTCGCCCTCCACTTCAACCCCCTTATCATGGCCCTTACAAAGTTACTTCTCGAATCAAGCCTGCATACATGGAACATTCCGACACTTCCAGTGTTAGATCTGAACCTACAGTTTCTAGTTCTTCACCACCTGCTACAACTCCCGCTTTACTTACTACACCTACACCTGTTACAACTCGCTCTGGCCGAAAAATTCACCCACCTCAGAGACTTGTACACTTTTGCTTGGCAGATTGAACACTTTTTCTTGCCGCACTAGTTAATATGAACCATTTAGATAATAATTATTAGTTAAAGACATTTTACTTTTTCTATTTAGCATTCTTTTATTACATTATTTACATAGTTTCTTAATAATCGTTCATTCCTCCTCAACTCATTCTCTAGGAGGGGGCTTAATGTAGTGTGATGGCATCTGGCCAGCTTGTAGCACGTCGTTGCTAATGATGCGTGTAACAACACCAATTTGTAGAGAACTGTTTTTGAGCGTAGTGAGTGAAGACAAGATTTTAATGGAGGACATATTCAAAGTTTTCTATGATATATATCCTTGGCGATACTAGAGATTAAGCGGATTGGTGAGATTGTTTTAATCATTATATATATATTTGTCAAAGTAGAGACAAAAACCCACTTTACTTTACAGTAGCGCAGCTACAATTGAAATGCAGTGGCAAAGGGAAGACCTCAGTAAAACTATGTCCACTGAAGTGATGCAGTTTTCATAGGACTTTTTTCCTTTTTCGTTAATCTCTGGTCGGACATTATTGGAAAACTTGAGGGTCTTCTTGAATGGATGATTGCCAAAAAACGATCAGAGATATAGGATGCCTGGATGTTATTTTGATCCCTGTATTGCCCATCTCTCCTAGCACATTAGTACACTATAGAGATAACTACCGATATATGATTTTATACTCATTAATTTACATCTGATCTCTATGCCATAATCATACAACTCAAACTAGTTTCATGTTGAGGTGACTCATAACATGTTACATCATACATGAGGGTCAAGAGTGTCTTACGATACTACAGATATCAACTAAATCAAAGCCGATGGAGGAATTGTCTGGAATCGACAGCATGTGCTCAAGAGCATGTTATTGTTTAGTATCACGTGCAAAGCAAGGTTTGTGGAACCATTGCTTGCAAATCGGCCATTTCGGCCATTCCTTGCCATATTTATAGCGACCGTGGCAATGGGAGCAGACATTTTTGAGCAACGCAAGACAATAACCGACAGATTCAAGCTACGCTGCTGAAGGAATGCTCGAGCAATTTCCAGCGTTCGAAACAGGGTTTTGACATTCGAATTAAAAGTTCGAATGATGCCCAAATAGGCAAACAAAACAGTATGCAATTCACGTAGGTATTTGTCGGACACACAAATATATCTGTTAACTTTGGGATTGCATTTATTTGAAATCATGTCATGATTTTGGTTAAACTAGTATCAAAATAAATTATATGTACGTAAAGAAGTCAAATAAACATTAAAATGCCTTTCCGGGTAGACACACAAAAAAAACTTACACAGTTACAAAATATGTCAGGCGCACACGCTGCATTAATGTGGTATTTTCGATCTTCCAAAAAACAAACTTCTTAGCTGTGTGATGAATTGGAGGCGGACGGGTCGATGTTTTGGAAGACGTGGTACAACAATAACGACTTGCGGCGTTACAGCATTAACTTTTCGCGTCAAAAATTTGTCAGATGCTCACATGACTTTAAAAACCCACTAATTTTCAATAAAAAAGCGTGATAGGAAACAAAATGACATTTCCAAGTTTTTGTCTTTAAGGTATGCTCTCAATACATAATTGCTGGCTCCTTGCGCCGATGCGGTGCAACTGTGGCTGTGATAATATGTTGTGCGTCCTACAGACGGAATATTCTAATGTTTCGACATTCATTATTTTGGAATAGAATGATAGAATCAATAGGAACTGATCTGAAACTAGAGGTTTAAGTATTCTACTTCCGGTTGCTGACAATAACAATGGTGGTCTTTGAACAAAAAAAATTGCGACTGGTATTTATCAATTAAAAACAGTGCCTGTATGCAACTCGGTTATACGTTGTTAGGCCTATCCATTGTCGACAATTCAAAAAAATCCAAATCTTTGTTTGTATTAATGGTTGCATCAGCCTGCAGTAACCCAGCGTTTGATGTGATTTTTAAATCATACCGAAATGCATTGACAAAGCCGGAGAAAACTCTATTCGATAAAGTTTTAACTTTGCCCGAAGAGTTCCACAGAACAGCAGTCGACAACACATCGGTCTTATTACGAGACACCAGATGAAAAACACTGAGAACTAGTTAGGAGACATGCTTGTACCATATCTTTCCCATTGGGTAATTTTTTCAATCACATATTTAATTCCAAATACTGAGGTTTATAACACGAGCGCAAGTGATTCCATATTTATCCACCAGATGTGATAGTAGTGTTCACCCTGGCAAGGGTTGATGACAAGCACAAGGTATTCTTAGTAGATACTTTGTCAATAACGCCATCTAGGTCAAATCTGTATAACCCTGTCTAATGATTTTAGAGGCAGGGGGAAGGGGGGAGGGGTGCTGTAGGAAACTGCAGTAATGCCTAGGCCTATATCTGGTCCACTCTGCCGAGTATGTGATCAGCACACACCAGATGTTTTTCCAGCAGCATGGTACACCAGCCTCAAAGAGGGGTGTGGCTGTTACGTTAATTAGGGTGGATTTGTAGCACCCAAAAGTCAATTTTACTTTATATAATTTTAAAATTAGGTCAGCTAACATACAACTGTCATAGTATTGAAGTATTGTCGTAGTACTCTTATTTAAACTCACTCAGGATAGAATTTAGGCTTTTTTTACTAGATATGACAATCTAGACAGACATATACTATATTTTGCCTATAAATAAATTAATATTTTAAGCGAAATCCACATCCTATTGGGGATATTTTGACCTAATTTACACAACATATGGAGTACCAGGAGAGTACTAAGAAATATTTGTAGTTCGAAGGGGGTAATACACTTTCTGACGTTGAGAATCCCTGCTTGAGAATCCCTGCTTTACATCATCAACAATTAATAAAATACAGATATACCGTACGTCGTACCAAACCAAATCATATGACAATTTTGCACAGATTCATAAAAGGTCCGAAAAGTACACGCACAGTGATCTCTCAGCATCATTGCTTAAACCTGACAGGTTTAATGTATGATTACCTTTCAGGCTCATGAGCTGATCCCTTTCTCTAACGTTGTCCTGCATCCCTCGATTGTTTTCCCACCTCGCCATCTTGAACCGATTCTTCTGAGATGAAATCGAGGCACTTTAACCTTTTGCTTTCTATCGACTCGTTCTCGCATTCACATTCTCGTTATCGTGGACAGTTTCACTCTCTAGTCAGCAACGTTGATGTATGCATCGATGTGTGTCAATGTAGAATAATAAGGATTACAGGAAAACCGACACGTTGAAATTTTTGTATTTATACATATATTTCGCATACAAACGTTTATTTATTAGTAAATATATATTTCAATTGTCAACGAAAGGATGGCTATGAACAAGGAAACTCGCAAATGCCTCATGTTTTGGAGAGCTATGCCGACTATATGTCATTGATAACAAATACTAATAGAATAGTGTGTGATACATGTTTGCGATACTCAGTGTCTACGAGGCCATAAAAAGATCCTTAAATGACGGCGGGGTAAATATATGTTACACAGTATAAACTTCATTGTAGGGAGGGCTTTCAGTGATAGATTTTATATGTATATAAAATTTCCACATTGCAGAGTATTTTATTATATGCGAAGTCTTGGAACAAGGTCTCGAACTACGACGCTGGACCAGTGACAGCATCAAACTCGCTTAACCAAAATATAACTTGAAGCTACGAACTTAGTTGCTTACTAAAATGGATCAATGTGTGATACATTTTTGTGATACTCAATGTCTATGAGGCTATAAATAATTCTTAGAGAACGGCCTGGTAGAAATACGTTACTACTTCCATTCTAATTTTGTAGCGGTGACTGATAATGATAAAGTGTGTTTCTATGCAAGGATTGCAGCACTGACGAGCTTTTTACTATAAGCTACGAATCGGACCATGGTCTTTAACTACGAGGTAGGACTAGTGGTAGCATCTAACTCTCTGAACTGAGGAGAAATTGTACATACGAACTCACTGGCTTACTAAAATAGAATAATGTGCAATGCATATTTGTGATACTCAGTGTCTATGAGGCTATGAATAACTCCTTAAAAGACAGCCCGGTAAAAATACGTTACACCTTCCATACTTTCTTTTATCGGGGACTGATGAAGATAAATTGTATTTTTATGCAAGGATTTCCGCATTGACGAGTACTTTACTATATCCTACGTATTGGAGCATGGTCTCCGACTACGAGGTGGGACCAGCGATAGCATCTAACTCTCTTAACCAAAAAGAACTAGAAGCTACTAACTTACTGTTTTACTAGAATAGAACAATGTGTGATATATCTTTGCAATACTCAGGATCTTTAAGGCTATAATAACCTCCTTAAAAGACGGCAAGGTAAAAACACGTTTCACCTTTCATAGTATATTGTAAGGAGGACTGATAATAATAAATAATAGAATAGAATAGAGTAGATTAATGTGTGATACATTTTTGCGATACTCAGTGTCTATGAGGGTGTAAAAGACGGCCTGGTAAAAATACTTTACACTTTGTATACTTCATTGTACCGAGGACTTATAATGATAAAGTGTATTTGTATGCAAGTTTCTCTGCACTGACGAGTACATTACTATATCATACGTAATGGAACATGGTCTCCAACTACGAGGTTGAACCAGTGATACCATCTAACTCTCTCAACCAAAGATAACTTGAATCTACTTGCTTTGTGGTTGCTTCAGTTTTCTCTTACCCGAAACAAAGGACAACCCCACTAAGGAAACCATGTCTGATGGCAGTACGAGTGACATAGTTATCGACGAAGTTCAACTTAGTGAAGTTGTCGGCAGTTGCACCAATGTCTCAATGGACAAAGGCGAGTTAGAGATAACGTCACACCATGAAGATGGCTCATTTAATGATGGTGAATTCCGTTTAGTATCCAAAGCCTCATGCTACATATAGGGAACAGTGTTGAAAGCAAAAGATTTTGTTTCCAGTTTTGTTTGTTTGAAACACCGGCGATAGGTGTTGTTACCTTGTGTTTTGTTGGTGCACTGTATAATAGTTCATAAGGATGTTTTGATAATGTCACAATCTTGTACATTAGGTGTTATTTAATCAATTTTCAATAAATGGTGCTTTCCTCCCCCCTCGTCCCCTCGGTCTTGTTAAAAAGGAGATAATCTCGCCGTTTTATGAACTATTTTGCGATGTATTCCCTCTGATATTACACCCCTAATCAATACATACAAATTAACTGTACATGCGTGCATACATTCTTAAATTTTTATGCCACCGTCCTAGTTTGCTGTACGTTTGTTCATCTCCACCTCTTGCTGTACCATGGGACAGAGAACGGGACAATGATACGCAACAGTGTGAAAGGAGTAGGTAAACAAAATCATGTGTATTTAGGAAATTGTAAACTAGTCGTGGAAGGACGCGCTTGTGATAAAAGCTGCAGTTCTTATTTACGTCAAAAAGGGAGATAGATCATGATGAAAAGAAATTCAAGTACTACCGTAATCCTTCTTTGTCTTTGCTTCTACTAATTGCTGCAACGTATTATGAATAAATCAAGGGAAAGTACCAACAATAGAGGTGAGGAATAAGATAAGTTTTCATAAAGAAGGTCATCTTGGTAGTGTCAAAAACGGTGTTAGTATGACTAAAGATAAAAGATGATTGCGTTTTGAAAGATTACTGCTACTGTGGGCACTACATTCCGGTAGTTGAAACTGCAGAACGTCTAGACCCCATAGTATGAAATATAAAAAGAAACATCATCTTGCTAGAGCTGACAGTACCATGGGAAGATAATATATTAGATGCTGAGATGCAAAAAGAAAGAAGATACAAAGAACTGATTGATGCCTGTAAAGAAAAGGGATGGAAAACGGCATACTATCATCTTGCAGTAGAATACCGCGGCTCTACAGATAAGAGCTGCAACAAGCAGCCGAGAGAGTATCATTTTTCATGTGCTCTTAAACATTCAATGACAGGCTTAAGTTTGATAGGGGTGTTCTCAAACATTTGATGGCTGACCAACTTAGCTAAGGGTGTAAAAACTATTTAATGGTCAAGGAGTGTTTGCTAGAAGTGCTTTTATACATTCAATGACAGGCTTAAGTTTTGTTGTGTTCTCAAGCATTTGATGGGAGACCAACTTTTGCTATGTGTGTTTTCAAACATATAATAGGAGACTAAACCTTTATACAGGTGCTCTAACCCCCCCCCCCCCCTTCATATCCCCTTAATACTACGGACCTGTTCATAAACAGTCAAAACAACATACGACGATATATCATCCGCTTTGACACTAATATCATTTAATACCCATCAATAAATAATTAACACCTGGGTGTTCTCAGGATATTAAGTACATAAACATGGCGTCTAAACTACATAAATCAAAATGTTTTCCATTCGCTGCCTTTGGCTTATGGTTATACTTTTCTATTAACAAAGTTCTTTCTTGTGGAGACACGATACGACAAGAATAAAACACTTTCATGGCTTTTCTGACGGCATCCTTAAATAGAGGACAGGGGGCTGGAAGACTGTTAAATAACCTGCTACAACCCTTACAATTGCTCGAGGTATCATTTTCAAATTTGGACAGGTTGTCTATGTCAACAAGAAGAAAGCTATGAGTCGAAAAATTATCAAATTTATGATATTCACTAAATCGTGACGTCACACTTTAGTTCTCTATTTTTGTCAAGCAAGAACCGCGTTACCCTGACAACAATCATTGTGCGAAGTTTTCACCACAGAAGATTATGACAGGTAAGTGAGTAAGAACAAGCATGAAATTCGCAAGGCATTTTCGGTAAATCCTTCTAATAAGGCCGCTATACGCAACTAAACCGGAAACGACAATTACCACAAAGCGACCTTGGTTACGTGGTAGCAACGGCGTGTATGCTTTATTACAGTTTTTGTCTTACATGTCCCTACAAAAATGTCTAGCTATTAGGCAAAATGTAAGATTCTTTATTGATTAAATAAACTTACAAGTATATCTAATGGAGGGCATCCTTTCATAGAGATGAATCTAAACCTGTAGAAACATTATCAGCATCTTGTAGAAAAGACTGTGCAGAGCACGTCGTTACCAGCAAGTAACCAAAGAAGTTCTAGCTTGGAGTTTAGTGGCGTATAGTGTGTGTGCGCTTACTTCATGGAGCACTTTTTAGTAGGCATTTGTTTGTCAATGTTTAAGACCTTATTTTCCTAATAAATAAATAAAGGGCAACAGAGGCCTCCAAGGTCAACGCCCCTAAATTTCGGTTAGAAGCAGTAGGCACCAGGAAGTCTCAATCATCCAATAGGACTGCCTCTCATGTATCATAGAAAGAACCTGATAGCAGCTAGAACATATACTTCATCCACTCCTTGCCAAGAATCCTAGAAGCTGAAATATTCCCCTACCTCTCCTACCTCTAACCCCGGTAAGTCGCCACTGTATCAGAGAAATTCAACCCAAGTCAACAGTCTCTGACTGCGTTTAACTCAATAACAAACATTGCTGGTATGTGTAGGGGAGAGGTTACGATTCAACTTCTCGCTGCTAGGTGCACCAAATTTCAAATAACCAATCTTCCAAAATCTAAAGAACTTTACAGCTAAAATGTAACTACAAAAATTAGTTGCATGAAGTGTGCATCATATTTGTGGACAATCACAAAGGATGGCCAAATGAAGCCACGAGGCTTTTCCAAGGTAGAAAGTACGCAGGTGAACGGCGCACCCCTTACAAGAAATTCTGGCTTAACCGCATCTCGTATAAGAACTCGCAACTGTTACATACTCTCATCAACAAAGTCAATCATATCAGAGTTAGAAACAGGGCTTCCAAAACTATAATGCTTTTATAGCTTCGCTTGCTTCTCAGAAGTGCCGATCGGCGGCTGTTGCATATTTGGTTTAGGCTACTTCAAGCATAGAACGCTAAAGCTTTATACATTCCAGTTTGTTATCCCTCTACAGGGACGGAGGAAGGTAAGGCAGATTGAAGGGGCCGAGTAGGCGTGGTTCAAATTTATTATTTCACATTGCACTAAGGCGCCTTTGGTCATTGTGTGGAAAGAGGTGTTTCGTGTTGATATGCATATCTTGCTGTGAATGTGACACAATGTCTATCGGAATCAATTTTTCTTTTAGTAAACTGAAAAGTCATGGAAAAATTTGAGATTTGGGAAGTCTTTGTGCGGCCTGGCTTCCTCTGCCCCCTGTTCCCTAGTCCCTGCTCTAACCGGATGCATGTAAGTTCCAAAGTTGACCACATATATTATTTTTGTTATGAGAAATTACACAGCTCAGTTCGTGTGCAAAAAGATCTTTAGCCTTCTGAATTAATAGCTAAAATCTTTTTAAAATGGAAAACACTAAACCACAGTAAGTCCCTTAAGTTACTTAGTAAGCCCCATATGCAAAATTTAGGGTTACACCACTGAATTTAGCTATCAGACAGAGGAGACAAAATGTCTGGGTTTGAGAGTGTCACCTGGAATGGCAATGACTGCTAATGCATTTGCTCTTGATACAGTTTCAGAGAACTTTGTAGAGTACATGGTGCGACATCATTTTGATGTATGGTTATTTGATTGGCGAGGATCACCTGACCTACCATGGGCTTGCTATGGCCAATACACCATTGATGATGTTGGACAATACGATTTCCCAGCTGCAGTAGCTAAGATTATAGAAGTGACAGGAGAGGTATGGCACTACTTTATATCCTATGAACGTTTTCTTTGATTTCTACAATGCGCATGCGCACGTAGAAGGACTGCTATTGAAAAGAATACACGATTACGACAACTTCAATATTGTGCGCTATCGCAATCTAGGACAATTTGTGTTCAAAATATATATATCCATTTGTAATAAAATATAGTAAATGCAGTGGCAATTTAGATCTTGTAAGGGATTACTATTAAAGAAAAATTAAGTTTATTATTGTGATAAATATTTATTAGCAGGTATCGAACGTACCATGGTATTCTTCTATTTTTGCAAATTACAAGTGAAGTGCCTTGTTTATATAAAACTTACCCAGCCATCACCATCTTTATATCATTATAATTAGTGTGCTCATTATTGTATTTATTGTCGTTATCATTACAACTGTGATCATTTTCAGTTGTCATTATCATTGTCGTTTTTATATCAATAGGAAGTCGTTCTTAGAGGATTCCTTTTTGCCATTCAAAATTCAAGATTTCTTATAATGGGAATAGAAACTCATTACTGTTAGATCAGGCGATGTTGTGTCAAGTTACGTATAGTTATATACGAACCAATGAGCTTAAATATGTCTTAATTGTGCCTCTAATTCTCAAAGTTAACAAAATGTGTCATTGCCGAACTCTTATATTTGTTATGATTGATGTTTTGGCAGCAATTTGGGTTTCCTTTCAAACTGGTTCAGTTATCCACTTATACCATCCTGTAATATTATCCCAAAGATAAGATTAACAGCGGTAGAGTACACAGATTTGGGGTAACCATTGGCTGTCCGTGATTAGGTGCCCAATGAAAGAGGGCACGTGTTTTATCACTAAGAGGAAAATAACTATTGCCAAACGTTTTTAAAGTTAAGATGCTGTCCTTCTATTAGCAGGAGAGTATCTTGCCATTGAAGTGGTGTGAATAGTTCATTAAGAAATGGATAGATTATGTCTCATTGAAACATTTTCTTTAAGGCTGCACATATTCTTTTTTCTTGCAGAAAGATGTTCAGATTGTGGCTCATTGTGGTACACCCAACAAGACAAGGCTTAAAATTTCTATCATTTTCTGTACTCTATCATCTCGAATACCAATTACTAAAACCGGTCACCTTAGCTACCCATAACACCTTTGATTCAAAGGTATGATTTAAAATGAGTTATTTTAAGGTCGCTTTGTTTAGATAAGAGGTGACAAAATCCTATAAGCTCCTCTGTCTTACTTCAACCACAAATGAATTCCCAGCTATTCTGGTCTCTTCTGATGCATTAGTGTATCTAGTGGTGGTCTGGCCATACGGTCATTTGGGCAATGCTCGATAGTCAAGTGTCTTAATGCGATACTGTGATTCAATAATAACAATGACAATAAATGAACAACTACTTATGAGATGGTCCACTACATAAATTCCCTGATCCTGGGTCTTTTTGAAGATCCAGGCCCCTCCCTGGCGTATCCGATAACTGTATCAGATTCTCTGTTTTTGTCAACTTTTTACTATATTGATTGAACAAGGTAACCGACAGAGAACATTTTAATATGCGAAATACTTTCGTAGAGTCGCCAAATGTGCAGTTAATGTGGAGAACAAGGTCATTTTTTTTGTCGAAGTTTAACTTAATGAGTCAACGCTCTCTTATCAGTCTATGTTTTCTTGTATGCTTGTGTGACGAGTAAATCATTTGCAGTAACCAATCTAATGTGAATACAATGAAACGAGCCTTTGATGTTTTTATATCAAGCAGCTTCTAGGACAGTCCAGAAATTTCTAGGTTTCGGTCTGCTTGTCTAAATTCCAGTGACAATACATCCCATTGAGCAAAAGGTGCTACGAATAGGCATTTCACATTTTACAATTGTCAAGTGCTTTAACAAAACGTTGACAAAACGAATTCACTTAGCTGCCTAGTTGCTTAAACAGAAATAAATGAAACTTTTTAAAATGACGAGATAAATTCAATTAGCAACGTTATTTTCCTCTTCCCTCGTTCGTGGACTTTACTTACTTAAACGCTTCTACACTTCATGGGCTTTTGCCCAACATATTGCATCCACAAATTGCTTACTTAAGTATTTCTAGTGGGCGCAGCTCAATACTGCTGCTGACTATTTGCATGAGTATATTATTGGTCATGTCAACTGCTGCCGGAGATCGTACATCTTTCGTAGTCAAACGGGTATGTTTACTTGTTTACCAGACAAGGACGTATGACGTTCTTACCATGTCGAACAACATATGAAAGCACGGCTCTAAGGTACTCTTCACCATGTTCCGAAGAAAAACTGCAGTTTCCAAAATCGTAGGTCCCCCCATAAAATAAGAGATTTCAAAAAGTTAGGTCCCCCCAGAATCATGGGGGGGGGGGGGTGAAACCATGATTGGGCTTGCTCCAATCAAACAAAAAAACCTCAACAACATAGGCTCAAGGATGTTGAGTCTCTGAGAATAAGTATATAATAATGGCCATAAGAAGTCTCCTACAAAACTTACGTTAATTGTCTTGTCATTCTTATCATTTCTACATCCTTCCACACTGGTAAGACTGACATTTTACGTATAGTTCTCAAGGAGAAATGAGCATCATTCTGATATCAGAAAAATAATTTAAATACTCACTCCTACATGTTACTCAAAATTGGTGAGTAAGCCTAAAATTTTTCTTTGCAAGCACTGTAGTACTGTAGAACTGCAGTAACATATAAATATAAATATCATACTCTATAAAAAACGAATACACAAGTCAGACTCTCTTCTTTTACAATGATCACAAGGTTCAGGGAGAAGAAAGATTGTGCAACCTTACCACCACCTTACCAACACAACCACTGATAGTTGATGAGGATAAGTTGCCCATCGGCCTTAGCTTAATCCCAGACTATGTCAGACAAAAATTATTTACATTCGATATGCAGGCATTTGTGTATGTGTTCTTCAATTTAAGTCCGAAATGGCTGTATAACCATACTGGACTGTGTACTTCGTGCATATGCATGTGCTGGGCAATATTTCAAAACGAATACCATAGCCTGCGCAATAACATCTTACCAAATCAATGTAAACAGCATACAAAGTTTGGTCCCCGTTCTAAATGTGAATGTATTCATAGGTGGGTACTGTAGTCTACAATATACAATACATATAGTAGCATTATACATTATTCAAAATCACGAAGTCTGGTAACTTAAAGTGTTCGTATCACATCTAATAGCAGCTTAACAAGTCTGCCTGTACATCGTGTATTATACTAGGTGTTTTCAAGAGAAAGATGCCTCCCTGGCCCTCGCCCTGCGTACCCCCTCCCTCCCCCGTGCATTGTAGCAAGATGCTAGGGTAAATCTATCTTACCTGTTCACGGGTAACCCGAGCTTTCTTTTCAGATGGGGGCTCACGTTTGACGCCTGCCTCCCCCTTCCGTACCCTTCGCTTCATTGCTCTCTCATGTTTGGCTGGGGCAACCCATGTTTCAAGTCGTGATGCAATGAAAAATGTGTATTCACGAATCACCAAAAAAACGTAAATACACAGAAACACGCGTTCTCTCTGTACCGTTATGCGATCGAATCTCCGAAATGAAGCACGTGTTTGCCATTTTCTATTTCCCCAAGAACAATAGAGCGTAACAGCTGTGCCCAGCCTGTTTGGAGAGTATACAGGTAATAGGAGACATCCTTGTTATGGAAAAATTTCATATGAAATGTCACATCAGCAAGGATCACATTGTGGGAAGTATTTAATAATCGTTAAGAAGGATTATCTGCCAAAGTTTTTAATTTTCCTTATTTACTCAAATGTAACTATCGTGAAAGGATAGTGGAGGAGATGTTTGGAAAGTAGCGTTACAAAGATAAGCACTTGACGCCTTTTTGACTTATATCAGTGCAGATACACAGGTACGACGCCTATAATATTTGTGGTATACTCGATAAATACGCGATAAGTCTTATATTTTCTTAATTTGGCTGAAAATTTATTTGCCAGCATCACTCCTAGGGCTACCATCAACGAGTTCTAGCGTGTCTTAAGTAACGCAGCCGGACAAATGTTTTAATTCAAACACGATTTTGAAGTTCTACTCCTTTTCCAAAATAGGTCTATAACATGAATGAAAAGTTGGTACGCAGTAAATATTGGAAGACTACTACCCCCCCCCCCCCCCCCTCTCAGACAAACTCTATGTGTTTTTATTTATTTTCTTTGGTTAATCTCCTTCAGAGAAATTCAACCTTCAAAGGAAGCCAAATCTCTCTGGTTCCTTGAAAGTATAGAACTGTTGTTTCTTATGTAGAACTTTGGTCACCCACTACTTCATTAACAGTTAGTTGAAATATGGAAAATTTCCTAGGTATTAAGGTACTGAGAGAAAAAATATGTATGACTCATTAATAAAGCCAACTACGGAACAAACTGTTGTCAATTATGTGAATTTTGATTGCCTGTTCGTGGCCAGCAAAGTTATCGTTGCATTATTTTATCACGTTCAGTTTTTGATTTTGTGAATGCACAAGAATTGGATATAACAGGAAAATTTAACTATAAAAACTTGGCTTTTCATGGCAGGAGCTCTGCGATAGAGGACTCCTGGAAGACCGTTCGATCGACTTATTCTGCTCAAACAAATGTGGTAACAGCGTTCTCTTTCAATTTCCGGCAAAAATGCTTGAGTGAACTCCGTCTTTAAATGTCGACTGATAAATTTGATATGACTTCAGGCTTAAAGTATAACTTTTCTTTATCGATTCTGAGGTGCTAAAGTTCCCTTGTAAATGCATCCATCACACATTTGTGAAACGAGCGAGAGGTACAGCTTCAACTTACGTCTTTTGAATTGCAGTATCTTTTTAATACGAACCCTGCAGCTGCTTTTTGTAACTTCTGCAGGGAACGCAATTGTTTTCCTGTTGACCCTACAGCTTAAGAATGGCACAAAAGCAATTCAAGCCATAAATATTAGTTTCAACACCAGCTAAAAACAGTTTTAATTTGTGGGAAAAGGGCAACAGGAAAAGGTCCAATAATGATTACACTGGTCAACACGAGTTTTGGTGTCAAGAAATAAGGTACGTTTCTTAGCTAATTTGATGGTGCTGATTCCGAAAATGACCTTATTTTTAGCTATCATTTTTCTGTATCAGTAGTGGTCATTTTTGGTAACAAGGTCACTTTATAGTCTTAGCTGATCGCATATTTTAATCAATAATGGAAACCCATCAAGTTTTAGGTAATTAAAACAATTTATTGTCAGCCACCTAAAATGTAAATTTTTTACAAAAAAATACAGAAGAAATTGTTTTCTTTTAATGGAAACAGAAGTTATTATTTACAAAATCAAATTTATCAGTTATTATAAGACACTTCAGTAAACGTGATAGTTAAGGTGACATTGTAAAAAGGAAACCCTAGAATCTTCTGTTTGTTGTTAATCAATTTCTCGTCAACCTGACGTCCACAAATACGATCCTGATGAATGGAGATTGCTTAGTGATTGGCAAAAACATAGTTTAAAGTGTGTTTCGCTCCATAACTCCATATCAATATTGACATTTGATGGTCTTAATATCGGGAAATTAACGATGATGAATTTATTAATACAATGATTGACTGGGAGTTTGACCATCCTTTATTAACATGGTAGAAAACATCTTAGGCAATCGAAGAGCCGGAAACTACAAGGAGGTAGTGGGAAAGTTGTCAGATAAGAAGACCAATTTTTGTTGATTAAAATACAAATTGAACGGTCCTTACTATTTCTAGTTAATAAATATTGCCATCGGTCATTACCATATGTACAAAAAATATATGAAAAATATACCCCCTCCAACCCAAAAAAGGAGACATTTCTTTGCCTCATAAAGGGTAGCTAAGCAAGAAAAACTAAGTTCATTCTCAGATTCAATGCCCCTAAATTAGCTTAAACAGATGTTTGGAGTCCGACACCATTTCAAAAGTTTTTTGTTGACTAGTGTTATTATTATCATCACTTCCTGTTGCACCCAAAACAATCATCATCATCATAATATCCACGACAATTAATTATATCTTGAATGAATAAGAAAGAAGACCAATACATACTGTTCTATACATACATACATACATACATACATAGCAGGTCAAACCTGCCAAATGGATCACGCAGAGACACGCCTAGAGAAACTTAGCGGACGGTCAAGATTTGCTCAAAAACCTCCAACGAGCTGTTTTCATCTCAGCAATATTTATTTGGGGGACTAGCGAAGGTACGTTTTCCTTTTCATGCTTCACTAGGAACTGCATTCATCAAATCGAAAAAGCTTATCCTTTGGCGACACAACGTCACAAAAATCATGTAGAAGAATATTGCTTCATTAATTTCCATACCAGGCCAAGTGTTGCAAGTAATTTTCTAATGCCTGAGAACACAAATTATTGAAAAGTTGGTTAGTGATAAAAATTTGAATATTGCGTTGAGTAACAGATTCATTCTTCTAAACGTTTTCGCCATACACTGATCACAGCAATCGTATGGAGTGAAGTGAGAAAGCTTTACGATGAATTTATAGGAAACGAGAAGACTAAAACACGTCGCAGAAAATAATAGTCACGAGAACGACACCTTTTCTGCCACTCATGTTATTGAAAAAGGCGTTACTCAACGCAGTTTTCAAAATTTATTGACATATTCACTTCACATAGTTATTTATTTAGTTACACGATGAGCTTATCAATTTTTTCGGCTTTCAGAAGTACGTTAATTCATGGGAATACGCTTATTAAAATTTTGACGAAATGTTCAAAATTAGCGTCTTTGTGAGTATTACTTAACTATCAGTTGATACAAAAGTGCTATCAAACAGAGAGAGAGTGTACTTTCTCTAGAACATTATCATGCTTAATTGTCGCCATTATTGTCACCATTATCTTAGGGTGAGCTTAATCGAGGTGGCGTCTTGTAGCAACTTTTGCTTGAAAAGGTGTTGCTATTACTTGAATGGCTATGTTATGCGTTTACGGATATACTGAAAAAGAATGGATATTTCCAATGCAAATATGTTAACTTCAATTGTTGGCCTACCGACTGTCCCTACCCCAGCTGTCAGAAGTGTTATTATGGTAATTACTACCACATGCAGAAGTTGTAAAATATTCGCACACACCTATGAACTTTGTCCTATGACACAAAATTCGCTTCTGAACTTTGTACAGAGAATACGTCTTAGGCTAAAATGGGTATATTCCGTAATGGCTAATGTTCCGTTGAAGATCTTTGTCTCATTAGCCGTTCCTAAATTTCAACAAAAGTAGCGAGTAACTCCTTTGAGGAATGGAATCTGTTACTTTTATCATCGTAATGTAAGAAACCTGAAGTCGAAGTGAAAAGTGTGTATTACGGATTTACAAGATCGAGTATTTATGTATGTGAAATAAAAATAGAATGACAAAGTTGCTAAGAATAGATAGAGAAATCCCTATCGTGCAATCATTACATCAGATTGCTATAAATGATGTAAGATTCACAACACTATCATATACTTGATGGTGTATCATATACTACTTCATTGCAAAATGTGCTTCATGAGAAATTTGACATCCGCTTATCCATTCTGTTATTCCATAAGTAAGCTTGCATGGTGTCACCCCCTCCCCCATGATTCTGGGGGGACCTATTTGAAATCTCTTATTTATGGGGGATGTACAATTTTGGGAAAAAGGTGGGGGGACCTGAACTTCTGGGGGGGCCTAAATAATGTCATCCAAATCTGGGGGGACCTGACACAAAGAGTTAATAATTTCCACAAGCACAGTGTTTTGTTGAGAAGTCCACTTCAACTGATGTTTCATTGTTGTGTAGGGCCTTCTGCACCAAACAGAATATCAACACATTTCTCAATGTTGCCCAACCAACAATAGAAGCACACTTTTGTGACTGATTGGGTCACTGTGGAACATGATTCGTTTTTCACTGCATGGACTGTCACAATCAAATACAGTCCAAAGTTAGCAGGCACTGAAGAGGAATTCATCTCTGAATCTGACAGGTTGTGGTCTGTCTTCAATTGAAGTTGGGAACAATTCAAATGCCTGCCTGATGTGACGCAAGATATTCTACAGCACATAATCAGTAATTACAGGATAAACTTTCCAAACATATGTGAAATGTTGCTCGTGCTAATGTCAGCCTCACCAAACATGAGTCCGCATGAGAGATCTTACAGCAAGCTGACCAAAATTTGTTATAACGATAGAAACAAAATACAAACAAAGAAACTCGAGAGTATTTGTATTTGCTGGCTGTGCACAAAATTAAGGATTTGAACAAGGAAGAGCCCTTTATGAAAGTGCGGGAACTTCTGGTAAAATTATTTTCTTGTCACAATCTTATGATGTTGCTTCATGGACATTTTGAATTGAAAACTGACTTCAAAAGCATTGTTAAGTTGTGTCAGTTATTATGTTTTTGTGCGGTCACATCTGAATCAGTTTTTGCTGATATTTCTTCGACAAAAATTTAATTTGACCTGACAACAGTTAGGAATAATGGCTTCAAAGAAACTTCAATTCTTCTACAACTTAAATGTGTAGGAACCTGAAAAGGTAGGGGGGTAGTGTTTAATTTGGTCAGGAATTCTGACGATGAAGGATCGTGGCGAACCCTAACAAGGAGTTCATAATTTCTGGGCACTACCAACGTCACGCAAAGCATCTGTTGCTACCAATCTGAGCTTCACAATAACCTGTGCTATCAATAAACTAGTACCAGAAACGAGGTTTGCCGCCGTTCAATTTCTAGTTCTAGTTCCCTTTTCTCCAAACATTAATGTATAAGAGTGAGGCAATTTCAAAAAGTCAATCTTTTTCTTCCTCTTCTTCAGAGTGTTATGCCTTCACTGACGTTAACAGTCATTGAGTCGCCATGACTTCCGATTCAATGTTGATCTTATCGATTTCGCTTTCCGTCTTACCTCATGTTTTCCATTAGAAGGAGTGTAGAGTCCAAGAACGTCTGCCTTTCCCTTCCCATGTATCCTTTCCCACTTAAATTACCAGCCATCAGTTTCCTTTTTAGATGTCCTTCCCAAAGCTGTCTTTCACCAGTGCTCTATACCCCTCTCACTTCTTAGAACTTCAACATTTTCCACTCTGTCTTTCCATGATATCTTAAACATTCTACACAAGAAAAACAATTCTACTATCTCTTGCCTTTTCTTTATGACTTTAGTCAACGTCTATGCTTCACAACCATCCATCATAACAGATAACAAATAACACTTGAGAATCCCCATTCTTGTTGTTACTTTTAATTTCCAATTATAGAGAACTGCTTTCATTTCGATAAATGACTTCTTTGCTTGGGCTAACTCACATTTGCCATATGATCATATGGTACAAACTAGATAGTTAAAAACTGTTACCCTGCTCTATATTCTTAGCATACACCTTCACCTCGCATTTTGGATACGTATTTTTGCTTACCGTTAAAGAAAATGTCTTCTTGAAGTGGATGTTAAGTCTTATTTTTCACTTTCCTCAAAAACTTTATCTAAAATGGCCTGTAATTTACTTCAGAGTCTGTCAAGAGTACTGTGTAATCAGTATACTTTTAATCATATTTGTATTCACTAACATACAAAGGAATCTGCTCATGACGGCAACAACAATTACTATCCCTTCTAAAATTGATCAAGAGTGTAAATGCTGCCAACATGTCTGATGATCCCTTCTTCACATCCCATTCCGCATCAATCGGACTGCCTGCATCCTTAATTTTCAATATCTTCAAATAATCACTTACCTCGAATATTTTGAACGAGTAACTTTTCTCTCTAAATACTGGAGCATTGTCATTGCTGTCATGAACTTCGATAGTCACCAGAGCATTCCTAACGAGAGGAGGGGGAAGGAGGAGGGGGAAGGAGGAGTAGGGCAAGGAGGAGGATGGAAGGGGGTTTTGATTCAATATTTCAAAAGGAAGCTTACAGAAAATTCTAACCTTCTACTCTAAACACTCGACTTTTGACTCAATGAAAAATCGCTGTAGTAATTGGCAAAGATAAAATAATAGTCAATGGTCCTTTACTTGGAGGTAGTGTAATCCATATCCTTTGGTATGTTATTTAACAACTGATAGCCACTGAATTCTGAATGAAAAGATCTACAGTCACTTGCAAGCAAGTCAATCTTTTCAAAACGACAAGTCCCAGATCAATGAAAGGTTTTCTACTTTGTTCTCCAAAGAATGTTGATACTTTTCCTAAATCCATTTTGAAGCTTTCAACTGTTTCTGTTCAGTGGCATACATTAACAACCAAACTAATTTAGACATTGCACACTAAAAATGGTGTCTGAATCTTGCCAACCCTGCAGTTGATACAAATTTGTAAATGCAGGAGTTGGTATCTTTATACCTGATTTCACTACTTAAAGACTTCATATTACAAATGCAATGAAGTACAGTTGATTACAATGTATGCTCATTTCACCTTACTTACCTACTTCAACTGCAGTGGGACCTGTGGCAACAACACCAAGCTGGAGAAGTACATCATCAACTCTCACTTCACTGATTAAACCTGTATTCGCAATTTCCTTCAAAGACACCACATGAGTGTTGACGTCAATGATATCAATGATATTCATTTCCAATTCTTTATCAATAACCAAACGCTCAAATTCTTCACAGGCTAAAGTATCAAAGCTATCTGCAATTGGTATGATACCATCCAAACTACACTTCACAGCCTGTGCAGGAAGTTTTACAAACTCAGGCTTTAATGGTCTAAGCAAATCCACTGTGCAACTTTCAACATTTCCATAATCAATGTAGAAGACCTAAGACGAAATTGGTATATAATGGTTACTTTACAGAAAATTTGTAAATGTGTAAAACTATTTTACTCTTAGTGTTAATATGGCAGTGTTAATTGCTTGGTACATTATAGATAGGTACTTGTAAGCTTAAATAGCAAAAATACAGAAATTTGATAATGTTAGATGACATATGTTTACCAAGTATACACTATAAATACTCTGGACAGGCCCATAAAGCTATATATATATATAATTGCTGAGTAATTATATATCTCTGGCACTGATGAAGGCTCAAAGCCGAAACACAATTGATAATTATAATTAATGAATTTCCCCTTACCAAGTGTGACGTCACAATGTCATGAATATCAGAAGTTTGATACTATTTTGCACTGGTTGCATTGTCCTTGTTAATATAGATAAACTGTCCAAGTTTGAGAACGATGTCTTGAATAATCGTCAAGATACGCCCTTTCAAACTTTGAATCATGCATATCAAAACCTTGTTATTTGAACCCACTTCGTAATTTCATGAACTGAGCAAAATCAACTGTATTTCCTTAAGGACTTTTCCAAATTGAAACAGCTGTTTCTCACAGTTGCTATGAGATTTGAACTCGATATTTTGTATACGGGCATTTGGTGGCAGGGTTAACACTTTGATGTAGTTATAATTGGAATTCTTCGAAAAAAGATTTTTTTGATGTGATCGTTTTAGTATTCTATTAATATTGCAGGTAGGCATATAAGCACAAATGACAGTCGACAGCAGTGCCATCTAAACACCAAATCACAAATTTTGAAGTGATGATGATGACGATGATAATAATAATCATGATGATCGTGATCATGATGATCATGATCATGATGACGATGGTGATTATCATGATGATCATGATCATGATAATGATGATAATTGCTTTATAAGACTGAATTGGAACAAAAGAGCTGGGGTCTTGTGTACCCCAGAACGCCTCTGGTTGCAAACTGCCAGCGGAAGACGGAAGCTTTTTTTCGTGGCTTTTTAAACTGCAGAAATATCCAGTTCATACAAAGTTTGAGAAGCGTGCTTGCGAGTTATTAATACAATTTGGTTAAGCAAAATCATGAAACACTGGATTCTTTGCAATAGATGAATATTGCGCATGTCAGTTTCCTTTCTCTATTGGTCACGGTTGAGAAAATTAAACTGCGGCTGTACATGTGAGGCATGCCTAGCTGCAAGCGTGTTCATAGGGAACGGCAAATTATTCTTATTTTTGAAGCCTAGCTGCACTTCAATGATAATTTATGCGTCACCAACTTGGTTGGTGTCACGTTGTGCACTTAAAGAGGAAGTCTGTTTGCATTGTTCACCCGTACGTGCTAACTGAGCGGACTGGAATGGAGCACACACTGGTATATGCTGGCCCATGCTGCTTGCCTCCGCCAGTTGCCATCTCGATCTTTTAGCTTTAGTGTAACTGTTAGCTTTGGTGTTACTGTTAGTTTTGGCGTTAGTCAGTTTTTGATGGATTCCAAGTTGTCGCTAGTCCTAAATTTGAATATTTTTTTTTAGGCTGGATCGTGTACTTTGAATAAAGTATTCATCAGCATCACTTTCAAACGAAATCATCGGAACCCGGCCAATTCTGATGGTCATTTTAGACGAGGAACAAGATGACGAAGAACAATAAAAGCGAGAAGAGGAAGACGGGAATGAAGGGAAAATACAATAAATAATAACGGCATGAATACACTGAAGATGAAGAGACAAGAAGACAGGAGACGAATGGGGAGAAGGACAAGCCGACGCAGAACGGGAAAAATAATAGGAGAAAGAGAGACAGGTGGATGAAAAGAACAACAAAAAGAAACAGAAGAGGACTTGGGAAAAGGGTAGATGAAAAACGGGGAACAAAAGGAGAAGGGGAACAAACGAGCACGGCAATTGAAGAGACGAACAAAAAAACGAAAAGGGGCTTGTAACAATCTTACAGTTCCATATACAGTGAAAGAATAATTAAAACCTTCCTTTTAAATACCGCCCTGAAAGAATAGGAAAGGCTGAGACCATAGACCAATTACCTTGAATCAAAGTATAGCCCTTCCATTTGTGATGCAAGCCAAACACCATTGGTTTACCATGGCACTTGATTATAGAATAATATCACCACGCGTTCGATCAAAGACCAATAAAATCTGGAGGTGTTCATGTGTGATCTCTAAATATAAGGGCAACTAGCTTACAATGTTTTCAAACTTCACCGAAAGCTAATACGGACTATGTATCAACAGTTAGATTAACTTCTCATCAAACCCTTTTTCATATCTTACACGTTGTTGAGGTGTTCATAACTGGACTGTAATATCCTCACTGAGAACTGAAGTCTATTGAACAGATTTATAAGTTACGCTCGCGAACGTTTACAAACGACATAACAGATAGTAGTTAGGCAACGTGAAAGTACTTACATGGGCACACCATCTGAACTTGGGATCTTTCTTGAGTGTCAGATCACGCACCTTAACCTCAAAAATTTCTTCGATACTTGCTTCTAGCTGCCCACGCCTGACAAGGTTGCGAATCTAACGATAACAAGCAACATGTGATACTCATAAATCTGTACATTTGGCAATAGTCGTAAAGAGAGGAAAAACTTGCCTTTACGAGCCAAGCGAGCGAGGTTCCTCACTCAAAAGCAGCAGAAACGTTACTAGTAACTATTCTATAGTTTAATGGTTACTTCAAAAGAAAATGCGTTCTACATGGACGACAGGGATGTCAACAGGGGCGCGAAGCATCTACCTATAAACTGTTGTCAGCCATTAGTCAACACCATATGTGAGGGGCTTAAGGTAGAGAGCGGAACTTTGTTGTGCCTCTTTTATTTTGGCACACTGAATAATATGCCCACAACACATATACGGTGTGAGTTTGAGTGTGGTTAAAAATACTTGGATAAAATACTTTCTACTTTAAGACAAAACCTACTGCTCGTTCATTATAAACAGTCGCATCGTGCAACTCGGATAGGCATCCTAGAAGATGGAATTTCGGTTACTGTGCCCCGACAGCTAATACGCTAGAAAAAAAACTTGGTCCAAGTCTGGGGTATCTATGATAATTGCTTTCGAAGTGCTAGCAGGGGAAATTAGGTTTATATTAACCACAAAGCATCGATGCCAAATTTGACTAGAAAAGAATAAATATATATGTAAGTTACTTACCAGCGGCCTGAGAACGAAGCTCTTTGATTAGAGCTACTTTGTCACTGAGACGCTTGATTGCATACTTTTCTCGAACCTTCAACTTTTTATACTGGTTTTCCTAAAATGAAGAAAAGCGAATTGATGACTCTGTTACAAAACACAGTCTCTCGAAGTGGTGCTAATGTAGTCTCTAACAAACGTCTCTCGCTAATAGACTGTGGATTATTACCAGAATGATATTTGTACTGAGTTTAACGGAACAAAGAGACATTGGGCTTAACATTATTATTATGGAATAATTTGCTCGTAGAATTTTAGTTTAGTGTATTTAAAAGTGACGTAAAAAATCATATTTACAGCTGCAAATGACAGGCAACAAATTATAAAGATCCAAGTTAACCAAAGAAGAGCCCAGTTAATTTTCTTTGTTCTACTCTGTTAATTGTACTGTTTGCAGACACTATAATTCTTGGCTACTGTCTCCGCGTAAATTCCGCCCAAGATATCTTTAGCGACCTTTGCAGTCTTCATTGTATCAATGCAATGGAATGCTGCAATTCTTGACCTGTTAGGGGCAGCTGAATCCGAAGGATGAATGCTGATTTAAGTAGTAGTAGTGTCTGGAACCTTTATAAATCACACTAAGTCTAGCGCAACGTTGAATCCTAATTCGGGATACGAAATGGACAAAATTTTATAATTATGTCTCTTTCCAAACGCCTCCGATTCCTTATGAAGAAACAACTACCTAAACGTAATGTTGCGGATCCACGCATGTCTGAGAAGTCAAGAGATTTCATAATTATGTCTGTTTCCAAACGCCTCCGATTCCATTTCGTACGCGGTCAAGAGATTTCATAGTTACTCTTATTTCTAAACGCCTCCGATTCCCTATGCAGAAACAACTCCATAAACGTCATGTTGCGGATCCACGCATATAAAAGCCACAGTTCATAGAGATCTCAAACACATTTGCATCTTGATCGAGCGAAGCACGTGCTAATCAGTAAAAAAATTGCACTATAAAGTGACATGAACATTTGCAATGCATGACATGCTGGTGTGCAAAAAAGAATGCTCCATACAGCAGCGCCATAAAGTATGCTGCACAGCATTTTGTACACTTCTACAGCAACCAACTGCAGCAACGTTCTCTGCTGTGCAGGAACACAGCAGGGCTATAAACCAGCCTTAAATCTAAACATGTCGATTTCACTTTAAAAGTTAGTGGTCATTTCTATTTGACTATGGATATAACTCTGCGGAAAAATCAGCTGAATCGGTCAAGTTACCATAAGGGGATTTATTTTTGCGTGGATAATTTTTTGCGAGTTCAACTCTGAGAGGGTTTTGCGTGGGTTTATTCTTGCGAGTTAGGGTTCCACAATAGAACTGCTTTGATTTAATTTGGCGAATGCGAATGAGGTCTCAAATTTGAAAATTTGCTCTAAAATACAATTCGATTACTCGATCGATTTCTTCGAACAAAAATTTCCTCACTTCTGAGTTTTCACATTTACAGTATCTGTCCACTTGGCAAAATAGTTGTCCATTTAGATTTCTAATGCGATGGATGTGACAGTGTAATCTTCAATACAAAACCTTTTTCGGTAGTTTTTTATTAAAGGGTTATGTTCTTAAGGTAAAGGGATACAGAGGTTGACAAAATCGAAAATAGAGAACATTTCTGCGTTAAAGTCAGGATTTTTGTTAATGATAATATGATAATATGACTCAAACAAAACACAAAGGAAGGAGCATCAGTGCTTTTAAGCCTCTCCGTGTTCATTTTCTTCCTCAAAAAGATCGAACACATTTTCATGGAAATTAAGATGTGCTCATTCTTCTTCGTCAACTGATTCGTCAGCATGTCTGCAGTATCCTCTCAGAATATCTTCGTCAAATAATGAACATGCCGCTGCTGCTGCATCCTTGGTTATTGTCAACGAACTGACTTCGCTGGCAAGGGGATCGATTGATTGGAAAGGGTCAAGTGGAGGAAGCTTCGATGTACCGTTGTCCAATGCGCCTGTTATCCAAGCACGCTTCTAGCCATTTTCGATAACTTTCGCGACATGAACGGAAGTGAGATGATCGTACAATTCAGTGATCCAATCGCATGAAGAGATTTAAATACGATAAGAGTGAAATTCACTTCAATATTTTCCAGATCCTTGCCCTCTTCTTCTTCTTCTTCCTGAGAAATATTTGTTTTTCCAATAGTTTTAGCGCAAGACTTTGTAATAAAATATTTAATCCAAAGCCGAGTTATTTTATTTAATAATGAAAAAGGAATGTTAAAACTTTGTGTTTAGAGGAGGCTTAAGGATATGATAGGAGATAAAAGGAGAAGTACGCTTCATTTAAATTACACGTGTACTAATAACACATTTTCTGTTACTCTTGTTATTGAAAACGTCGAGTATGACTGAGCCGAAAACCAATAAACATCGTAGTAGTTTGTGGTTGTAACTAGCTTGGATTTTCCTAGGTCGCAAAAGCCTAATTCAAGTGCTACTTAAGACAGAAATGCATTGAATCATTTGGCATATAAACATTCTCTTGAATATTTTTCGAAGCTCTAGAATTCTTTGCAACCCTGACGTAAGTCCGCTAAGTACCCCATGCTTAACTCGCTACTGCCGAGGGTAAGCGAAGATTTCTAGTTCATATTCATATCAGTAACGTAGGTAGGGGTATGCTTGGTATGCTTAGTATCTTCTAGAAGTAAACTTCAAGGTAAAATAGCATGTGTCAGAGCATTTTTCAGAGTTGTTGAATACCCTGCTCAATATATCTTTTTCAAATCTGCACAACTAAATTTGAAAATTTAAAAGTGCAGTTAACTACAGACTGTCACACACCTTTTCTGGACATCGTCATTCTGAACTACATTTCATTGCCTTGAGACAACGGCCAAGCTTATGAAGCAGTCTATTTCATACATTCTTCTGCATTTATCATTTATTACGTTCAGTCTTGAATGCTTTTGTTAGTACTCAGTATGCTGTTTTATTGCTCTTAAGGTTGTAAATTTTCCTTTAGGTCGAGAAATCTTAATTGTAGAAGTAGAAATGTACAAACATGAAGTTCATTTTTTGTTCGATTAATACTAAAAGTAATAAAGTCATAAATTAAAATTTCTGAGAATGTTTTTAATAAAAACTGAGGAGGCTATGGAGCTTCTCGGGATCTCTCAGCAGCGGCGGCAGAGCAGGGGGCTCCAGCCCCCCTCCAATAATTTTAAAATGTTGGAATTTTTGTGAAAATGATGCGAATTTTTCAATATTTAGTGACTAAAATAGGGGTCGAGGGTCCCCAGTTTTCGCTGATAGATTGATAGGAAATTGATTGGTTGATAGAGAAGGACTTTTATAGCCAGTGAAACTAAGTGTAAAATATTTGAAAAGTGTCAAAAACTTTATATTTTGGTGTGAGTCATATTAATAGTGTGTTTCACATGGGTTCGATCCCCGATGGTGACATATTTTCTATTTCTCTAGTGTTATTTTCAAAATTATCTTAAAATATTGGGTAAAATAAAATTCAAACTCTTTGTTCGGCACTGTGACTCATTTTGCTGAGTAGCTGAAAAAGTAACGTAAGGTAGTTTGGATCAGCGAGGCAATAAGCCAGCTAAAGGAAAAGGATTCGTGTAGGAAGTCCGGCAGTAAATGAACAAGAAGAAGCCACACATTCATGGATTTAAACTCCACTTCAAAACAAAGGAAATATTGAATTACCGGCGTTTCCTAATAGCAGAGTTTAAGCACAATTACATATCTCGATTATTTAAATACTGCTATCACAAAATTTTACATGTGTTCGAGTAGTGAAAGTTTCATCATCGCAAAATGCACCGATCGATAACCAACGAACCGCCACTGCAGGCGAAAACAAGTACTTCCTTGTTATGAGGAAACGACAACAGAATGAGACAGCGCTAAAGACTTTTATTGGAACAAAGAGATAGAACACGCAGACATAAAAATCAGTAAGCACTTAAACGTGGAAATCTCTGTGTACTTCAAGTGTGAATCTCCGAGGTTTACAATCGATACAAGCGTTTTACTTGGTAATAAGCAATTGCCAAGCACACTGAAACGGCAAGTAAGTATCTTGACAACTGTGCTTTCACAATCCATTCTGATTGTAGCTCAAAGCATATTTTGTTACGTAACGCAGGTTAAAAAACTGTTTGTTATGCCATGGTTTACTGTACTTTTGTATCGGGTTCAGTATGACTACCGCTTAAAGACAAATGACAGAATATTTACATTGATAATAAAAAGGAAACAAAACATCTCAAGTTAAGTAGTCTTGACTATTTGATCAAATTGTCCCACAAGACCAGACGATGATTCTCGATACATGAAGAATCATGCATTCCTTTGCACAATACTTGCGTATCATTAGCAGCTGTATCCACTACTGTCGCACTGTACTCACTTTTGAAATTACATATTACACAATCTAACAGTATATATAGCAGGGTTAAAAACTGATCATCAGATAATCAAACACTGAACATTGATTAACCGAACATAATTCGTCACAAAATGTACAATAAACCAAGACTGATCATCACGTGACCTAACACTGAACATCACTTAATCGAACACTGGAAATCAGTTTAACGGATCTTCAGGCCCAAGTCAAACGTCGCTCTTCTCATGCGCCGAACCTAATACAATTAGGTTCGACGATGGAGCGGCTTTGGACTTTGATTGTGCCTATTGCAATATACGCCAGTGAGACATGGACTTTTCGCGCAGATGATGAGCGGAGGTTATTCTGCTTTGAAATGAAATGTCTGAGGAGCATTCTTAGTGTCACCCTTCCAGATCGATATAGAAATGAGCGAATTATGCAACTGCTGAATATCCACAAAACCATAATAGATTTGATCAGACGAAGAAGGCTAAAATGGTTTGGCCATGTAAACCTATCAGATGATATAGGCTTTATGAAAATTGCGTACAAAACTGATTCCACTAAAAAGCGTCCAAAAGGAAGACCTTCCAAACAATGGACAGATTTAGTCAGGGCAGACACTGGATTGCCTTTGTTGACGGCCGAGCGAAACTGCCTCGATCGAGCAAAGTGGAGGGAATCAATGCGGGGAAATGTGACAAGGCTCTCTGAGTGTGCAACTAAGTCAAGTAAGTCAAGTCATATTTGGATTCTGTACCACGAACAATTTTTTTAAATACTGTATAATCCCACCAAATTTAGCGCAAACCTTTAAAAAGGCTCTAAACAGTCCGTGTCCTTTACACTAACAATATATTGGCAATTGAAATATCTTTATACAATGTTTTCTCGAAATAGTTCAAGTCCTCCCTTCTGAGACACATCAGTTATTAACACACCTCTCTTTGGATATAAGAGAAATTGAAAACGAGGTTATACTTACCAGTGATAAGGGAGCAGCTTTCGAACAGGACCAGAAAAGTTATGACATGCAAATTCGTCTTCATGTTCTAACTAGGTCATTTTGATCAAGAATCTGAAAAAGAGGAAAAATTATGATCGAAATAGAAAGAAGCAGGAAGCAACATTGTTAATATAAAGTCTAATTTAACGAGACGCAAGTTCTAATTTTGTGTCACAACTCTGCAATGTTATCATAAGACAGATTACCTTATAATATTTATGATCTAGTGACCCCCTGTGATCGTTATATGTCGGCCTTCTACAGTCACTTAGGTATCACGTGACCAGGGTGGCAGAAAACTGAAAACTTAGAACGAGAAAAATAACGGCAAAATTTCCTGTGAGGTAATGAATTGGCATTGTTGCATAATTAAGTGTATTATACCTACAATGACATAAAACACATCCCATTTGTGATCGCGTTTAAAAATTAATCAAAGCAAACAGGATGATCGACGTTTGTTGTACAGTTTATACTACATGAATGCTGAAAGATCTGGCAACATGTTTATATCTTCACAGCCATAGTTCAATCTCAATTCTTTGAAGCAGTAAATCAACAAGAGATTAAAAAAGTAGATGACTTCCAATATCTAGGGTCGTGGATAGACAATTCATCAAATAACCTAAAAATAAGGAAGACAAAGGCCTGGGCAGCAGTACGAAAACTAGACATTGTCTTGAGATTATTGTTACCATGCAAGCAGAAACTCGATTTCTTTCGTGTTAAAAGTATACTCCTCAGTGGATCAGAAGTATGGACCCTGACAAGACAAGTAGAAAAGGAGGTTAATGTTTGCTACATTCGTATGCTTCGATGCATTAACAACATCAATTAAAAGTAACAAGTAACAAACAAAGAATTAAACGGAAGCTTACCCAAAGTTACAGCCATTATTATAGTACGCCGACTATGCCTCTCAGAATACTGCCTCAGAAGTGCACAACCTGCAGCGCTCACTGTGGTAGAAAACCGCGCCATGGTTATAGAAATGTCGGCCTACCCACGCTGGACTATGCAATCCTGCTCCGGAAAGACACAGGTCTTCCAATACTAGATCTCCACAATTCGATGAAGACAAGAGACTCGTGAAGAATGCTGATCACGAATTCGGGCGCGCCCGATTGATGATGATAATGTTGAATGAGTTTGGAGTATAGCATTTTATATCTTTACAACAAAATGAATAATAGGTTGCACGGATACAGCAACAAGCCAAAAGGATTCTCCTTTACTATGATCAATCCTTAGAAGGAAGCCACCAAACGATTAAACTTTGTTAGCTAATGAGCCAGTAGCACCCATGCTCAAGTTAACGAGTTTTACGGAATATGACGACTTAAAAGCGCAGAGAGCTCATTATACTTTTCACATGTCCTGGTGGCATTAGCCAAAGAGATTGCTTCCGCAAGCAATTGTAGGTTCCAGGATATACAATGAACTTTTTCCTTTTGAGATCAGCATGTCTGGTCGTTCGTAATCTCCCGTAATTATCGAAGGGGTATAGATATCTAAATCATTCTTCAAGCACAAAACTTACAGACATTTAATAGAATCGAACCATGCCTCCCGGTGTAGCTGCTCTCCTTGAGATGCTCAATAAACTAGAGACAACATGTTGATGTGTCTGGCAGTGAAAACAAGCCTTTCAAAGACCGCTATTGGTTATTTTTCATCTTCGGAGGTTTGTTAAAGTGTCAAGAGAGTTGTTTAAAACAAAGCCGATGGAGGAATTGTCTGGAATCGACAGCGTGTGCTCAAGAGCATGTTATTGTTTAGTATCACGTGACATGCTGAGGGGACGGTGCTGTAGAATGATAGCCCAATCTATACCAAGGTGGCTAATAATTACGGACCCTTGGCTCTCCATACTTTTCAACCTTTTGCCGATTCTCCGACTGCTTACGCCGTTCTGCTACTTCCAATTCAACATAACAAGACAATGGTAACGTTAGATCTGGCAGTCTGGTACGTGAGCCAGATCTAGTAGCTTTCGAGACAACAGGTAAAATGATTTTCTGTCAAAACTATCAACATCTAGTGTAACATTTAACGTATTGTCCATTGATTCAACAGTTCTTGGTCAATTCAAGTTTGAATTTCGCTTTGTGCTGATCGTAATGGTTTACAGAAGGGTAAATTATGGTTTAAAATAGGACATTTAAATGCCCCTTAATTTTAGAGTGTGTCTTGGTTACAATAAGTTCTCGCTTATCAATTTTGTAATTTTCAATTAGGTTTTCTTCGTTCTTAATTTAAAGGACATTGCAGGCATATCTCCTGAAGCTGTCTTTGCCATAGGAAGCAGTCAAGAACTGCGGCACATTTGATAAAAAGAACCCCCTTTTTGAAGTTGATCTGACGCTCTGTGGTTATCCGTGATAGTGAGAAATGGACCCCCTCTCGCTAGTCGGGCGACTTTTGGAGTCTCTAAAAATTTGGACTTTCTTGCTTTGATTTTTTCTCTCTTTTTCTCAGTTTTCGTTTTGTTTTTTTCCCTTTTTTACCCAACTGCCTGTGTGTGGCCCTCTCCATTCTCTCCCATTTTTCTTCCTTCCAGTCTCTTCTCCGTCTCCTCTCCTCCGTCCCCTCTTGTCAGTCCCCTCTTGTCAGTCTCCTCTTGTCAGTCTCCTCCTCTCCGTCTCCTCTTCTCCGTCTCCTTTCTTCGTATCCTCGTTTCCGTGCCCGCGTTTCCGTCCGCTCTTTTCTGTCCCTCATTTCTATCTACGCTTTTCCTTCCCCTTCTTCCTTCCCCCTCTTCCTTCCCCCTCTTCCTTCCCCCTCTTCCGTCCCCGCTTTTCCATCCCAGTTTTCCGTCTCCTTTCTGTGACCTTTTTCCGCCTCCCCTTTTCCTGCCCCCTATTTCCCACCTCCTCCTTTCTTTCTTCTCTTTTCCCTCTCCTTGTATCTGTTATTTGTTTCTTTGGTTTGTTTTGTTTTGCGTTTTCTTACTTTGTTTTTCCTGCGCATATTTCTTTCCTTATCCTTTATCAGTTTTTGCCTTTTGTTTCTCTTTTTCAAATGTCTGCATTTGGCTTTCACAGTCGGTAAATTGAAAAGTAATGTTTAAACTTAGTCCACTTCCTCTTCTACAAAGACAAGTTATTTTCCAAGAAAAGAACGTAGAGGAAAGCTCAAAGAACTCTGGCCAGCGTTCCAGACTCAAACAGACTTCATGTTTAGAGCAGCGGTGGCCAACCTTTTATGCACCGTGGACCACATTTTGATTGTTGGAGTCAAGTAGGGAAGCATCCAATCTTTTTTACTAGAACAAGTATGCTATATGTAAGTAGCCCTACTTAAAGGCTGGCCACCACTGGTTTAGAGTCTTTGAGTCAAAGACCAAAAAGTCGTCCAGGCTTTCAGTCACGATGTTTCCATGTGACTTTGTTTACGTTTCCTAGTCAGTCCCACCACAAACCGGTACAATGGCCATGCTTTAGGTCTGTGATCCCATCATAGACTTCCATTGATAGGCTACGATCCCACTGTGAAGGCCTGGCGCATGGAAGGATGACGCCTCTCGAGTATGACGTCTCTAAAGGTGACCGATCTACTTTGGCACAGTCAAATGAGTTTTTCTTGTTTAGTGACTCTTGGTTACTGTTACATGCGCTAGCACTTCACAAGAATTTTGTAAAGTTTGCTCTCTGACTCGCAGTCCCTAAAATAAGTTTGATAGAGTCTGCGACCCAAGCTAGGGGAGCTCATCCTCACCAGTTGCTAAAATACTTGCTGTAGGAGGGTTTTATACTGAGTAGGATATGCTCGAGACTGAGGGGGGTTCATACAGCTGCCTTACCAACGATTTTTTTTATTATCCTGAAGGTCTTGTTCAGGAGAATTAACTGACTTAAAATGTCCTGTCTCCTCTATAAATTGTGGTAAATAAAATTAATATTTTGCCTTCAAAATGTATATTGTTTTGGGTACATCTCCATCGCGAAAACCCAGACTTACCAGCTTTTTCTTAAACTACTACCTTATACTAGCAGACGTATTTTATAGTAGTTCCCTCAGGAGGTTTGCAGGGGAAAATGGCCGGAAGGAGGAATCGACACAAAGCCTTAATCTTACATCGACACTAGTATTATTTATAAGTTTTGCAGGCAAATTTTAACACACCTCCTCTGATCCTTTGTGGTCACCACAGTCAACAACTTCGTTGAGTTTCTCCAATACCATTTCCTTTTCTTCTCTTTCATCGCAAACGGTATTCTCAAGATCTTCGATGTGCCTCTCTTGTACAGTCAACGTTTCTTTCGCCTCCTCCAACTGGCTTTGGAGCTTTTCGATAGCTTTGGCATGTCGCTCAGGTGTCTTTGCCATTTCGGTCTTTAATTAGAGGGAGTCTATAATTGGAGGGGGTCTATAATTAGAGGGGATCTATAATTAGAAGAAATACGGTAGGCCAGTTTCTGTCGTGAGAACTCTTTGCTTCCAGGGGTTTTAACGGAAACCTGTCTCCATTAAAAAAATGTTGGCTTTTCCGTAATCAAGAACCTTTATGGGCTGAAGAAACTGCGTATATCCGCAATAGCCGTCTTTATTGGTGATACGTTTTGTAATTAAAATGTTTCGTCTGCGAAGAACATTAACCATTATATTTTCTTTTAGCTTCTTTCGGACAAGATGCTATTGTAATCTCTACTTTTGACTTAGGTCTCATGATATCAGAAAATACGAAAATATCCATTAAAAGACGATGATTCTTCGTCATTTTGAGTTGATCTCTCTCAAGCTTTATCTTACTGTTCAACATTAAGGGAAGTGATGTGTTGGGAGGCGTGCTTATTGTTGGCAGTTGAAGGAAAGACACCTAATTTCACATTTTTATATCCTTAGGTTGTACTGCCATTTTATGTTCTAAGCGGTTTTACCACATGTCGTCATACTCGTTACTGTGAATTTTGCGAACAATACATACATCTCTAGGTACGCCCGTACACCTGCAAACCCTTATACCTACTTTTAAGTTCTACCCTGATGAGCAGTCAGCAAATATAAAACAGAAAAAGCTGTACATACATTCCATAGCAATTCATGGACAAATCACGCACAAAATCTCAAGACAATGGTGGCACAATTGTTGAGGCAAGCAAAGAGGCAATGTCTAACAAATACACGCCAATTTTCAACAAAGAAAGTTTCAAAAACTTCTCTAACAATGGCAGTCCACCTCCTTAGATGTATGTCATCTACCATTGTAACATCTCGAGATCTGTTTTGATTAGAAGAGAAACTGCGTCTCATGGTAATTACTGTGTCTGGCTACATTCTCATACAAACTTGTCGTAGGCCATCGATAAACTCTACCCCTAATACATCAGGTAATTTGCCCACAAAGATTTGGCAGTGGTTGGCAGAAGAGATAATTTTAGCAAAAAAGGAAACTCATCCCTTGTGACAAATTTTGAGTGTGTCATTTCAGATGTTGTTAAGAGTTAATTAGTATCATCGAGAAGAGAGGATTTGAAATGTTAGTTTTGAGTAGAACACTAGAGAAATAGAAAAGTTTGTCACCACCGGGGATCGAACCCGTGACCCACGCTTTCGCGGCGTGCGCTCTACCAACTGAGCTAGGTGACCTCCGAATGATTCTATAGGAAAGAGAGTGTTCCCGAATCAAAGCGAGTGGTTCGGGAGACCAAAAGTTGCTCTGTCTGAACTAGAGGACACATTTCATGAGAACACGGAACTATTGAATACATTTCCTTTTACTACCGACAAGATGGAGACCATAGCACAACATGTGAAAGAGAGTGGAAAGATTTTGAGGCCTTTTGGGAGAGACGCCACCAACGCACCTAATGAGGAGGATCTAGCAAAGCTCCTGTATTTCCTGCTGGATGTCGACGGCAGCAATGAAACCATGTTCGACCAGATGGCAACGTACGGCCAACTACTGTTCTCATTGGGGGCTAACTACAGGATAGCCAAATCACTGTTAAGTCAGCCCTCGCTTTATGCAAAAGGGCTGACAGTAGACAGTGAGGAGGCAAGATCATTCAAAAAAAATGCAAGCCCCCTAAACATGAAAAACATGCTAATGTCAGAGATGACAAAAGACAAAGAAGAAGTAACTAAAGTCCAGTCACCTAGGCATGACATATTCAATGCCATGTTCCCTGGTATGGCAACAGGAAGTAGCTTGACTCTCCAACGGCTCTCTAATGAGCCAGGGCCGAGTGGAGAGTCTCGCAAAAGGAAAAAAAACGAAGAAGTAGCAAAGTCATCGAAAAAAGTGAAAAGAAATATAACATTTGATGACGAATAATATCTTTTGCATCACATTCTTTGTACTATAACTTTTTTATAACTTTTATATAACTTTCATATTGTAAATATACAAAAACAGATGTCAAGAACATTAACTCGTCTGTTTGATTTTGTCGTATGCATGACAATAGTTATTTATCTTGTGATACATCTACATATATACATATGCGTTATGCGCTATCTCATCAGCACATAGTACAAGAAGGTGTCACTACATTTGTGAAAATATGATACTCTAAAGTATAGATGCACACAGTTATAGCGCAAACACCGTTATCATGTTCTTCCGCTTTGCCCATTTCTCTTCTTTTGTCACCAAGACTTTGACCTTGAAAAAACAGAAATGGTCATAACTCTGTTTAACAATGTGTCATACTAATGGCTATTGTCATGCAAATACAAGTTCCTATCTTTTATCACTTAACAGTATTACTTCTGATCTTTCATTGCATTTTTCGAAAATAACAGTTATCAAACATAATTCACCATATATGGCCATGATGACGTCATAGACAAAATGTGACATAATGATTGTATCAATAACACATTGGTGATCCTTGTCCTAAAAATTGATCATCAGTAACGTTGTATTTACAGAGATAAATGTATAAGGACGTGCACTTGAAGAAAACAATAATCTGTAAATGAAATTCAAGAGCATTGAACTGACACACTATCAAGTTTCCACCCTGAGAAATCTAAGCTTATCACGGGGCGAATAGGTGTAAGAGTTTAATGAACACTTACCTTTGACTTCGAACTTCCACATTATCACATCTATAAAGGGTCCAGTTAGCAAACTAGTCTCTCTTGTGACTCTCATTCTTCTTGCTGGCAGTATTCTTGTAATATATCCATCGAGATCTTCAAGCTAAGATCGAGATCATTCGAATCCACAGCAAAACTGTCTGAAGTTGTGAGAACTGCAGTCTGGGTATCTGACCATCCTATTGGTCAACACTGAAGCTTTGGTCGATGCTGATTGACTAGACGGTTTACCATATCGTCAAATCGTCAAAATGTTCGATTTGCTGAAGTCCATCGTTTCGTCATGTTTACCAGACGGTTTGAGACGATTTGGCCCAAATCGTTTCGTTTCGTCTAAATCGTCACGTAGTGTGAATTGGGTTTAATAATTGTAAGTACAAGTATATCATCGAACCTCACTCACCCCCTAGAATTAAGTACAGATGAGTGCTGTTTTAGAACTATGACGACTTTCACTCCCCTTTTTGGACATGTCATTAAGCAATATACAGGTATATTACTAAAATTGAGCCGCAATGGTCCAGTGGATAATTCACTTGCTTTCTATGCTAGAAGGCACAGGTTTGATTCCCCAAAGGCCCATTGGTCACGACAGGAATGGCATCCGGTCCTAAAGTGCTCTAAGCTCCAACGCAAGTCCCATGTATATGGGCACCGCAATAGCCCCGATCAAGAGGTAGTCCCTATTCAGTACCGTGTCGGACATATTAACGAAAAAACATAACAGGTTAGAAATCTGTGAGAGAGGAGACCTTCGGCTAAAGCTGTTTAAGATTCAACCCCGCATCAAAAAGATAATGGAAACCCATCAGGCTCACGGCTCTCATTAACAACATGTACTTCTGACACTATTATGATAATCCAACCCAGAAGCTGGAAAGTGACATACGTAGATCATTTTGTATATCAGATGAAAGATAATAAGCATTGAAGTTACTGTGATTGATGTTTTTAACTAATTGATGTTATTAGTCCATTGGAGGGGTGTATGAAAAGTTAAAGACTGGAAAGGGGGTGAATGGGTGAAATAGATTGGGAAACACTGATCTGGAACAAAGATATGAAAGGAGAATAACACATAACACATAACACATAACACATAACACATAACACATAACACATAACACATAACACATAACACATAACACTCAAATTGAGAAAGCAAAATTATTAAATAGCATTTTTCTTTAGTTGCAGACCTAATAACTCACCTGAAGGGAGTCTCTCAAAGAAATAGAAAGCCCTCCAGCTGGAGAAAGCCATCCCCAATCAGGAATGATAGATGGTGTTCCGTCAGGGTTCACACTTACTGGAGTTTTATTGCTGCAATAAGATTTAAGGTGCTTAGCGTTATTAAAAATTTAACTTAAACATGTAATTGGCAGTATTTGTAAATAATAAAACTAGAAAAACTGCAAAAGAGAAGATTATAGAAATATGGTTTACACTTAAAGGCCTTTATTACCATGCATTGTATCAGAGAACGTCGACCTAAGTATACGTCTTCAAGCTAACTTCACCCTAACTTCAACCAACCAACTTTAAACAACTTAAAACTACGTCTAAGATCTCTGATTGTATTGAAGTGTTGTAGAGATAAACATGTTACCGCTTTAAAACCCATGGTTCTTAATCGTGATACCATGTCTACTACTTGACTTTCAATAATGTATAGGTAACTACAGTCCCGTAAAACAGTGTACAGTAAGTACAGTTATAGGCCTACTAGAATGGCAATTTTTGTATTCAGTATATTTTGTAAGTGTTCAGTAAATTATATTGTAATATGATCACAATGCATTGCATATCGATTGTTTCAAAATCATTTACGTCTTTAGTTTATGTGTTAAAAGGGGCACTTGGAAGTTTTATGAAAGCAAGAGGGACACTTTAGACGATAAAAAAGTTCTTCTTTACCTTTATTCAGAACCACTTCTCGACAGGTGAATCAAGCAATAATATACTTTATATAGAAGAGAAACGACTTTTCCACCTTTGAAACTTGCCAGAAAAGAAGACAATGCATTTATACAGGTGTGGCACTACCAACTCAAGCGAGTGAGTGTGTGTGTGTGTGTTGGAGGGGGGTGGAAGGGGGTGAAAGGTCCTGATAGATAACCAAATCTTTCTCCACCTTTCGATATTAAGGTACAATCTCGCATCCTTTGAGAAAATTGGTTTTAGATGGGCCTCTCTTCTGTTCTTTCCTTTCTTGTTTCAATATTTCTTTGTTTTCTTTGAAAGAAAAAGCTTCCAAGAAAAAGGTAATGGGCCAAAATCCCAAAACCTCTCTCCGGCGCGACTGATAAAGAACAAAGTTATATTTAATTTCTATCATGTACAGTAGCAGGAGTCGCCATATTCACAATACCCTCCATATTTAAAGCCTCAGGGGTCACACCTTGGGCATCAAGGCGATTCCCAAACCAGGTAACTTGCGACTCCCCAAATACACACTTGTCAACATTTAAGGTAAAACCCTCTAAACGCTTCAATGTTGCAATAACATGCTGTGTATGCTCTGCAGCAGTTTTACTAAAAATCAGAATATCATCTAAGTAAGCAACGACAAAGTCAAGTCCCTTGAATACATCGTCTATCATCGCCTGAAATGCAGCTGGCGCAGATGACAGGCCAAAGCAAGTGGGTTTGTAGCGGTAAAGACCACAATGAGTAACAAATGTGGTTAAATCTCAACAATCCTCAGTTAATGGTAACTGAAAATAAGTATGTTTTAAATCAAGAGTGGAAAACACTTGTGCCCCTGAAAGGCATGCAAAATGATCATCTGGGCGAGGCAATGGATGTTGCGGAGGAATGACAGCTGTATTCAACTGTCAACTGTCTGAACAGAGACGAATTGCTCCATCCTTTTTTTCCACAACCACGACTGGTGACACCCACGGAGAACTGGAGGCACGTTCTATAACATCCAGTGTTAACAATCTCTCTAACTCGGCTTTCACTTTTGCCTGCAAGGTAAATGGCAAACGTCAGCACTTTTGAGCCACTGGTGTAATAGTAGGGTTAACTTTGATTCGGTGTGAAAAATTCTTGGCTTTTCCTAACCCTTCACACACTGTAGGGAACATGTTGTTCACCTGCCGTGAAAGTTCTGAGCACACAGTTTGCACAGTCAGGGCTATTCCTAACTTGCTACACAAGTCACGCCCTATTAAACGGGGCCCATCCACCAAGACAAACTCATGGTTTACTGTTTTGTCCAAGTACGCCACTCTCACTTCTACAATACCAAAAGTAGCGATCTGATTCCCATTTTAATCTCGAATATTGAGGTTCGTATTAGTTACAATCGTATCTTGATCCACCTCAATCTTGTTCAGTAATGAAACAGCCGCTCCCGTGTCCACCATCAGCGTATGTGGACGGTTGTTGATAGATAGATTGAGGCACATAGCATTTCCAGATATTGGGCTTGTCGATAATGCCAGAACCCTTTGGTGAGTAGAGGGCGTCGATGTCCCAGTTGCCATTCCTCTATCTCCTTTGCAGCGACACATGGAACTAAAATGTCCAATCTTCTGGCACAATCGACATTCTTTCCCCTTCGCTGGACATTTGGCATCCTTTGCTAATACCCTATAAATTTTATTTAAATACGAATACATTATCGATGATTTTGGAGGGGGGTGCAGATCTGTATTAGCGCCGAAAGGGGGTCGGATCATCTTGCGATCTAGAACTATGGATGCCGATCAACTTGGCAAATCAAGGTTGCGTTGTTGTATGCTTACTAGCTGCGCAAAATGCAACGTTGAATTATGAACAATAGCAGATTACGACTAACGAGTCCAATGCAAGGACGAAAATAGAATTTGAATACGGATCACGTCATTTTCGGTCCGTACGACTGAAGAGTTTGGATCCGATTCAAAACTTACAGACTGATCCATTTTCACACGTGGATCCAAATTGGCACGGGTAGCAGACCTTTATGAAATTGAAATTCCGTACTTTCAGGTGAAGTTGGTCTCGTTCAAAAATTGTGGTAGTGGACTGATTGAAATCTACATGTAACACACCTTGTTGAATCACCCAGGATGCAAATAGTTAACCGTTTTGTTATATAGTGTTAAATGATTGAAGTATTCAGTGAAAGATGATTCTACTGCTGATGATTTTAAGAAATTAACTTCGTAGCTGTATAGGTGACACCTTACAAAGTTAAAAACAGGAAATGGCTGGTGCTTCGTGCCAAGAATAGATTGCAATTCTACTTGTACGTTGGGTTATTCATTATTTGTAGTATTTATAAGAACAGCTACTGCAAGGATTAAACCCAGGGATTACTACAACACCCCATCCTGTAAGCAGAGAGGAAAATGCTAAGGAATTGGAGATTGGGTATTTGGTATTTCTAGAGTTCTGGAAGTAATTGGTAGCAGCAGGTCAGGTCGATTTAAATTGTACTGCTCTTGCACTACATGACTCAGGAGCTGATTGTAATAAACATTCAGAGTTGAGGAATCGAAAATTTTCGTGGACGTGTTAATGTTTTTTAATAAGTTCACTTACAGTTTTGCATCCACAGTATGATGATGATGTGGAGTGTAGAATATATGAAACTATTATTTACAACCTTGTGACACACTATAGTCATGGATCTCATAAAGGTTGGCAGGATATTTATCGAGTGCTTTATGGTCTGTGTCTGGAAAAGACACTTAAACAGAATTTGAACAAGGAGTTTAGGAAGTTGACATGCATATTTTTACCATGCCCACCAATCTGGCATAAGTTTTAACAGAAATATTTACAGAGTGCTTTAATGCGAGGTCTTAGCCGGGAACAGATGTAAGAGAATTTAAAGAATATGTATAGGAGGGAGTTGAGATAGTTTTACAACTGTAGTTTATTTATCGTAAACATTGCCACAGTTCTTTAGTTTAACGTGGTAACCGTGACTGCCAATCAGGAGGATGCTTTATGAAATATGAAAAATAAGTTACTTGAAAAGTTGGCTCGTGGTACAAAATTATGTTGGATAACGGATTTATTGTCTTTTAACATTTTCGCCGGACACTGGTCAATTTAATTTTCTGGTGTGAAGGATTTAATAATTTAATTTAGTGCAGACTGGATTTTGCAGGATAGCTTTAGCCATCATAGAGGGGCACCAATCATTTTTCCCTTGTAATATTCGCCAACTTTAGAAGACCACTTGCTCACCCTGCCTGCTGGGCTGTGTACACGTTCTAGGTGAACTGTGATTTTGGTTTGAACTGACTCTAAAGTACGGTTTGGTTTAGTTTTTCCACGGAAATTAAGTTACGCTCAGTTTAGTTTAGTTTAGCCTTGGTTTAGTAAAGTTTTTTTTATTTTTTTATTTCGATTTTTTTCATTGGTTTAAAATAGTTTGTTATATTAATAATCGATGATCGAGGTTAACAGAAATATTAACACCCAAGTGCAAACTCTAAAACATTACGCGTAATATAGGTTCTGAAATTTATTGCTTCTGACGTTTCGTTGTTACTTAAAGCTTAATTTTCAAAGCGACTGATGAAGTAAGTAAGCTCTGCTGTATATGTTTCTCACAGAGGCCTGGAAGCTACTGATAACGCGCAGTGCCTATAATAGTAGCAGGGGGTAAGAGCTCGTGTTTCCGTTGATATGAGGATTTGTCATTTTGATTATTAGACTTCCTTTCAGTAGCAGAAGAAAGTTGGAGGGGGCAGAAGTTAGGATTTTGAAGTCCTTTGGAGACGTGAATCAGTTTATCGATAAAGTGTGTTGTGGACTGACATAGAAGGGGGCTCCTCATTTTGTTCCACTTCAAAGCCGAAATGCCGAGATACTCTGAGGTACTGGTATGTAGGTGGGTTACTACACTCAAATGCAATGCTAGTTAAGTTTAGTTTACTCCATGCCCCATTCGGTTTGGTTTAGTTTACTTTTAGTTTTATCATATTTTATGTTTACGCTTTGGTTTTAGATTTACCTGCGGTTTAGTTTTGGAGGTTTATTTTATTTTAACTTTAGCTCAAAGTTTGGTTTTTGTTTTAGCATTATTTAATTTAGATTTGGCCTTGTTTTGTTTAGTTATTTAGTTAGGGTTTTTATGGTCTAGTTTATTTTATTGTAATACATTTACATGCGAAGTGTAAGTTCTAATTGCATATCTTTATGATTTTACAGTTTAAATATATTAAGTCAGGTTGCGAGAAACGATAAACTTAGCTTGGAGCATGCGCTGAAAATCAAACTGTGCTAGTACTAGTTATGCAGTTCAAGCATTATATTGACTGCCGTAGTTTTTCCGTTAAGGTCCACAAAGCGGAATATCTCTCTATTCATTTCTATAGGCCGCAGCAATCAATGTGCAATGCCGGACAGAAAAGTCTTGCGAATGCTCCGTCGTTGTTAGCATGATGTGTGATGTGGGGTCACTCCTACCTGTGCCTACTACATTGACCCTTTTGGTCATTGATCAACATTGAAGGATTGCACTTAAAGATTATCATGAAAGAGGAGCGATCACATTCCATGAAAGCGACATAACCAGAACAACCTCCAAAGAAGTAGAACATGTTGAAGGGATGCCTCAAAGCAGAGCTGTCTGTTTTGTTAAAAGTGGTATTGCCAACCAAACACAAGGAACCGTAAGTGCTGTTGATTGACGACATCTGTCAATTACTGAGCAACTGTGGCAGAGAGAGTTACCTTGTTTTTACAGAGTAGAGAAAGAACAAAATATGGGAAATTATAACTTTTTTGCCATCATTTAATTTGTTTGTTCCCCAAAACGGCCCTTTTCTTCTGTAAAGTATTTAGTTACGTTATGCTTGCAGCTTTATAATTTTAAAAGCACGCATACTATATGTATAATCAAGCACGATAGGACAAGTAACCCTTTGTGCATGTAGAGAGTTTCAAGGCGAGGTACAGGCTGCCTTGTGACCATCATTGAACTGGTTGAAAAATCTTCAGCGATTGATTTTGTCTTTAACAAGAGTATTTTCGTATCCCCGGCACTAGTTAAAGATATGTACTTACTTACTTACTTACTCACGCCCCGGTTGGGGCATTTGACAGCGAACTTCCTCTGCTACAGAGTCTATAGCTGCGTACTATATGATGCCGGCTAAATTCAGATCATCTTTGAATGTTCTCCTGCAGGTGATTTTTGGACGTCCTCTTATCCTTTTCCAAATGGTCCATTTCATAGCTATTTTTGTAAGACCCGTGTCTTTTTCTCTCAAAATATGTCCAGCCAATGTCAGGTGCCGAGTAGTGACTACTTAGTGTAAGGGTTTTGACTCAGCCTTGCGGAGGATCTGTTCATTCGTTATGCTGTCCCTATAGCTGACTTTCAAAATTCGCTGCAAACTTCTTTGGTGAAACGTGTCTAACTTCTTTGGTAATCTTTATTGTCTTTTTAGAGAACGCATTAAACAGAGCTGCAACCAGCTACGGTCAATACTTCCTCGACAAGCAATGAGCGGTAGGAAAGCTGATATGGCCACAGTAAGTAATATTCGCAGTACCTACGCCACGCTATTGAGCACAAAACGACAGTGTTGGTCAAGCGGAAGCCGTTTATTGAACTCTTGGTTACAAACACAGTCGGTTATTGTTGCAGAATGAATTGCAACTGATTTTTCAATTCGTCCAGGTTTTAAGTCCACCTCTTTCCCACCGTCTTCAGCCCGGAGGAAGCTTGATAAGTACATTGGCTGTGTTTTTTTGTCTTTGGGAGGACTAGAAAATCTTAAGGCGCCAGTTTACAACAGATACCCTGGTGGGTACCGGCTCGCGTGGTGTCGTCCATCAAAGTTTGCCTGACTTTGCTTATTTCTTCGTTTGTTTCAAGCAAAGTGCCTTGGAAAAGTTCTTTTGGATTAAAATGTCCTTGTGTTTGTGGAGTAAATTAAAAATGTTTAACGACTCTCTTTTCATTGTTTGTTTCATGGAGTGGTAGAAATAGGCATTCTGTTTAATAAATCAACTCGATTGATATATAGACAACGTGGTCTCACGGCAAATTTAGTAAGCGTCTTTTTACATGTTAGATCGACTACAAAGATCAAGAAAACATTATTTAAGAGGCAAAATATGGAAATATGGAAATATGGAAATAATATAAATAATGATTTTTTTTAACTTCAATTTATTGTCATTATTCTTATACAATTCCAGTACTCTCTTACAAAAAGGTATACAGGAACTATTATGGTATATGTCTACCACGTTAATAATAATAATAATAATGATAATAATAATAAAAATAATAATAATAAAGACAATCGAAAACATGACAACTTATATTCTATTGGAACCCATACATGTTTCGAAGAACATTCTTCGTCATCAGTGGTGATGTTTTACAAATCCTGATCTACCTTTTTAAGCGGATACAGACAAAGACATATTTCCGTGGATAATCCATGGACTACATACAAGCTAGGACTTATCAAAAGTCTGGTATTCAGGGCCTTTAACATTAACAATACATCATCGAGCTTCAAGAAAGATCTCGAGAAGATCTCTACTATACTTAAACGTAACCAGTTCTCGGTTTCGATGGTCACCAAATATATCGGTAAATTCAAAAGTTATTTGGTCAGCAGATCTGAGCAAAACAACGACAGCTCAGAAGAACCTATCAACAGCAGTTCAGATTTGTTTCTATTTTGCCATCACACCATATCAGTTGTGCCAAGCAGCGTCTTAATTTTAAAAAATAGAGGGACTTACATTCAGTTGTTTACGATTTGAACCCTTCTTGATTTATTCAAACCATATCTACAGAGGATGGAAAAGGATTTGTATGTGTCAAAGACCGGTACAAGTGTTTGTACATGGGTACAAGTACAGCACTAGCAAGGCAGCAGAGACTATCGGCCTACTGGATAAATGGTAAACATCATCTCGCATTTCCTTAGTATCAACATTACAAAAGTGACATAGGTACAGAGAGCTTTATCAAGTACTCTTTGGTTTGGATAAACTTTTCTTCTCATATACATTTTAAAAATAAATATATCACTGTTACTTTAATAAGCCTGTCCACATTTCAGAAAATTCGTTTAGCACATTTTAAACATTACGATATGTAGATTTTATTTCTTGACTTAATATTTTTAAAGTTTTGTTGAGACTAAGTGTAAAGACAAATTTGGAAAGAAGTTATTGTAAAATTTTTAAAATTGTAATTTTTTGTGGTACAAATGAGGTCAGAATTGCAAAGAAAAGTTTCCCAACTTCATACATATTCGTCTAAAATTTAAAAGGATTGACTGTCAATATCCGATTACCATACTGGTTAAATGTAGTCAGAATAATATTTCGAACTGTCAAACCATAATCAAACTATAAAGACACGTAGTTGTTTTATAATGTTATTCTTTTACATGTCCAATCCTGTGTTGCCGTGCCCTGCTTTCAACTGACATGCACAGGTTAGTGCCTGGGTCACATTTGTACACTCTTTGGGTTCTTAAAGTATATGTGATTTGGAAGAGGCATCCATATAGTTCACTGTAGGCGATGTGTTACTTTCGAATAATGCTTTGGACTTATCGAAAACTACAAGTATGGTAGCTATTGACTTCTTGCTCTAATTTTTTTTGCAAGAGTCTATGTTTCAGATCTGTACAGAAGGATCATTTCAATTAATGGCCAAAAGATGATTTTCATAGTAGTGCAGATGTCCATATGTTGTCTATGCACTACTGTTTTGCTAAATTGTCTATAATGTCCTTGAATGTAACATTTCACTATTACTCTTCAGTGCATTTGGATATAGAGTTATTGATCTAAAGACCTGCTTTGTTTGCAAATTTAACAAGATATTAGTGTTTGGTATCTGAAAGCAGCACAATATCATTAGCATAGTCCATCACTTGCATAGATGGCTTCGGAGTGCTTGCGTCTGGTCTTTGTAACCGCTGAAAGTGAGGTACTGATTTTGGCCGGAAAACCGGCTCGTGGTCCTTGGAGCACTTTTAGAAAAAGCCGGTAAACCGGCGCGCGGTCCTTAAAGGGTTATTGATGACAGGAAGGGCACCTGGTTTTGAAGCGCTCTAAGCTCCAACAGAAGTCCTATTTATGTTGGCACCACCCTAGCCCCTGCAAAGGGGAGTGCAAGGGGTAAAACCGCATCATCATCATCAATTGGCATGTTTTGAACACTCGGGTCTTATATCTAATATGTGATCTTTATGAGGTCTAAAGTATGACTTTACTATATACTTATTTTTATCTTACTGTGTTGATAACATGGTTGAGAAAAGTTTCATATGTATCTTATTACTAACTGACACATTAGAAAAGTAAGAAAATATCTAATTGACTAGTAATTTTGATATATTTGTTAGATCCAGACTCCTCAACATACTGTTGTTTTATGGTCTAATTGAAGGGCTGCACTCATAAGGTCGAGTCACATGGGGAAGACAGGGAAGCCTTTAGTTGCAGAAAGCTGGATGTACATGTCCAGTTTGTACGATTCCTGCCATTCACTTGGTTCAGTAGGTTCAAACAAATACAATTTTGAAACATTAGTTTGCTAGAAGCATGATGAATAGAAAGTATATAAATGTGTTTATATTGGATTTATGTTTTTGTCATGTAAATATTTTCCAATCTTTGTTAATTGGTAGATACCTAAACCAAAACCACCTACAAAGTGGGAAAAGTTTGCAAAGGAAAAAGTAAGTCTAATTATTAATATGACATAGTAGGCTACACTGTTAGGACAACTTGCGTAGATGAATGAAAGAACATATCTATATTTTGGAATGTACATTGATAAAAGACAATGATTTGCTTTATGCTATTTTGTACTATTCAATTTCATGCTATTCTCAATGACATTCTGTACTACTTCATCAGTTATTGTAATACAGTGTGACAAGTGCTGCCTCATTCCATTCGGAGCCAGTTCATACCATGACATCCCTTTCTACTCCATTGTACCTATTTTGTTTAGGTTCATTCTGTCCACTAACTCTAAACCATTCCAATATTTTGATATTCCTTTAATTCTGCTGTATATTAACTGTATATTGTTTATCCCATGATCCATGGAATTTGGTCCTACGGGGAACTTTTGTCATGCCTCCCTACTTGCTTCTCTGCCCAGTAGCCCAAATCCAGGGATGTTGCCCTTTGGTGTTCCAGTTGCTCTTTCTTTATTAGTTAGGATGAAAAAAAAAACTACACTCACTTTACAGCCTAACTTTTGATAAGACGTCAACATCTCCTACACCGGTTATGTATAGTTTTGTTATTTCTATTTAGCACAACGCATTGCCTACTGGAGGTACAACGCTCGCTTTCTCAGATGTAACAGCGTGCGTCAAACAAAAAGGCACTTTCCTGGGCCTAAAACTGATATTTTTGTTTTTAATAGGGCGACAAACATCACCACACGCGTGCGTAGAAAATATCATGATAACGGGCAGTAAAACCTTATAAAGAAACCAAGATAAATGTTTTCCACTCTGGTAAAACATTTGCCTGCTACAAACCGCTCATCTAGCATGGATGCTAATCCTGACCATACAGAAAAAGCGAAGGTTATTTTTGTAATCAGCACCCACTTGAAATCTCCAACATAACCTCTAGCACATCATGTATTACGCTTTATTAGTCTACCATATAAGACAGTTCCGTACAGTTTCTCTTGCGTTACCGGACATCATTGCTAGGGTCATCCTTATTAAGCGAGAGACGTTGCAATTAAAAAGGGCCGGTCAAAACTTGATTGCAACGAATTTGGGAGCAATAATTGATTAATTAAAATTCAAAGATTATCAATAAGTAAGTGACCACAACATTTGCACCCTATCGTTTCGTAATGAGCTTATCTTGAAAGTAACCAATTAACATATAGGGTTTAAACTATTTTTCAACTGGGTAAGCATCATTGCAACGTGCATGCATTACAAGATATGATGCATTACCCACATTCATGTATTGTAAGGTCTAGCTTGGCCTCGTGGATGTCATTGTTTGTAGCATCGACAGACTAGGCTTGCAGGTTAAACCACGTTTGACAAAGCTCGTCAACAAACATTGTGCATCAAATGTGACGAAGCTATTCAACAGTGTTTGCTAGTTTCGCCATGATAATAATCAGTTACATACCGAGTTGATAGTCTTCTGAACTTACAGTTGGACCGTCCTCTTGTGATCTCCTCCTTAAACTGTATGTAAGGCAACGTTTTGCCAACAGATAATCAGGGTGTTCGATAAAGAAATACCGAAGGTATTATCTGAGGATTCTTTTAGTAAAATGTGAGTTGTTTATCATTTGCATCATAGCTATCCTAGGTAATCTGTTACTTGATATGGCTCTGTCGTTTACTACACTAAGTTTTCGCTTGCTGACAAACAACTTTGCAGGCGAGCAAGACCGCCTGTCACAATGTTTTGTTGTGGTTGCTGCAGTTGATGTAATTTCTTTCAATGTATCCCAAAGTTTCATGGGAATTTACTCACACCAAATAGATTGCGCTGATGAGGAGTATCTCCTTGATTCAGTGCGGCCTTTCAAATCTTTCTTACTTCATATTTTTGCTATTCAGATCTACATCATTCTCAGACGCTCCAGTATTGGATGCCTAAATGCCAGTCCTCTTTTCTATAATTATATATACACCATCAATACTTGACTCTTGCTTTGTACCTCAAACAAACTATTTAATTAATTAAGGAAATTTTTTAGTATACTGCTAGTATTGTTTGTGTCATTACAGTGCAGTTGTATAACCTTTAGCCACTTTAAACAATATTTCTAGAAACGCTTTGCAAGCAACATATACCTGCTTAACCTCCCATTCCGTATTCCTCTTAATTAGATATTATCCAGCCAATTTTGGTAAGCATTTCACCTTCTGATTGAAATATATCTTTAAAGTTTTCCAATTCAAACAACTATCTCCATCTCATAGCAAATGTACTAACAGGGCAATTTACTTAAAAATTGATATGCTTATGTTGCTAATAACGCCACTCGTGTTACTAATGATTGCAATTTTTTCCCTACCTTAAACTCCCTTCTCACATGGAGTGGCATCTGAAGCCTACGTTTAGCTGCAGCGAAGAAAATAAATTTGCGTCACAAATATTGACCATTACTGTCTGATTATTTTCAGAGCACTCTTAAATAAAGAAAAATCATAAGTCTACGCCTTCAAAAACGTAGTTACAAAGTTCTTCATTCAGCATCTCTTTAAGTGACGAGACTCACACTGGATCTTGTAAGTACCGCAATACTCTCTGCTCACAATGACCAATACATATAGTATTCTCATTTTTAGCAAAGGCACAGTGACACTTTTGACCTGCAATACTAATACTTAGCAAGTTTTTTGTACTGTTGTGACTAGCTTGCCCTAAGGATTACCTTATTCATGCCTTTGCCTTTTGCGCAAAGATTTCTAATTAAATACATATCAACTCATAAATTCCGACATAAATTATTGTCCAAAAATCTTGTTCAATAAAATCTTGTTCGATTCAAACTCTTGGAAGGCATGTGGGAGACTGTCATGACTTCAAATAATTGATTATTGTTAGTATTGTATTACCCTACGTTCAGAAAGTTGCAGTTAATTATAAGCATTATTTCTTTGCTTTTTAAGCTTTTCGTCCAGAGCACCTACATTTTTGGCTATTTTCCAGCCCTCCGTCTATTCCACCCCCCTTTATTAAGTACTTGATTTGTCAAATCGTTATTTTTCCTCTCCGACACCCACGACCCCTCTTGGTAAGGTATCGACCAAAAGTACCTCCCCCCTGATCGGACTAAAACTATCTTGATTCGAATGTCCAAACGAATTTAAATTGTTTTAGGATTCAAAAATATCAAGATTCACATACAAATTCACTTAATGCGAGTAGACGCAAGGCAAATCCGGAGTGCACAAGTTTCAGATTTAAAAATTACCCGTTTACATGCGTAAAGGCCCTCTTGTTTTCCTTGTTTCTCCGAATGACATAAAATAAATGTTACTACCTAAACAATTTCCTACGAGACCTCAGGTTTGTGGCACATGGAACTTGACTAGGTGGCTCAGTAAATGTAGTACATATAGTGTCATCGTCGAAACCAAACTTGTTAGTTGACAAAGTTGTACATTTAATTGGATCAGATGGACATAGTGGTAACGAGAAATATATTGAAGAGCAGAAAAGGTCTCTTCTTGTCGAGATAATTTTTACTATAGCTCAAGCCATATGACAGAGGAATTATGGGCAGTTAAAGCTAGTTGAAAGATCAATACTCGTAACCCACTATAAGTGGGAATATAGCTCAATAACGATGAAGTTGAAAATTGTCATGTATTGCTACTTCTGATGATAATGACGCTGGCAATGATATAATGAGTCATAGGTCTGTCCTTCTTCAATTCCCGCTTGCAGAAAGATCTGTGTCCAACAAAATAAACTAAACTGCCATAAAACACACTGTGCTACGCTGTGTCATTTTGTAACACCTTTGCATTGTTATATAAGGCCAGGTTCTTACAAAATAAAATTTTTGCCTTGCCCAAGTATATGTTGAAATAATTGGTCAAGAGAATGTATGGTAACATTTCGCCTCTGATAATTGACGAATCTTGACATTATTATTTGAGCGCAATCTTAATTGTTTAGGTAGGACTTTCGAGTTGATGACATGAAACCTTTATGCATCTATGACCTTAAATATGATGTCAGGACGATAAACGATTTCCATCATTTTGTGAAATTCATAAGCTCTTATGGGAAGATCAAAATAACAAAGACGAGATGAAACAGGGCAGGATAAAAAAGTACAGGATTGTGTAAGTGAAAATAGGATACGACAAAAGAGGGTAAGATACAATAGAAAAGGACTTCAAGTGAACATGTCAGTATATAGTTATGAGAATAGCTCCAACAATTCACACTTCTGTACCAAAAATTGCAGCTTCCCGTTAACAGAACAAACTCTTTACTTAGGAGGTATTAAAAGACAGTCCAAAAGAGAAGTCACCATCTACAACATTGACCATACGTGGCTCAAGCAATGATTAAAAAAATATATATATAAATAATAATAATAATTTTTTTTTAAACTTCATTGCCATTTATTCTTTCAGTAAATTTACAGTCTATAACTTTTACAAGATACAAAAATTCTCACTGTTTTCACCCGTCATAATGGAGACAGTGAGAGTTATAATAGTGGAACAAGAACAACATTACCAACAAGATCGATGGTGGTGATAACCAAATACGAAAAGTTAATATAAGTTAAAAATAATAATGATAATGATAATAATAATAATAATAAAATAATTACTTAAAGGTTTCCAGATGACTTCGAGGACGAAAGTGGCAAATAGAGCTATCCACAACTTTCTTTTTTCACTTCTTTTTTCACTTTTCTCGCAATAAATTTCGCTCTCGGACCCGTTACCGAATTTGAGCGTTGTATAATATTCGCATCTGCGCATTAATTATTAAACATTTGCTTAGGAATCCGTCAGTAAAAAGGAAATTTGCATTAGTTTTGTTATTTTCAAATTGATGATCTGGATAAACAGAAGTTATGATATCTTTTTCAATATTTAACAGGTTACGGAGCCCTTACATATCATTTGCGGACTTCTAAACTAAGGAGTCTGGGAACCCCAAGTTGGTGGTCACTAAATAATAGGTGATCTTAAAAGACCGACTATAGAAATCCGTCGGTAAATGCTCTCTGACCTACGCTTATTTTGTTATAAGAAACTACCTCAGCGCCCATCCCTCGAAGTTTCTTAAAATAATGACCTTTTGAGCCCTCAAAGTTTCTCAGCAGTTTCGTATTCTCTGGTACTAAATAGAAGGGGGTGGAATACGGAGAGGGGACTAGAAAACAGCGGGGGGTCAATGCATACTATAATGGATATAGTAGATCCTTTATTTAGGGTACCTTCCGTTCCAGTTTAGCCTATTCATAATATAGCCCGTTATCAAACTGTCTAAACCGCTTTTAGAGATTTTTTAGGTTTCTTAGAGCAGCCCCATCCAGCCCTCGAGTTTCTTAAATTTGGGGGAGATTGAGTCCTGATTTCTAATAAACTGGTTTCTTATAATAAAAAAAGTGTATATACGGATTTGATTGTCGCTGACTAATTGATGCTTATGGAATCGAATTTACGAAATTATCAAGAACTTGTATAACAGTTCTAGCTTTAAATAGCCCTTTCGTAAATTCGATATAAAACACAGCATGAGTTTAGTGTTTTATTGTATATATATTTTTAACTTTTATGGCTTAGGGATCTGTTTTTAGTTGTATATATATATAATACATAACTATATATATATATAGTTATATGGGTGTGTTTGTCTGTGTGATTGTCTTGATTAATGGGGAGAATACCAACCAATAAAAATTGGTGTTAGACAGGGCTGTATTTCTATATTTATTAATTCTGAATCTACGGTGAAACGTAATGCGAAACATCAAAGGCATGCCATGTGTGAAAATAAACGGTGATATATTTTTTAAAATATGATATGCAGACGATACCACGCTTATCGACGAATGCGAATTTGCAAGCATTGGTGGACAATATTGTGTTCGAAAGTGAAAAATTGAGATTGATCGTGAATGAATGCCAAACAGAAACAACGGTTATCACAAGAAAAAACTAGCACAATTTTATAGCTTTAGTGTAACGAGAAAGATGCTTCGCCAGTTGCAAAAATATCTGGGCAAATGTATCACGTCAGACGGTAGATGCAAAAAAGCAATTAAGAGTAGAATCGGTCAAGCAAAAACTGACCTGCAAAATATGAAGAAAATATTTTGCTGACAAAGCTTTCTAACATATAATGACATTGAGGCTGCTGCAGTGTCACATGTTATAAAGAGCCCATTGTACTGTACTCATGTGAGACACGAGACACTGACCAATCAAATAATGAAGCATGAAGAAGCAACAGAGATGTGATTTCTCCCCAGAATGTTGAAAACTCGAATGACTTACAAAAAGGAAATCGAAGATAATAGAAAACTCTTATTGAGCATGTTCGTTACTAAAGAAGGTACGAGAAGGACAGGTAACATTCGTGGGGCACGTAATAAGTAAGAACGGATTGGAAAACGTTGTGAAAACTGGAAAGCTAGAGAGCAGAGGAGCTGGTGGCAAACAGCGACCAAAAAATAAAAGGCGGTGTTTCATAGTCGCTGGAGAGAAGAATAAACACACAAAGAATACGGAAGATACATAAAAGAATATAGTGGATCACCTTGATCACTTACGCGAGAACACATGGCACATCATGATTAGGACAACCACACACACGCAACTAGATCCACTATAATAATAAATAAAGCATAAAACTAATACAAGCATATTGCACCAAATAGCGAGAACATTGTGTACTGAAAAGCTTTTTTCGTCCGACAATAACGTCTGAATGACCGAAATGGAATGTGTGAAAGAGTATACCCAACTGTATTTTGAAGGAGCCAATCAGAAATTGGATGAGTGTATTCCTGGGGCAATTGATGGGCTGAAGCGAATCATGAACTATTTATGAAATATGATTTGAAGAAAATCGTTATTATGTACTTCATTTGACTATTTGCAAAACTCTTCCGTCTTCTCATGCTTTTTGCTCGCTCAAGGTTACCATAGTATCACTTTCAAACTAGTTGACACTAAAGGAGAGACATCACCGACAAGCTTGTAGGTGAAACAGCGACAAGGAAACTATTACAAAACTGATGAAAACGTTTTAATGGTTTCAGAATCGTATTTGATGCTTCGGCTCCTTCCACGTAATTCCTCAATAGCAGTATCGTATGATGCTGACGAAATTTGACGGTTGCATATTAAAGCATAGCTTACGTGATAGTAAGGTTCACACTACACTTGATTTTCTTTTCCAAAGGTCTCTTAAATTCGTAATTTAGGCACTTCTGCATCATCTGATGGTATGACCAGTAATAAATCACAGTACAAATCAAAGAAAATGTAGAGTAATGATGTTAGCCTTAGGGAAATAAACTTGCGAGTACTTAAAATAGATAAGGAGTGAGCGGGTTTTACGGTCGAAAGTGATTTAAGACTTAAGTGGAATTTTTTCTGAAAATTTTTCCGAACGTGACATGTTCCCTGTTTGAACAGCAGTTTTCATAAAGATCTTACAGGCTGTTTGAACATTAAAACCAACAGTCCATCCAGGCTAAAATTAAAGGGGGCAAAACGAAGGATTACGGGGCGAGAATTAAAGGAAAGAAAATTAAAGGGAGCGAAAATTATAGGGAGGCGAAATTTGAAAGGAATAAGGTGGTGCGTTTCACCTCTGAATAATAGGAATGGATTTTATAAACATGACCGTTACAAACACGAAGTAATAGTTTTCACAAACAAATTAAGCATCGTTTTGATGTGAGAACGTTGAAGAACTTTTTCTCCTTTGTTTTGTCCCTCCTCCCTGCTTCTTCCCTCAAAAAGAACATGTGAAGAAAACCAGGAAGAGGCTCTTTATTTCAGATGTTATAAACTTGTTACATCATCACTGTATAGATACGCTTGTTTGGCAATAATGTGCAATCTTCCCTAGTTTGCTTTCTTGGTAACCTTAGCTTCCCATCTAATGCTCAAGTAGGTTTTTAAAGATACTTACGGTTCAGTACGTAACTCAGTAGTTGCCTTCAAATACATAGTCCTTTCTCATACTATTTCATTTATCTGCTTACTGCTGGGGAATGCTAAGACGGTGGTGGAGCTTAAAAAACGGGGCATAGATACTACATACCCTTCTTGTTTCTTTTCCAGTCTACCTTGAAGTATACAGTGACCAATGGTGAGTGGAATTTTGCAGCATTTGCTGGGGTCATATGCCCAACTAACCCAAACCTAGAGTTTGAAATAAAGTACAGTTTCATACATTTAACAACTACAAACAAAAAGTTGAGAAAAAAAAGAAAGAAAAACAATACAATTGCTATATTCAAATAAGCACAAACATTTCAACTATTACTGGACTCCTAGTATATTTATCCAGAACCCTATTGGTGAAGCAATCAATATCTACACAATTGTTGTTTTTTTTTGGGGGGGGGGATGACAACGAAGCTTGCGACAGCAAAAAGACGCTGGAGGCCATATCATTTACAAGGGCATAGAGTTTGAGGGCGTAAACGACCCAACCTGGATTCAGGCTGCAGCTAAATATCTTCTGGTCTGAATAAGTAACAAATAAAAAATGGTTATAAGCTTTGATTTCTAGTTTTGCACATGTGATTGCATCTTTGTTTTGTGTATAATCAAACTTGCTTCCTGACAGTAACTAACTAGCAAAGCTTCCAATATGCCCCCCTCCTCTACAAACATTATATTCTTAAATAATAAAAGAAATTACGTACAACAGCCTACCATGGTCCACAGGGTGAATGCTGAAAACACTGAAAAGTGTTAGATTTACTTCCATACTTACACATTGTCATCCAGGAAAACTTCCAAGTTGTAGTCGCTTACAGATTTGTCACTAAGTACAGCTTTATTTTCCTCAAACCTTGCGTGTACATGGGTTGGTCTGAACAGAACGATGGCACTAAAATGAAATCAAGAAAAAGAATCTTAGCATATATACCACACAACAATCAACTTTCTTTTCTCCTTTTTACCATCGTTTATTGATGGTGCATGGAGCTACAAGTCTGTTTAGAAGAAACATCATTTTCATTTCAGCCAACAGTCACTATATTAAAGCTAAACAAACCTGGATTTTCTAAAGCACTTAGGCCAAACATGTACCCACTCTTAGATAAAGTGTCTGATGAGCAACCTATTCTGTTCAATGCTTCAATCAAGCATGGCAGGTTAATTTCTTGCCTTATAATGACATCTTTGTGTGTTCTTTATCTCTCCTGACTGATAGTGCCTCTGTTGGTAATATATATTGTTCCAATCTATTGCAAAACGTGCAGTTAATAGTGTGAATTATCAAGGCCATAACTGGCAACTTAACAGGAGTCATTTGCAAAGGGCATGAAAGGGCATAACGGCGATGATGATGATAATGATGATAATGATGATGACCATGATGATGATGATGATGATGATGGTGGTGGTGATGATGACAGCGATGATGATGATGATGATGATGATGACGACGATGATGATGATGGTGATGATGATAATGATGATAATGATGATAATGATGATAATGAAGATGATGATGATAATGATAATAATGGTGATGATGATGATAATGATAATAATGGTGATGATGATGATGATGATGATGATGATGATGATGATGATGATGATGATGATGGTGATAATGATAATGTTGCTGACGATGATGGTGATGATGGCGATGATGATGGCAATGATGATGGCGATGACTATCATGATGATTGTTGAAATAAAAATGACAATCACGACGGTCCTGCTTCGACAATGTAGCAAGGAAAGGAACCCAGTCTAAAATAATACGTGTTAAATTAACGATGATAGCTGCGATTGCCATATATCAGATTCCTCTCAACATGAAATCAAAGAAAGTGGAAAGATTAAATTGTATACCTCTCTACGCCACTGATTACCATGAATATTGATGGTATTTCTACAATGCTTGTAAGGGCAAAATCTCTGTACATGCTACCAGTAAGATCAGCAGAGGCCAACGAGATCCCATAGTATGTCATTCCGCAAACGAACCTACATGAAAACATGATTTGGGTGAGCGTATACACAAATATCATATCATAACAAAAGTGTATGCAAAGGCATTGGGACGGTATATACTTTGATCAGGGAAAAACTAAATTGATATTTTAAAAGATTAAATATTAGGCAACTTATCAATGATCGCATTTGACAATGTTTCCGTGTGTCATTCTATGAATAGTATCTTTTTTACTGTCTGTTAACAATAATGTGAAGACCAATAAAAACGAAAGGTAAAGCAGTCCTGCTTCTCATACTCACATAAAACTTTGCAAACGAAAATAATCTCCCATGTTTATGCATCTTCACGAGGATACCAAATATTGATACGACAAAAAGCATGCAGAACGTTTTGTTATTCCCTTTGATACTATACAAACAACAATTATAAGATATCAGAAGAATGCATAAAATATTGTCGACTCTATGCCTTCCCCGGGTCTATAAAACACGGGCCCTAGAGTATTTTGTAATAGCAAGAACAGCAGAGCTAGCAATGGGAGGGCAAAGGAGTAGTAGTAGTAGTAGTAGTAGTAGTAGTAGTAGTAGTAGTAGTAGTAGGAGTAGTAGTAGTAGTAGTAGTAGTAGAGTTTTTCTTAAATTTTTAAAATGCTCTCGTAGATATCTCTTGAACAAATGGATGCCAGGCAAAATCCCAAACTATGAGTAAGAGGTCAAAGCTATGAGTTGTGTATCTTTCTTAGCCGAAATTTAACCTACAAATACAAGGACAAGGGGCACATACTAAAATACGGGGGCTTCGATATGGTTTCTTGCCACTTGGGTGTTACATATCTATAAGGAATTTTGAAATTAGTTTGAAAAATACTGATAAAGATCCATTAACAGAACAAGAAAGCAAAAGCGTCAGTAGTTAAGCTAGGAGTTTTTTCTCGTACACATAGGGAATAGTCACTAGACGCTGTACAGCGATCCAACGTTACAAAAAGTACCGGCCACAGAAGCGACTATTTAACCAATTTGATGCATGATAAGCATATCTTGCACACCCTTTATCAGTGATGACGAATCAGCGGCACGGGCATGCGGCCCACGATCGTTTTTGTGCGGCCCGCTTAATATTTATAAAATTCACTTTCCTTTGGCCGGACCAAGGAAAGTTTAAAAGTTGGACAACCCCTGCATAATTTTCATCTTTTTTAATTACCTGAGCCACCCCTTCGCTATACAGTTGTCACAATTGAACGATTAGACGTCGAGACTTCTCACGAAACTCAGGCAGTCTCAGAGAGTATAGAGTCAAGGAGAGTATGGCATACTATTACAGTAATGATGTGCTTGTAAAAGAAGGGGCAATTGAGTGCTCACTCTCTGGCTGGCACAAAGATATGTTCAATGCATGCTCTTTTGTTGTAATTGTTTATCGTATGTTTCTCATATACTATTTCATTGACGTCAAAGGTCAAGGTAGAGTCGGTTTCAACCCATACATCCCCTTTCACGTCATTGTTTCAGATAGGTGATTATCTGAAAGCGAGGTAGGAAGTACTGCACAGAAGCCAAGATGTGCTGCTATCATAAGAGATTTTATCGCGATATATCATATGTCAAATTTTTTGAGTAGCAAAAACTCGGGGGGGGGCATTCTAAAATTTGAGGGGGGCATTGCCCCTGAATGCCACCCCTAGCTACGGGCCAGATTCAGACCAAACTACTAATACATGCCTCGCTAGTTTTTGTCTGCGCGCAGGCTAGTTTAGGGGCCTTCTTATATCTTCCCGGTGCAAGCACTGAGCCAGCTCCATTGGTCCGGGGGGGCAAAGAAAATAATTCTCAAATTTTTTCTTCTCCTTATGTCCTATTTGCAAACGGGAAATTACTCATCTGCCGGTGGTCTACTTAGAGTTTTCCCTTAGTTTCAAAACTCAAATCTGAAGTCTCTCGATTTACCCTTGCATCCCCTCACGATATGAATAAAAGATGAAAGGCCACCGACAAGTTATTAACGATCATTTAGATTTAATTTTGCATCGATGATAGTAACCTGAACGTTGAACGATTGACTGACATGAAAGGGGTGTGGTTGTCCAGCGTTGTCCTGGGCAAAGCTGATTCCTTTCATTTTCCATAAGAGCTTCCCTGAGTTTCGTTAAAAGTCTGTTGTTTTCCTCGTGACAGGATTCCTTGCGTATACAGCTGCCCTACTTTTTCAAAACCGACGCAAATATCTACAGCATGCTTTGTTCATTTTGGTCTCATTTTCCCTGAGTGCTTCCTTGAGTTTTGAGGAAAATATGCAGCTTTCGATGTGATAGGTTCTCTTGTCTATGTAGCTATCCTACTTTTTGGAAACCGAAGAGAACATATCAAATATTCTTTGTTCGTTTTAGTGCGGTATGATGTTCAGTTTCACAATCCAGACAGCCAGAAACATTACAGAAATAGTTTCATGATGGCCTGCCTACTTCGGAGGATCCAATCAGCTTTCAGGCAAAGAATTGCTTTGAGCAACGTGTATTTCATGAAGTTTTCCTCTTTCAGCGTCAGTTTACCGGCATGGTCATCCCAACCTGTTCGACACTTTGCAACATTTGCAAAAATACTTTAAAACACAACTGTTTCGGTTGGGCAGCAAGCATTTCCAAACACGTTATACAATCTAGAAATAGGAGGCGGTAAAGTTACCATTGGCCAGTAATAATATCTACCCTTCCACTCCCTCCTGCCTCATTTTAGGAAGTAGATTAGGCAGGGGGTAAATGTATCGTTATGGTTTTCTAGATAGAGATACAATGGTATGGAGGTGTAGAAATATCTTTAATATTGCGTTGAGTAACGGATTCACTTTCCTAAACGTTTTCGCTATACACTGATCCAAGCAATCACATGTAGTGAAATTAGAAAGCTATTACGATGAATTTATAGGAAACGAGACGATCCTAGAAAATAACGGTCACGAGAGCGACACGTTTTCTGTCACTCATGTTATTGAAAAAGGCGTAAATTGTTTAGGATATTAGCCAGAGCCAGATCTCCTTTTCATCTTGCCGCTTTGGAGGCAGCATTTATCAAAGCAAGGAAGCCGGTACTCTGTCGACAAAAAGAATTTGTTTACAATTTACGCCTTTTTCAATAACATGAGTGGCAGAAAATAACAAGCTCAACGTCAAAGAAATTATAACATTCTCCATAATTTTGGTGTGAGCTGTTAACTCAAGGGGGTACCTAACAAATGGCTGATATAACTTCCACCACACCTTAACCCAAACAGGGGTGGGTATATATTTGAAGTGGTATTTAACTGAATACATCAACAGAGGCTTTAATTTGAAGCATCACTTTCAACATGATATTTTGTCATTGATGATCTTTTGAGTTAAACGTTGGAAGTAGGTCCTTCAGATAAAATTGAGACAATTCGACTAAATTAGCAGAAGCTCAGGTACTTGCCCCACAGAACTCTATCCGGACAATTCCCCAACTAAATTTTTGCCCCACTAAACTTTTTGAAAATATCTGATGTAAATATCCAACTTCCGTATGGTGTAACACTAGCCTACTCAACCCTTTATATTATAAACGGATAATAAAATCATAATGATTGCATTGAATAAAAATGATGCTATTGTACACCTTTTGCCAATGAGAAGGCTTCCTTTGATAAGGAGAGAGCACTCAGAAGAGGCTAAGAATGTAAGATCAGATTCAGAAAAAGAATGAGAGTGTTGATGATAGCAAGAACGAATGTTAAGAAGATTATAAGGTTCCCAAGTGATGAGCTAGTCGTGTTGTAATCAAAGAAATTGAAAATTACTTCCTCTGGGTTTCGATCGTTATGAGTTAGTAGGAAAAGTGCAAGAAAGGAAAGCTTTGCGCCTCGGTATTTAAGTATCTAGATATTCATTGGATTTCCCCGGCTACGAGAATTTCAGGTCTCCTTAAAATATATTGTATTTTATCTGCTTCCACTATAAAACATAATATAAAAGAAGAGCCAGTCTGTCTTGTAAGTTTACTTGTTACTGATTTCTCTCGCCGCACGTGTTTTCGATTATTTAAGGACAAACTTCTCAGTTAAGGAAACTAAAGAGCTACCTTAAATTTAAGGAAGATTTTAGGAATTTTCTTATCTTAAGTCCCTTTATGCATAGCCCTTAAGTTAAGGATGGCAAATTTTAAGGAAAGTCTTTAAAGGTCCTTAACCCTTTTAAGTCCACAAGGTTTCTGGTAGATCAAAAGACATGATTTTTTATATGTTGCAATTCAGGTGAAATAACGATAATCAGTTTTTATTTGACGGAAATCGACCCAGCCGTTTCAAAGATAATTCTTGGGCCACCAGTGACCCAATCGACGTCAACGGATAAAAATTCTGAATTTTTGGATCATTTGGTTTTAAGGTCAGTTCCCATTCCGTACTACAGGCATTAATGGTTCTTGTACCATGTTGATGTATATCTCCTTTATTTGTAGAGTATGTCCCTATAGGTTCACGATTTTCCAACATCTTGCTACAGGCCTTAATGGTTCTTCTACCATGTTGATATATATCTCCTTTATTTGTAGAGTATGTCCCTATAGGTTCACGATTTTCCAACATCTTGCTACAGGCCTTAATGGTTCTTGTACCATGTTGATATATATCTCCTTTATTTGTAGAGTATGTCCCTATAGGTCCACGATTTTCTAACACCGTACTACAGGCATTAATGGTTCTTCTCAAGAGGAAATTACCAAAGGTATTGTCAGATTTTCTGCTAAGTTAACTTCTTAACTGTTTCTTTTTGACAGTTTTACAAGTGAGTAAGCACAAGCAAGGAAGTCAGAACCGACAATCGAGATTGATTGTGTCCTCTTAGTTTTCGCTGGATATTATTATGTTGCTGTTGTTGATGGTTTGTTTTGTGGGAGGCTTTGTTGTGTTGTTTTTTACCCGACGCTGGTTACTTCCTATCCTCATCATGTACGGTGTTTACTGTTTTGAAAAGATACTAGAAAAATATTAGATGTGTCACCAACGGAACTCGAACCCGTGACCCTTAAACTCGCGGCGCGTGTTTTACCAGCTTAGCTAGAGGCCCCCATATGTTAACATACTGCATTTCTTAGTCTCAACATTTGTTCCCAGATCATCCACCCATGGAAATCGATATCCAGCTTAACTCATATTGGAGACCAGCCTCTCTGCACAACGTGAATTGGCGGAGGGAGAGTTGCCATCTGGCCCGTTTGTCCGCCCAAAGGCCATTGAAAATTACAACGTATACTAGAGAACAGAGGATTGAAAATTTTAATTTTGAAAAAGAAAGTTGAGAAATAGAAAGTATGTCACCGGGAAGTCGAGCACGTTACTCGCGCATTTGCCGCGTGTGCTCTACCAACCGAGCTAGGTGACCGCCGATTGTAACTCACTCTATTTCTTTAGTCGCCTCATTAGCTGGCGATCATCCACCGATGCACGTTAGGATCCAGCTCAACGCAGTTAATTTGTTTTCTTTCTTTGTTAATAACAAAGAAATGGTCTAACTTTAGCTGATCTATGATTTTATGTATGACCCGATTTGTTTTTAGATAAATATGTCGGCACTGTGCAGGACGGGGGACATGTTAGTATAAAGGGTTCCTATACTGGCCCCTAAAGAAACTAAGAAAAACTTGTAATCATAGATAAAAGTATTCGAGAATGCCAGACTAGCTTTGCAGACATCAGCCGTGGTTTTGAAGGAGATCTGGGCATGCACTTGTTTCATTAAAGACAATGGCCTATGAAACTCGGCTACGTCCCGACATCACATAGAGTTGACGATTTCAAAATGTCAAATTTATCTGAATAGTGAATAGAATTTGAAAGGATGCAAAATATAGAGAGCAGAGAGGAATTTGATTGGATTGCGTTTTTCAACAGATGCACAAAAAACCTTAAAACTCAGTATCTTTTTATTTTTCACCTTATTTTTATTTTTGAGTTTTCACCTTAGCACACTTGCTTTATCTACCTTGGTTATGCTCTGGTTCTTTTGAAATACGTCACTGCTCGGGAAGGGAAAGGGGCTTTTGGAACCCCTAACTACCTTTGAAGTCATGGCTTCCAAGCCGCTGCAGTGCGGTTTACCCCTCTCCTGAAGTGCTAAAATAGTGACAGTAGTTTGTTTCTACGTATTGTCTTTTGTAGATAGGAGCCTACTTGCATTGTAGGGCAGGGATCTTAGGTTGAAAATCTCTGTCTAAGGTCACCTGTTAACGTACCGTTTATATGACATTTCTATAAAATATCAAATTTTACCTTCAAGTGGCATAAAACAGTAAAGTAGAATACTGATTTACATTTATCTGTTTATAGCACTCGATAAACAAAGAAAAGGCATTGCTATTTATATATAAATTGACAAAACGTTTTCCTAAACTGACAATTTCATCTGAATGATAGGCGCTTCCGCTTTAAAATGGCGCTTCCGCTTAATTTTTGAACACGTTTGCATTTTTTAAATGCAAATTTAACCCGATTTAGTCAAGAAAGTTTTTTTCAGAATGCAATCAGATCGTGGCAGATACTATAAAAGTGGAAGCAAAAATGTTTCAGTTCTTATATTTCTTAAGGTGAGGTATTTTAATTAACAATTATCGAATTATGTCGAATATAAATTCCATTGAAGACACGTTCTGCTATGTTCTTTTCAATATAGATTATGATAAAGTAATATGAAATCATGCATCTAAAATTCTATATTCTGTATGCATTCTACTGTTAATAAACTATAAAAAGATTCCAAAACTCAAAGAACCATATACTCAAACTATCTTCTAATACTCTCTTTGACCCCGCGGTCAAACGCCTTTCACATTTATTCTGTCGCAGGCGTGACTTATAATACGTCACTAATTCCCAGACTACTTTAAGAACATGAGGAATGCTAGACAATCGTTTCCTAGAGTGCGCTGTTATGTTGGCATATTCCAAGAACTTAAGACTAAAATGATTTTGTTACTCAGGTTAAGAAGACTCAGTAAGGTCAGCTTCTAAACCGTTTGCAATGAGAATGATTAAAGCAAATTTCTGCTACGTAAATGTTTTGTTTTTCTTACGGTTTATTGTGATCGAGACAATACTACTTTATAACAGCGAAGAATTTGGACTGGTTACAAGTTCTAACTTAAGCGTGATTGGTACTTTTAGAACCGTAATTTATGTTGTTTCATATTAAGAATGCAGGATTGCTTACGATTTGGGTCCAAAAATTTGCACAAATGTAAAAAGTTGACGGTAACATTAAAAATTTGATCTAATTAACTCAATCATATTATTTTCATAGTTTTTAAAATTGCTCAAGCTGGTGTAATTACTAAAATTTTGCAGCTACTATTTGCTGATCAAATGACTTCATTAAAAGTCTATCTTATACTGAAATTTGTGTTGATTGCTCTACGACAGCATCAAACCGGGGAAAGAAATGAAATTCCAAATATGTCTCTTAAAAACATATCACAAAACCTTTCTCCGCTTTACTCCTTTCTACTCCTTCCCTTTTTGTGTGTGCCAATTTATTTCCTCAGCTCCGGAAACTTTAGGCACCGAGTATGTTTATTAACAGAACAAAATAAGCATGGAAATGTCAGAGTTTATTCCGAGTAGATGCCTAAATGTGGCTAACTCTTCCTGACTAATACTGTACATCTCCATTTTTCATCTCCTGTTATAATGCATTCTGTATGGAAATGATCCCTATGCATTTAGCACGCAGATCTGCAGCTCAAGTTAGTCAAATCAAAATCAGTACCTGAGTTACATAACTGTTTACTCGGATACTTTTGGTTTGGTTTTTGAGAGGAGAAAAAACTAATCACTATTCACAAGAAATTTGCACTTGTATATCTCTTGTCAATGGCCTATTCGTAATTATTTTTTAGTTTGAAGTTAAAGTACGAGATGTTGCGCATGTGTTATATGGAATTAATAAGAAAGAGCACACTATACTGGGTAAACCTTTCTCCTTCGACCTAAGCCACAGTGCTCAAGTTGCTTCAATTTTTCCCACTTTGTGTTTAGCTTTTCTTGACCTGTTGCTTATCAGAAAAGTGTATAATACGTAGTTTTGTTACCAATTTTATTGCCTTTACCCTTCACTCTTTTTGATAAAGACTTGATAATATTGGTCGAGGCTCAATGATCAATTTTATCCGTCAAATTGTAGGCCCATTTAACAAGCGCACAATGTACGCATAAGCTCTTGGTTTTGTTTGAAACTTCTAAATACTCCTAAAATATCATTCTACTGACCTGAAAAAGTCTGTTAGACGAAACGTTGTCAATAAAGTTTCTATATTTGGCATTTTACTTTTGATATTGTTCTTGTAGCTATAGCTGATCCAAAATAGCATGTTTGTCTTTAAAGAATTGGAATAGTTTAACCAAAGACATTCTTTCATCGGAAATATCACTTCTACTAACTTTACTTGACTACTGGTAACTTGTTTATGAACGTACGTTAGATTTAAACACTGATGAACATGAATGTATGCTAAATATATCGAATCTACTCCTATATCTAAAAAATTCATGCTTTCTTGAAAGCTCTGGTTAAACAATGGAATAATTCATTGCATTTCACTCTTCACAAGGATTCCATGATACATTCTATTACTCTCTCCCTTCAACATTTCTATATTATTATTTTCAATTGCAAAAATATATTGGAGACTGGAAACAACTGGACTTGCACATCATAATTATTTTACAATAAAATTAGAATAGTTCATCCTAATTTACTCCCGGGCTTAAAAGTGTCATTTCATCTGACAGTAAATGCACTGTGCATTATGTGAGCAAAATGTGAAAGAAATCCGTCTTGGAGATCATGAATTTTAGGTTTTGGAATTTTTCAATGTTTTGAGCTGTTGTATTATTTTCATTTCAAAAAACTCTTTAGTTTGCATACTAATTAATACGAACGCTTAACACTATTGAACCGGACCCCCAAAATTGGAATATTTCATCTTTTGACTTCATCCTGTTGAAATTAGGTATCATTATGTTTTGATTAGCTATAAGTAAAATGTATTTGCAGACAAGATACAGCAAAATTACAACATCGGACATTAAAAAACCCCCACCGACTTTAAGATATTCAAAATGCCTTGATTAAATTATCTTTTGATTTCTGAGGTATCTAAATCGACTGATTAGAAACATTCACAGGTTAGTATTTACCAGACGTATTCTACTGGTGAACGTTTCGTGGATTGCGATCAAGATAGTTCAAATTCGTTCGGTCCAAGGTATCAGTTACATAACTTGACTGATCAGACATAAACTTATCTTCGTAAATTTAGCAGTTGCATAGAATTTTCTTTGGCCTTTTGTTATACTATGCAAACACCTTTGAAGGCAACCGGCTAGGTTGATATCAAGAGTCAGATGCTCCCATAAAAAGAGCTTGACTACACATAACAGGTAACCTGTTGAATATATGATATTGCATCCATCAATCAATGGCTAGTGATAGAACACTGGTCGAAGTGAAGGTATATGTGATTGAATGTTATAATAAGAGAGTCAGGGTCTAAACAAGATATAACAACATTTCAAGTAGGAGTAGAGTATTTTCAACTAATAATAAAATATGCACAGAAACGTAAAGGGTTCTTAAGTATAGATATCAATTGAGAGTTAAATTTTATCATGTAATTATTAAAAATTTCAGTATGGTTTAACAAACTTGTTCACTGAAAGGACACCCTCAATCTTATTCTGCCATTGGTATGCTGGTGGTTCCCACAATTATTTAGTCTACCACCCCCTTGATGTCCTGGCGACATTCCCATCGCCCCCGAGACATCGATGAAACACACAACTCACTCTTCTTACTGTATGCTGCGTATTGAACATGACAAATAATTTCAATCAATTAACTTACGCAGAGCATCTGCATTAACGGACAAAAACGTAATGAAGTAAGCTGGCTTGACATGTAGTATAAAGGAAAACATTTTATTTTTTAAAGCATAGTTTTTCACTTATAATAAGCTGGATATTCTTGGTGTAAGGATGCGAGCTTAATGTCGCTATATTAGTCTACAAGTCATTAAAAGTAGCTTGAGGGCTTCACATTTTGTGATTTGAATTCTCTTTTCTTCTTGGAAAGAGGTTGGGTAACGTACGTTGTTGTACTAAATAATTTGTTTGGAGAGGGATAAAACTATTGTTACTCTCATCCGTAGTAAGTAATTGTTTCAAACTTTGGCGTCAGCTCAATGTCATTTGATGTATAAAATTATTCGACGTCATTCCTGTTCTTTCATTACTGACATCCCGAATTGGATTGATGACCCAGCCTGGTATTTCAAGAAAATTGCGTTCCTGACATTTGCAAGACATACCACTCTTCTAGGTTTTTCACAATACACTTTTTGTTTATTTGTCCGACTAAAGACCCTAAAATTTTTCGAAGTTACATTTTCAGCAAGTTCTGTTTATATTGCATAAACCCTCTTATGAATTTTATGTAAAATTTTTGATACTATAAAGCGATTTGTTTAGCCTACCAGAATATGAACATTGAATATAAAAAATTTTAAGCATGATATGAAGCATAATCATTGACATTTTAAAATATTTACTAGCCTATTTATCGTATCCACTCCATTTCCCGCTTTCAGTGACTTGGAATTCTAATTTTTGTGTTATTTGAGGCTAAATGGCATCTCTCCGTTTAGATCTTTTGTTTTCTATCAAAACTTACATGGAAGCATCGGCAAGTCCAGTGTGTTTGGTTAGGCTGTAGGTTATCGACTCTCGCTAAAGATGTTTAGTTATACAACCGAACAGAGAACAATTTTGTTCTTTACTCGCTGAACATTCTAGCGTCTTCGTCCGAGGAATACATCTTTCTATTGAGCAGGTATTTTTCAGGCATGCGACGCGGCATTTGCCACTTCAGTCTGCTATCGACATTTCGCGTGGTACTTGCGACGTAGCATTTGGCACGTGTCACTTCGGTCCGAAAGCTCCCTTATGTCAAGTAAGGCCCAACAATATTAAGTGATTAGTTTGTTATTCTTTCGAACTCCAGACTATCATGTCATAGAGAAGATTACTGGCGCTGATACATACAAGTCAGACTTGAAATTTTCAGCTGTGCTCGTGTTAATTTATAAATTTGCATTGAAGTAAACTTGCCATAAACCACATGCACTGTATTTTGCTCCAATTCCCTTTGAATTTTCAGATTTTAAAGTCTAAAGTCTGGTATGAAACATACATGGAATTCCTTTCCTAAGCGCCGCACTTAGATTGCAGTGCTCGACGTTGATTAAAGCACGACGATGATTCAAATACAGTTATCCTCATAAAAGCTTTACTTCCAGATTTATCTTTAGCCCTGTTCATATTAAGCTTATTACGAAACAAACTTTGACTGCGGGAGTTTTCCTGACTATTGATCTGCAGACTGTAAATATATTCACTCCCTGCCTTTAATTTCTTCCTGTGCCCTCTTGTAGTGGTGGTAATTCATCACAATACTTGCAACAAGGGAATACTTTCATCTACAGTCAAATATGTGATCTGCCAGTGCACTCGATTTGTTGTCGCTGCAAGGATGTTTCTGTCTTAAAACCTACTTCATGTACTCAACTGAAAACCCATAAAAGCTATAAAGCAAAATTTGTAAACTTCAGCAGCACGTTCAATTAGGAACTGACAATTTATTACAACAGCTATTGTTTTATATGGTTTAGCTGACAAGGCCCCGTGGATGGTTCCTCAGCCCTTTACGCCAGAGAGCATGGGTTCGATTCCACGACCAGCCATGGTGACGTAAGGAAGAGCATCCGATTTAGGGTATATGGGTACAACTTTAGCCCTTACAAAAGGTGGAGTGCACGGCGGATAACAACATTATCAAACCTGCATGAAATGCCTTTCATAAAAAGCAAGTGTAACTCTAATACTAAACTACAGATTCCTAGTGCACTGAGGAGGTCAATCAGATGACCAGTTGACGCATGGTGACGCGCTGCCTTGTGACGCACTGCTCGATGACGCCTCTAGTGTGAATTCAGCTTTAAGGAATTTTTTCCAACTGAAAGTGGCGGTAGTTTACCCTATCCTCCTTCGATTCAACCGTCTGCAGAACCGTCGATTCATGTCGCAATAACTTTCGGGCAAAGGAGTAGTTTTTCGTTCCATTAGAATTTGTGCAAGAGCACTGTTTAAAAGTATTCAATATAGCTATTTCTCGTGGATAAGAACGTGCAACACGCCATTTGTCCGGTATTAACTAAAAAAATAAACATGTTTATAAAGCAGAGGACCTTTCCTATCAACTGGAAATTGGCACAAGTCATGGCGGTATTTAAGAATGAAGATTGCACTAACTGCAATAATTACCATCTAATTTCAGTTTTACGTACCTTAAGTAAGATATTTTAATAGTCAATTATATCTGAGAAAAAACTACTTTCTGAGGCGCTCCCGTTATTCACAGACGAGTTATTACAAGCAACTGATGATCTCCTTTGACTTTGACACGCCTTTGCCACTGTAAATCACTCTATGTTGTGTCAGAAGTTAAAATTACTGAGAGTTGAAGCCACCAATCTTCAACGGCTCTCGTCGTATCTATATCACCACACTCAACAAAGAACAATAGGTAACTGGTACTCAGACGTTGCCAAAGTACCTGTAGGTGTACAGCGGGGTAGCATATTAGGTCCCTTACTATTCCTTGTATATGTAAATGGCCTCAATTTGTGTTCGCACCACACAGAAGCTTTATTATTTGAAGATGACAAAGTAGTAGATTGTAAGGCTTCTTGTTCCAAAGGGCCTCGAACAAAACTCGTTCTAGATCTTTGCCACTTGCAATTTTCTCTTGATGCAAACAAACTCTTCCTTAACATCGACAAATGGAAATTCACGATTCTTTGGGGTCCACGATAATTGCACAAATTAAAACAATTTCACGAAGTATAAATAAAAATATTCATGAGCATATTCCTAAATACAAAAATTTGTTAACTGCGTTCCAGGAGACTCTTTCGGAGAGTGATCAAGTAGACTATATTTAACAAAAAGTTGCGAAAAGGTTTGGGATGGTTAAGCGTTCATAGTACCTATCACCACCCTTCCCGAGAAAACTGGTGGTAAACAGCTTCATCCTTTCTGCTTTTGACTAGGCGATATTGTTTAGGGTGATCAAGAAATTGACCTAATGAACGATTTGCTGTGTCTGCACTACAAAATCACCAAGTTGCTGCGAAATGAATCAGAAAAATGACTTTGTCATATTGAGCTAAAAGTAGATAGTACTTTCGTATACCTTAAGGCTGTTCTCCCTGTGGCAATTCATTCAGTACTCGCTACGGGGCAGATCTGTCTGTAAACTGATTGGCTTAAAAAATACGATGACTTTAGGATTCGCTAACTATCGCCCTAAAAGGTCAGACATGTTGATCTCCGTGACGAGTGTTAGCACTCGTAGCCAATATTATTGGTACTTCACGTAAGATGGAGGAAGCAGATTCCCGATTAAGATGAGTTTAAAAGAGAAACAACTGTAAGTTTCTGATCACGCTTGAACTGCTGTGCTAGACTGGAAAGTTCATTAAAGTTCATGGAGAATTTGCAAGGAAAGCCCCTCAGTGCAGTGATCCAGCTTTCGTCTTTTATATCGTCTCTCAGCTGCGTAGGCCGGCTGCCCTTCAAAAAATTTTTGTAACAAGTAAGTGCAAGACATTGCGATGTAAATAGGTTACACACGTTATGACCGTGTGAAAAGTGGCAAGTGACACGTGGGAGCTAGCTCCTGGTAACTTGATGAAGGTTAGCCGTTATTCTCTACTAAAGCACGATTATAATGTATAACATGACGATTGCAAATTACAAAAGTTATGAGCCACTTTCACCGCGGAGGCTCCAAATTACACTAGAAAGGACCAAGGCTTTGTTTCTTTCTTTAGTAAGAAATTGATGGACACAAATGCATAACTCTAGTTGGCTCAGTACATATGACGCCACAAACAAACAAAATGTTCAACTTTACAATTTTCAGGGGTGCAATGACGTTTTCCTGTAAGTAAGAACCTTAAACAGGCGTAGTAGCGAATTGGTTATCTTTTAGATTATCCACTGATTTAAATGCGATTTTTTGCTTGTAAAATGTAACGACAGAGCACAATTTTTCTTTGTAAATTGATTTAGCGGGCAGATTGTCATACAAGTACCTGCTTCTTCATGCTGCTTAAGGTAACCGTTCAATACGCTCACTGCAGGTAAATATGTGTTGTAAAATATCAAAGATCTCCTATGGGATTTTTTTGCACGTATCGATGCAAATGAACGTGCTCTGGTGTTGGGCATATAGACAGCAAAGCTATTAAAATATTATACAGGTGTTATATTTTTACTCAATCATGAACCGAAACACAGCTATAAGAAATCGTTTCTAGTCTACAGAGAATGTGCATGTTACTGCGAAAGTACGGAGATCAAGCTCTCATGTCATTTTCCCTGGAGGAACAGTGAAGGTAGCAGAAATAAGCTTGAAGATACAAGAAAGAAGATTAAATTGGTATGGCCATGTGATGAGAGGAGAGGAGAACTATGTTGGAAAAAAAGTGATGGCGATGGAAATTCCTGGAAAGAGAAAAAGAGGACGTCCTCAACATTGACTAGAAACAGCACGTTACCAACAGGATTATAAAGGCGCCTCCCTAAAATCATTGATACTACTAAAGCTCACAGGTTGCACCTTGATTGACACTGCTTTAAAAGTGCAGAACTTGCTGCGCTGGCTGTATTAGTGAAACCACGCCATTGTTATTGAAAAGCTGGCCGTCCAATACTGGACTTCGCAGCCCCTCTCTAGAAAGATGTAGGTCTTACAATATGAGACCTTCGTAGATCCTTTCTATTAAACTGAATTATTGCCTTAGATTCAATGAATATGTTAATGCAAATCACTATAAATATCGCCAAATTTATCTGTTCTTGCTGATTAAACTTTTTTTCAGCATAGGAAAGCGATTTTTAAACTGTATTTCTGTGAATAAATAGTCGGAGTGGCAAGAAAGTATTAAGGAAGGTTTAGTAAGACGCATCAAACAGTTAGGTTCACGCTGTAAAGAGGCAGGCCTACTTTCTTTGACATTTTATTTGAGTGTTAGTGTTACTGTTTTAGCCTATTCTATTACATTGATTAGTTTATTTCAATGTGGAGATTTAATGTCGGAGCGTGTACAAGGACACTTTATGCTGCTTTAGTGTCGCGTGATGAGTTCCTTCTTAAGTTTGATATATTTGTTACCAAATGAGCCAATATTCATCGTACTTTAATTCATATATTCTCATTTGTAATTTCTTTTAATTTGTATATCAATTTATATTAACATAGGATGCAATAAGAATCAAAGATGCAAAAGTTTTTATCTTCGATTATGTCCCCTTGGCTTATAGGTATCGTATTCATTTATTCATTTCAGGAAGGGGCCGCAAACATATCGATTTGTTACCTAACCGCGTCTTTTCGACATGTTCCTTTAGACCTTTGCAGCCCCTAAGTTACTTGCATGAGCCAGTACTTCAGGTTTGGGGGGGTGGCAAGGTTGCATTGGGGGGCATCCGGTTTTACATCCTGCTGAAACCACCTTGAACAATGGGGCGACTAGAAACTCTCCTACTCTATCTTCTTATGAAAACACAATCGTAACATGATATTAGTCTCATTTATGGGTTTGAAAATTAACAAAAAATTCATATCCCTTGGACACCAATTTTACCATTGACTGTAGAGTAATAATCCTATCTCATTTTTGCCAGGTCACCCTCAGTTATCTGTCTCCTGTTCACTTTCTTCTGGTTACCTCTTAACGCAAAATTATTCTTTGCTTTTCTTGCTGCTTTCTTTATTTCTTGACTTACCTCTGTCCAATGCTTAGTCTAAACGTTTCTTTTAAAATAAGTGCTCCTCCTCATGTTCTTTGCTTTGTTTGATAGTTTCTTGGATACTTTCACCTTTGGTATTCTCTGCGTTCTATGTGAATGCTTTTGTCTAGAAATAAAATGCCTAATATAGATTTTTCTTACTTGCCACCTGTTGTCACACCTGATTCATTTTACAGGAACGAATTTCTTTTTTTACCAATGTTACGCCCAACGATCCATATTATATAACGATCCATATTACAGCAAGGATAGCGTGGTAAAATATTTCTCTGCAGACCCAAGGGTGGATTGGGCTGATTCTACCACGATCATTGTATCGGGTGATTTCTTACGTCCCAATGAACATGAGCAGACTGAGAAAATTTCTATTTTATCTATATCTCTATATTTCTATATTCTATAGCATATGCCATGAGAAGATACTTGATACTGTGCAATGAAACTATAAACAACAGGTTCGTTTGCAAAACTCCTTACATATCACTCAGAAAGAGAATTGTCAAATGAAACTGGCCAAACATCATGTATTCTAATATTCTACTTTGATAAGCAGAATACTAAATAGCCCCAAGGTTTTGCAATCTCAGCAGAAGTCACCCTGCATTTTTTATGTCTCTTAATTGGTTGCAACATTGTTTGAAGAACGTAATTCTAATTTTGCAAATATGGAGAAAAAGCCCAATGTAATGCAGTAATACAATAAGGTATTTTCAACTTTAGAGACCATCAAAAAAGTTATCGTAATGACCTAATCAGTAATGAGAAACGAACTCTTCATTTAGCACTTAACTATTCATACGGAACGTGAACTATTCATATCTCGTAAATAAATCTTATTCCACGAAGATATACTTTTGGGCAACCGTAAAGGATGGTATGTCTTGAAATACTGGGCGATGAATACAAAAGTAACTTCAAAATTGGTGAATGTATCTAGAGTATTAATTGACGGGGTCTACGTTTTGCTACAGCTGAGAGCTCTAAACGACGTTATTTGTATGTCTGTGCTGTGTGAAAAATGTAAAAATTATATTTGGTTTTCACTACAAACATTCTATTCTATCCAGTTACTAAGTTACTATTGTATATAGACGAAGAAATGAGATTTGTAGAATCGATTGAAAAACCAAAACTCCCAACTATTTCGCTAGATTTGTATTCGAAATCCTTATCAGAACAGATGGAAGCATCCCCTAAGCTAGCTGTCATACTTGGGTATGATGGAACCTTAGTAGGTCCCGCACCAACTCCACAACAGGCAGTGTTGGCAAACGAGACGAGAGAAATCTTGAAAATTTTGGCATCAAATAACGATGTAAGTGTTTGTATAATTTCTGGCAGAAGTGTGGCTGATCTGCGTAAGATGGTAGGCATAAAGAAAATAACCTATGCTGGAAATAATGGGTTAGAAATAGTCCACCCAGACGGAGCATTTTTCGCGCCTCCAGTACCTGAAGAACACGAAATTAAGATAAGCAGACTAGTTACTGAGCTGCAGACTGAGTTTTCTAATTGTAAAGCCTGGGTTGAAAATAAAGGTCCTGTTGTGACATTTCATTACAGAAACGTTCCAAAAGGAATGCGGAATATAATATGTCTAAAGGCTGTTCAGATCTTCAAGAAACACGGATTTGAGCCCCAAGAAGTTCCAATGGCATTTGAAGCGAGACCTTCTGTGAATTGGGATGTTTCAAAAGCAGCAGCTTATTTCCTACGTTCAACCTATGGTGTGGATTGGGCACAACGTTGCACTGTTCTGTACATTGGTGACATAGATGATAGCAAAGTCATGCTGAGCATGAAAAGCTTTGCCTTCACCATAAGTGTTGGTAAACACGTTAACCAATCAAAAGGCTTTAAAAAGTTACCTGATATTCAAGGTGTGATAGATCTTCTAAAATGGTTAGAAATGAAGATGTTACAAAAACCTCAAAGACAGCCAACATTCATGCCAGATTTTGGTGAATATGAACAGTACTTAAGTACTCAAATGAGTATTGCTTTCAGTGATTATAACAATGGAGCAAGGAAAAGAAGGAGGTCAAGAACTTCCAGTGCCCCAGGCAAGTCCCCAATTTCTTTGATGCCAAACAGGTCTGAGTGAAGGGACCAGTTATATGAAGGCAATGTTTTTTTATAGGAGATTGAGGAGGCAGCATGAAGAGGAGTGTTTTTTTTTCAGGTCATACCTTTGCTTTAATTATCAAATTTACTGTAAAAGCATAATCATAGCAATGCAATTTTAATCGTTTTCATTGCCAGAAGCAAAATTTATAGTTATACAGTTCACTCCTTTTGATATATTTATTTTGTAATACTTTGTAACATATATACCTTTTAAGCGTCTTCCTTTTTGCCCATAACTGTTGTAGATCCTAACATTTGCCAGGAAGCTGCTTCCTTTGGCTTTCGCTTTGCTACTGCTCTCATGTTGAGTGTCTTCATGGTGGGTATCCATGTTCAAGGATTTTTATATTCTTATTGAAGCTTATGTGTTGAACATCTCGGTTGTGTTTTTGATGCTATTGGCAGAATCCTCCCAGTTACTCCAATGTAGGCTTGATAATGATAATCTTTTACCACAGTGCAGTACATCAATAAAAGCAATACTAAAATGACATTTATTGTATTGTATTAGAATTTCCACTGCAAGATTGTTGTTGACCACCATTGAGAATAAGTAACAATTCGTGAAAACAGCATTGCAGATCAGGAGGGTGATAAAGCTGCCTACTGTTTGGTCGCCCACTTCACCAAGGCACATATACTGAGCCCTTAATGACACGGAATAGGGCTAAAAAGCAGTAGAGATAATACTAACTAATAAGTAGGTTACCCACTACACTTGTGTAATGAAATATACTTGAAGTGCATATTTAGGAAAGTACTGTAAATCGCCTCAATGTTTGTTGTTCTGGCTGATACCACATGTTATCCTGTTTTCAATAAGACTCAAGGAAGTTCAAACAAACAGCTGATGCAATGCCATGCTTCACATGTGTAAATAGGCCCACCGACATCTGATTGTAAATACTTTATCACTTGCTTGTTACAGATTTTCTTGTTTTAAACAGGAAATAAACAGAGGCACTTCTTGTCCCTCTTCCAGCATCTTCTCTTTGGTAGTGATTATCACTGTGGAAAATGCATCTGCTTTGTACCGTCTCTCCTACGTCACTTTCCGTTCCATCCCGCATATTCTACTTTTCCACGCTTCAAACCCCCACCTTGGCCTCTGATTCCTCTCTCGCTCTGACTTGTTTGGCCGCTATCACTCTTCTTCCCGTATGTTCTTCGTCCATTTTCATAACAGGCACACACCATCTCAGGCCCGGTTTCTAAAGGAATTTCACTTGTGCTGTGTCACTAATGTTTTCATTTTTTATCTTTTCCGCTACCTCCATCTCTGCCTCCAGTTTCTTTGTTACCATCACGGTTTCGGGTCCATACATCAAGTAAAATTTAGCACTTATTAACAATAATTGCGAGAGGTCAATCCCTATACCCACTTCAATGTAAGATAGGCAACTCAGTAACTCTGATATCTTTCATGTAGCCTATTAAGTTGTTCTATTCATTAGACTATGTAGTTTGTTTTGAATTGTTTTTGTGAAGGGTCAATCTTCTCCATACTAAATAAATTGGTTCATTGTTAACTTCAGAATTTATAGATTTCCAATGGATCTGAAATAATCGTAGGTGAGACATAACTGGTGGAAAACAATACGAAAGTCATTCCTTTTGCTTACATAGGAAAGGTCTACACAAAGATATGTGTACAACCTCTAAGTCAGAAGGATAAAGTTTTGGACGCGCTCTCCCCAATACCCTAAACTGTTGGTCGTTATACTCTGCTAAACAACGTGGATTCTGTATCAAGTACTCTAAAATTGGAGACTTTGCTCCCCGCTCACTTTTTCAAATTCTGTACCACGAGCAACTAATTGAAGATTTTACGTTCTCAGCATCCGCCCCTTCTCAGTTTAGTCTCCTTATAAAGAAAGGCTTTTCTTTATCAAAGTAAAAATTCGAATAGAACAATAGAATCCATCCATATCATACTCTACCATACTCTATCCTTTAGGATCCATACCATAGACTTTGATTTGACGGCTCATCGAGTAAAGACGTATGTTAGTGAGCTCGTAGATTTAATCTTCTTGTTTAGCTTTTAACAGCAATATAGATTTTTCACATTTATTTTACAATATGTATTGTTTATAGATTTATTGTAGATTTACTAAAGGTGGATTTCTTAATGATAATGAGTTTTTTAAGGATTTTTTTTATTGGATTATATGGAGTAGGAACGCTTTTTGCATAAAATCTGCAGGAAACGAGAGCATTGACACACGCCGTAGAAAATTACATACCGGCGAACAACATGTTATTAGGAAACGCGCAAACTGTACATAAGATTCTTGTTAACGGAGCGCAGGCATTTGCTCTTTTACGAGTGTAGCCTCAAATGTACCGAGATGTATAGGAGATCATGCTTTAACTATTACCCTAAACGAATACTCTCGGTAGTTGTTGGAACTTGCCAGATTTTCAAGTAAATGTTTTTTTATTGCCTAGTCTGCTTTCGGATCTGATGTCTTGTTTTGTTTAGTCGGCTCGATCAAATTTTTGGAACTTAGGCAGTAGGTTATAGAAGGTCTACATAACATATAGGCCTGTAAGCATGTGAATACCAAGGCAGCTAGATAAGTTGATTAGTAATCATGTACGCGCATGCACAGGTAGATAGGTAGGCAGCGGCTCTAATGGACTCGGTCTCCATTGTTTGAATTTATATAATGAATTTAAACTTACCAAGAACTTCCCCATCGTAAAGAGCTTTAAATGAGCTTAACTGGATATTCTTTTTTATTGATATCGCTTTGTGCACCATGGAATGTACGCATCTAGTGTATGTAAACTATGTCAAATATGCCTTATCAGCGTGTTTTGAACTCTTTGTGCACCATGGAATGTACGCATCTAGTGTATGCAAACTATATCAAATATGCCTTACCAGCAAATTTTGAACGCTTTGTGCACCATTGAATGTACGCATCTAGTGTATGCTAACTATGTCAAACATTCCTTATCATCGTATTTTGAACGCTTCGTGCACCATGGAATGTACGCATCTAGTGTATGAAAAGAAAGCCAAATATGCCTTATCAGCTTATTTTGAACGCCTTGTGCACCATGGCGTGCACGCATCTAGTGTATAAAAACTGTGTCAGATATGCCTTATCAGCGTTTTTTGAACGCTTTGTACACCATGGAAGGTACGCATCTAGTGTATGCTAACTATGTCAAACATGCCTTATTAGTCTATTAAGAACGCTTTTTGCACCATGGAATGTACGCATCTAGTGCATGAAAACTATATCAAATATGCCCTATCAGCTTATTAGGATCGCTTTGTGCACCATGGAATGTACGCATCTAGTGTATGCAAATTGTGTCAAATATGCCTTATTAGCCTATTTTGAACGCTTTGTGCACCGTGGTATGTACGGATCTTGTGTATGCAAATTCTGTCAAATATGCCTTATCAGCGTACTTTGAACGCATCGTGCACCATGTAATGTACGCATCTAGTGTATGCAAACTCTGCCAAATATGCCTTATCAGCCTACTTTGAACGCTTTGTTCACCATGGAATGTACGCATCTAGTGAATGCAAACTGTGTCATATATGCCTTATCAGCGTATTTTGAACGCTTTGTGCACAATGGAAGGTACGCATCTAGTGAATGCTAACTATGTCAAACATGCCTTATTAGTCTGTTTTGAACGCTTTGTGCACCATGGAATGTACGCATCTGGTGTTTGGAAACTGTCTCAAACATGCCTTTTCAGCGTATTTTGAACGCTTTGTGACCCATGGAAGGTACGCATCTAGTGTATGCTAACTATGTCAAATATGCCTTATTAGTCTATCCTGAACGCTTTGTGCACCATGGAATGCACGCATCTAGTGTATGGAAACTCTGTCAAATATGCCATATTAGCGGATTTTGAACGCTTTTTGCACCATAGAATGTACGCATCTAGTGTATGCAAACTTTGTCAAATATGCCTTATCAGCGTATTTTGAACGCTTCGTGCACCATGGAATGTACGCATCTAGTGTTTGGAAACTATACAGTGTAATTTCCTTGTTGGCCTTTTTACTTTATCGATGTTGCATACAGCATATTGATGGTGCTAATGCTAGCTCTAAGAAAGTGTAGGAGATACTTTCTAACGTTTCATTAGCAGTCCTGATTTCATCAATGAAGTGTGACAATGGCGATTTCAGCCAATGGATCATAAATGGCACGTGATTAGAGAAGGCTTAAAAATATAATTACAAATAAGCCCCCCCTCAATAAAACACTCACCCTGAAATATATTTAGCAAAATAAACCCCCCATGGGGGGTTAATCGATTTTGCTGAAAGAACTCTTATTTGTTCTTAACCCCAAGCAAACGTGAGCTTTGTGCAGCAGCACCTGATAATTGGTGAAGATAACGAAGGCGAAGAAGATATTGATGTAAATGGATGAAATGTGATCATCAGTTGATAGGATAACTTTTTGACAACTTTTGATAAAACTTGATAAATTCATATTTGATAACTTTGTAGGTTGTTTGTTATTTTAGTAAATACTTTTTATTCTATTTTTAACGGACATTCTCCTTGCTTTTTCAACATGCTTCGACTTAGATAATGTCACGAAGACAACATATATTATTGACCATTTTTGGCTGATACAGAATAACCCCGCCGCTCAAATAGGACCCCACCAAAAATCAGTTTTGCAAAATAAGCTCTCGTGCGCTTAATCGAGGATTTATGGTAAAGATTAAACAACCACCACTAGGTAAGTCTCCAGTTTGCTAGCAGTTTTAGATAGATTTAAATTCTGCTATCTAGAGGCAAGCCCTCTAATCCTTCCCGTAGCGCCACTACTGCCATAACATTGACAATTATCTTAGCTACAACACAAAAAATCACATTAGTTGATCCATTGCATAGTGTATTTTTATTACAAACAAGACCTAACAAGATGACAAAACAGACTATTATACATATCACATACGACGAATTTACATTACTTTCAAACGTAGTACAATTACACATTTCATACATTACTTCTTGCTTCATTCGATAAGAAGTTCCTTAAACTCGTCAATGTCCAAACCGAATATTTCCATTTCAAGCCCAAGATCTCTTTTTGGCTCGACCTCTATTCCGTTCACCGTGGATCCACTGGTGCTCTTTTTCAACTGTATGGCAAGTATGTTTCGCTTCTCCGGAATTACGAGATCCTTTTCTTCAATTTCTGGTTTCCAGTCCTCATTTACCTGGATCATGGCTTTGTTGATTATGCAACTCTAAAATGGTCAAAATACACAAATCGCTTTTAAGTACACAATGTTTTCGCTATTTCGTGCAATATTCTTGTTTTGTATCACTAACAAACTATTTGATTACTTGCACTAGTAAGGCAACATACTAGAATGGTAGCGAATTTCTAGTGAATCAAAATACGAGATCAATAACAGACGCAGAATGATGCGCAACTCGATATGGATAGCAATCTAAACTGTAATATCAAAACGGCAGTCTTACGTAAGTATGGTACAGATACAACAAACGAAATTATAAAGTAAGCTAAACCTAGGTCATAGGGGGTAACGCAAAGGTTACGGGAGTATCATACTGTGAATAGAATAACAGAGTCACAATTGCAACACAACCTTATGCTCCCTCCCTGCAATCTTTACAGACCGACTCTAACGTTTTCAGTGCGAATAAAAACTAAATAGCAGGGAACCAGAGCGCTCAAAAAACGCACGCCTGAATGCAAGTTTAAGGAAGTTGTATTTACAAATCATATCAGGAGGTTGTTTAGAAAAGACGAAATGAAATATTGATAAAAGGGTTCACTGTTTATTCTGTATGTGCCTTGATTACAGTAACGACAGAAAAGATTACGAATGCGATTACGATTGCGTAAGAACTAACCATCAGTGTATGTAAGCATGCGCTTGGAAACGTAAAGATAACAATACCAACTATAAATTTGCATGTGTTATATGAAACATCTTACACATAAGAAAACACATAGTCTTTTATCCTATCCCGTCAAAAATTTTCGTGCCCTGAATCTATTCTTATTTGCACTATATACAATTAAAATAATGGTCCAAATAAATATCAACTGCTTGATATCAATTGAACAATTGCTTCCCTTTTGTCTTTTCTTGTTTTCGTCTACTTGTTTGCTTTACAGGACATGCTATCACACAGTAGTACAACACGAGATCGCACTGAAATACCAGTGTTATAATAAATTTGGCCTCCTTGAATGCCATTTTGGATTCAGTGATAATAACATGAATAATCTACATTAATTGCAAAAAACCTTAATACACAAAATTAACGTTGAACATTAATTAACGTTTTTACAATTAAAAAACCTTAAATAAATCAACGTTAATTAACGATTGACTTTAATTTTTGAAATATTAATTTCAACGTAGCGCTAATATTTGAAACGTTGATTTGTGCCAAGGTTTTTAAAAAGTAAGGGCCCCTGCAAAATTTTTCTTGGCGGCAATATGTTGAAATGTTGAAAATAACTTGGATTATGTTGCAGCATCTATATATTTTGTTCATGTGCAAAGACAAGGCCAAATATTTCTAACAAAAGAGTGCCAATTAGTCATACTGCTGTTAGTAAATTCACACTTAGGGCACCCTCTGTTCCAGAATAGCCTAATCATGAAATAACCCGTTATCAAACTGTCTAAACCGCTTTCAGAGATTTTTTAGGTTCTTAGAGCAGCCCCATCCAGATCTCGAGTTTCTTAAATTTGGGGGAGATTCAGCCCTGGTTTTTTATAAATTGGTTTCTGAGTATCATCGAGAAGAGAGGATTTGAAATGTTAGTTTTGAAAAGAACACTAGAGAAATAAAAAATACTCGATCCCCAGTGGTGACATATTTTCTATTTCTCTAGTATTCTTTTCAAAACTGGTTTCTTATTAAAAGTGTATTGATAAAGCTCAGACTCGGTATGAATTAGAAGTCAGAGACTTTCCACATTAACCATAATAAATCCCTCTTCAACGATAAAGTTCAACAAACGGAATGCACGTTCAATGTAATTTAGGCATTCCTGTAAGAGGTATGACGTCGCACGATTTGTTCTTTCTTTACTTAACATTTGTAAACAAAATTCTACACAATTCTTTTTCCTTTTTCTACACGCACGGGTACACCTTTAAAGCTATCCATGGAAGCATGCTGTTGTTAATATCCGCATAAGAGGTAGTGCAGGATTTATAAAAACACACATCTGAGAATGAAGAATGTTCTTAGTAACATATATGTTATTAACAAATTAAAAATTGTCGTGTTTTCTGTGGTATTCATAACTACAATTGGGGCCAAAATCACTGGAAGTTATTCACTTAGTTTACTTCATGACCACAGCTTTCTAAAATAAAACGTATAAAATAAAACGGTATTAGCCAAAGGTCGATCTCATTTTCATCTTGCCGCTTTAGAAGCTGTATTTATCAAAACAAAGAAGTCGGTACTCTGTCGACAAAAAGAATTTGTTTACAATTTACGGCTTTGTCAATGACACGAGTGGCAGAAAATGTGTCGCTCTCGTGACCGTTACTTTCTACGACGTGTGGTTTTGGTCTTCTCGTTTCTTATAAATTCATCGTTACAGCTTTCTCATTTCACTCCATACGATTGCTGTGATCAGCGTATGGCGAAAACGTTTAGCAGAATGAATCCGTTACTCAACGCAATATTCAAATTTTGTACCACTAACCAACTTTTTAAAATAAACGTTTTAAGGCTTACTTATTAAAATGAAAAGCAATAAGATCTTCTAAGTATCAGAAAATAATAATTTTACAAGGCCCACAGACGATCAATAATGTTATCAATTTACACCTTCATCAGTACTACTGTCAAGATTATTGCGCGTCTGTGGGCCACTTTAGAATTAAAGTTAAATACATCTAGCATATATGCTACATTTTTCTGCTCTATGATGTCCTTACCATTTCTTGCCGGCAAGTTTAGTACTGGGAATATTTTTGCCAAGCAATAATGTTCTATTCACCCATTTTCACCATTAGCATTGTTTTCAGTTGCTTCTTTTCTCTTTCTTTGAAGCTGCACCAAATGCATCAGCAATGGCCTTAGGTATGTACACCATTCTTTATAACATTGTTAAAACTGAAACTTTAAGTAGAGGGGTTAAAGTTTGATATCAGTTTAAAACTTTTGCCATGGTTAAGAAGTGAAGATATTCATAACTTTGTGGAAAGTGGGGTGTCTTCTAGCCCCCAAGCCCCCAATGTGTACAAGGTTTTAGATAAGGTATGAAGATTCCCATTGTCTGGAAAAAATGCTGCCCAATGTATCAGGCACTAATCCAAGAAGATAGTCAAAGAAGTCAATAGCCCCTTAGTTGCATCTAAACTAAATTGTATAAATTTCTGAGTCTGCCTCTGTATACAGGCCACTGTTTGCAAATCCCACTGTTTGCATTTATAAAGTTGTGACAATTTTGATGGACTTCCATTCAAGAAAGTTGTTTTATGAGGGGGAGGAGCGTGGGTGGGTGGTGTTAATTTAAAGATAAGAAAATTAAAATGAAAAAGTAAATGCTTGTGTTTCAAGGTTGAGGTCAGCAAGAAAGGGAAATGAAGAGTACAGTAAATTAAATATTCACCACCAGGATGCTACTGAACCAACTATACAAGACTTGATTTCCAATCTCTAGTTGACACATCAGCTCCAACTGTCCACTGATGGACATTGACACCTATAATTGAGTACTTTAATTTATGTAAACAGAGGCCCAACCCCATTGACCCCATGCTGAATTTAAAAATAGCACTTTTCAAAAGGTATATGCCAAAGCACTGTGCTGATCAGAGATGGGCTGGAGCAACCAAGTAAAACCTGAAATAGATACCCCTGCCCTACAGCATGTGATCTGAGCCATCTACACAATTTTTGATGTTTTAGAGGAATACTGTTGTCCACAATTGTAGCGCTAAGTAATGTGTGCCCTTTACTGCCATTCATTTGCGGTGTTGGCAAGCATGGCTTTAGTCAGAAATGCTGGTGTCTAACCACTGACAGCAAAGTTATTATAAGTTTGCAGGGCGAAATAACAACTGGTATAGAAAGACGGTCAAAGCTATTGCACGAAGTGAAAAAAACATTGTGTACTTAAAAGCTTTTTTCGTCTGACACTCCTCAGAGTGCAATCGTCAGAATGACCGAAATGAAGTGCGAAAAAGTATACGCAACTGTATTTTTGAAGGAGCCAATCGGGATTTCGACTGCCTGAATGGCTTGTGTTTTTAAATCAGCCAGGACCCACTAAAACCAGATTAACTGAATAGGCCTAGTGAAAAAACTAATTCTTTCTGTCTTTCTGTCTATAGCAAATGCCTTTTTGCTTTTATGTGGACTGACTCCAGTACGGCCAAATGAAATACAGACCTAGCCTTTCCTATGATACGGAGGCAATCGCCCGTGTACACTTTGGCATGTTTTCGCTATTTCGTGCAATATTCTTGTTTTGTACCACAAACAAACTATACGGCCAAAACTGTAGAGTCGTTTGTCATAGTCACTAATTTACACTGTACTCTTCTCTCCTATATTACTCTCGTGTCCAACATAAACGAGGTGGCTGGAATAAACAGAGTGGGTGGAAATTTTGCTCAAAATAAATAAACGGGGTGAATGGAATAAACGGGGTGGGTGGAAATTCTGTTTGAAATAAATAAACGAGGTGTGTGGAAAAATTTATCTCGAAATTTTTATAAAGTATGTGGAACTCCATTTAACAGTAGTGTATCTAAGGGCTTTTGTTTTAAGGGCTTTTGTTTTAAGGGCTTTTGTTTTAAGGGCTTGTGTATAAACGAATCAAACATATGTAATAGATATAAAACTGCATCTAAGTAATATACAAGAAGTCTTTAAAGTCTGTAATTAATAAGAAGTTTTTTATTTCTTCATGATTTTATGTTCCGGAAGAGAAAAAAGCGTCCAAAATAAACGGTGTGGGTGAAAAAAAACGTTTCAAAAGTAAATAAACGGGGTGGCTGGAATAGGCATGTCTTGGGTGGAAATTTTCTTGTAAATTAATACACGTCCCGGAACGTTTATTTAGGACACGAGAGTACATGCAATCAACAAGCATTTGGGCGTATCATAATCGTCCTTGGGTATAAGTGGATAAAAACCCTGCTTGGTAACCAAGACAACTAATTCCATTGCCAAAAATTTGAACAAAACCCCTGTATTTCAATCTCAAGTCTGCCTGTTGCTCCCAAAAAAATGATAGCGTCACTTTGAAAACATCCTTGATGTACTTGCAGAATCGATTTCGTGTCGAAGCTCTGCTCCTTCTGTCGCCAGGGACACGAAGACCAGGTATAAGTCATCATGGGTAGGAAAGTCTTTCACCCTTGAATTATTGATCTTAGTTTTGAAAAGGACGCTAGAGAAATAGAAAATATGTCACCACCGGGGATCGAACGCGTGATCCATGCTTTCGCGGCGTGCGCTCTACCAACTGAGCTAGGTGACCTCCGATGTTAACATACTTTTATTTCTTTAGTGGCCACATTAGCTCCCAATCATCCACCGGTGGACATCGACATCCAGCTCAACGCAATTGGAGACCAGTCAGTCTCTCTGAGCCACGTGACTTGACTGTTGTTGATCTGACGTTATTGAGAGTGAATTCATGGAGGAAATAATTATGACTCTCAAGACAATTATTAAAGTTAGGATCATCATACGGTAATTATGGCGTCTTAATATCCATACATAGTGTCAAACTTTTCATGGTATGAGAATTATTTCAATGATTACCAATTTGATGATATCATAATACTTACTTATTCAAGGACTACGCAAATGCAGAATGATAATATTTATGTAAAATAATATCATCATGATGACGTCATTCAAATGATTGAACTCTATAAATTTCATATGTGGTATTAAATAAGACTACTTATTACAAAACTCTGTAAGCAGCTAAGAGTTCCAATGAGGTCCAAAAAATGTAAGCAAGTTCACCATCTCTGCTAAACGCATTACCACTCGTGGACACCTAAAGCCACTGGTTCTGTAACTTAAAAATAACGATAGAATCTAAAAAGAAAGGACAAGTTTCTATCGCTTTTATGAGTCCACAAAAGGTAGTTCTATCACTATAAGTATAGATGTGTTAAATTATTAGTGATCTATTTTCATAAACCTATGACTGTAACTGACATTATCAAGCTTGGCACTCTCGCCAAGTTCGTTTTTTGAAAATCTTTTCGACAAAACAAAAAAAATGGAAAGTTTAAAGTTTCAGGCATTCAAAATCTTATCAAGCAGACAGAGATTTACGATTAAACGCCTGACTGATGAAATAAGGCTGTAAAGAAGATATTTCATTTCAAGTAAGCTTTATGGCCACTGAAGTGATGTATGGGCTACTTGTTTCAGTATCTGATTAGTTTCCACTGGAAGTAAAGAATTGTTTTTGCCTATTGTGGTTCTTTCCCCACCCACCCCGACCTCTACTGACGGGTTGGATATTTGTCTAGTAAAGAACTGGTTGCGGACTGGACTTTAACAATCAAAATCTGGTCCATTGGGAGTAAAAATAGGCCTCCCCTGGTAATTTATGGTAGTCTTACGCATGACCAAGATGGTCTTTACTTTTGCATCCTGTATATAAGTATCGATGAGGGTGTGGGTCATGTTATGAGTGTGTAGAATTGAGTGAGATGAGAGAGGAATGAGTTTGATCAGAGATGGCTGGTGAATTTAATGACGGATCAATGTTTTGCAAGTATTAAAAATTTAAGAATTAAAAAAGATTAAATTATTAAAAGAATATGAAAGTATTAAAAAGTATTAAAAATTACACGGAAGTAGATTTTTGCGATTTGTGTTTCTCTTTGTCTTGTGATTTTGTTTCTCTTTGTGTTATGTGATGTTTATCTTATATTTATGTAATTACAGTTATTCAAAATGAATTTCCTTTTTGTATTGTATTGCTATGGCCCTAGGGCTTTTAGCGCAATAAAGCTTACCTACTTATAGTCATTACTTTTCATTAAAAAAACTCATTTTGGGAAAAAAAGTTCTAAACTAATGTTGTATTAGGCGTTATATCCCAAATTTAAAGTCCGTTTGATTGTTGCCATTATTATATCATGTATTGTGCACTAATGTGCACATTTGTGTCATTCCCCACGGAATTTCAGGACTTCTATGGTATTCTGAAGAATCCCCACCCACCCTCTTTAAAAAACTAAGTTATTATTATTCTTCTTACCAATTCTTAAGTGGTCTAAATAAGTCTCAAATTTCTACGGTTTTCAACACGGTACCCCCTTCCTCCAGGAACTTTGTTTGTATGCAACTAATCTCAGTTTATTCCAAGAAAACATCAGTTTCAAGACATCTTCCTTAATTGATCAACGAAATATCACATTTTGGAAAGGTACATTTAATTCTTGTCTAAGACTTAAAAGAATGGCTTTGGCTTTTCCTTGAGCCAGAGCCTACAATGTGTAAGCAGTCTGTTTACAATTTTGCAGTCTATGCCAGAGAAGAGAAGTTTTGCAATCTATTCCAGAGAGGAGTATCTGAACACGTTTCTGCTTTCATTTTGAAATTTTTGTTCAAAAAGCATAATCAAAATAAACAAAACACATTTAGAGATCCAAAATAGCAGTTTTCAAGGGTTCAAATGTGCGGCCACCTACTTTTACAATTCATTTGTGTTTACAATAATGGATGAGCTAACTATTTTGTTTTCTGTGTTTACCTAAGGCAGAGGAATAATATCACATATGCTTACCAAGTCTTATTATTTATTTCATTGCTAAGGGAATCGGAGCTTGCGTTTGGCTCCTTTCTTAATAATGATTATGCATTCAAAAGCTCTCTTCTTGTCTTTTAGGGATAAAGGGTCTATCCCCCCCCTAACTGTAAATTTCAAATGGCAGCTTCTCCAGAATATTACGCGCTGAACAAGAGAGGTGTTTGTCCTCTCGAAATATCCGCTTTCTGTGTTCTCTTCAGTATTTTCATTTGGCTTTAAAACCCCAATTTTTGATCTTTTCTTTCTTTATGTCATTTAATAAAAACAGCTGTCGTAATTTTTGCCTGGGCCGCAACCAAGTTACGCTGTTTTTACAACATCAGTAAATTACAATGTGAACAAATTACAAACGGCTAATTGCACTGACAAAAAAAAAGAACAAAAGAGTCAATAAAATGATTTGTGCGGCATCTTAACAGTTCGATTTTATTCCTGCTTTAAGTAGGCAGAGGCTTTGTACAAGGGGATGGCAGCAATGAACAATGCTTCTGACTCGTGAATAGTAATTGTCTAAACTTTAGGGTAAGGTCGTATGTTTGCTTACGGAGACTTGAGATTTTAGCGACTTGAGAACGTATTTGCTTGACGCATAATTTGCACCAAGTATGATTTTTGCAGCACATTTCTGCAGACTTACAATGTCACTACTGACATCTTCTATATTGTGCACTTGAGGGCCCCAGATTGGGCAAGCGTACTCAAGTAATGGCCGTACATAACACAGATATGCCAGTTTGAGCTGCATTGTAAAAAAAAACCCAGGCGCTCCAAAGTAACCAGCGACTTTAAGGCGTAATTTTCTTTTTTTACTAGGTTTGTAACATACGGGCTAAAGAAGCAGTCTGAGCTAAAAGTGACATCGATTATATAAGCGGTTTAGATAACTGGGTGTCATGGTTCAGGACAGGAGAGATCACGTTTCAGAGGGTTGTGCCTCGAGGTGCACCGCATGTTATTTTGGGCTATCCCAAGTCAAGATCACTATAACTCTTCGAATTACTTTTTTGGAATGTTTATTTATTTTGTCTTCTAAATGATTAGTTGGGTTGTTTTTCTAATGGCAAATATTTTTGTTTCTGATGATAGCCCATTATTTAGGAATTATCTAAAATGCCCAAATTATCTCTTGGTCTGTTTTGAGTCTGAGGATTTATTTGTATTATATTGCATTTTATTTTTTTGAATGTTTTTTTTTTATTACGCAAAAACATCGTTGCTTGAGAACACTTTTTGTACAAACAAGAATATTGGTATTTGGAGATATATTGAATTTAAAGAGAGAATGGAGGTCATCATAACTTCACCCCTGCCGGCTATTCGACCACGGCCATTGGCGTCGCCTTATGCCTGGGTTTCGGCTTGCCGCGCAACTTCCACTTCCCTTACGCGGCTATTGGTTTTTCCGATTTTTGGAGGCGGTGGCACATTTCGCTTTCATCCTGGCTGCGCGACTATCTCTACATCCCTCTGGGTGGTAATCGAAAAGGCTCCGGCCGAACGCAAATCAACCTCATGCTGACCATGTTGCTGGGCGGACTTTGGCATGGTGCTCAATGGACCTTTGTCGTTTGGGGTGGCCTTCACGGCTTTTATTTAATGATGGAACGGCAATTCAAAGCCCTGTTCGGCGACAACCCATTATTTTCGAAAACACTGGTGCGATTTGCCCTGGGCATGCTCACCTGGGTCCTGGTTTTGGTCGCATGGGTTTTCTTCAGAGCCGAAAATTTCTCCGCGGCCTGGGCCATTCTCGCCGCCATGTTCACTGGAAACGCCGAAGCGGAAGGACTCTTGTCTTTCTACCACCTGCTCTCCGCCTGGACCGTCACGCTGTGCATGCTGACAATCCATTGGTCATGGCGCCACCGCAATCTGTCCGAAATCGTGTCAGGATGGCCCGTATGGCTGCTGGCAACCGTCTGGGGCAGCATGGGCTTTCTTTTACTGGTTGCACAGGGATCAGACAATGCGTTTATCTATTTCCAATTCTAATGTTGTAGGGCCAAAGTACAGGAGTAACAGATGATCGATCAGGGACCTCAGATCCATTGGCGGCCAGCAACCCTTGGCGCGGGCATCCTGATGTTCATCCTTGTCATCGCCTGGGAATTCTCCTGGCGGAACTTGGGGTATATCCCTTCCAGACTCAATGGTTCGGGCCAGTTTGCAGAGGTGAGGGACAGGGTTGGCAGGGACGGTAACCGGGAATTGGTGATTGTCGGATCATCCCGCATCCTCTTTGATTTAGATCTGGCCATTCTGGCCGAGGAACTGGAACGGCCTTATCCCATACAATTGGCACTTGAGGGCACCAATCCCCGCCCCTTTTTGAGTGATATCGCTCAGGACCAAGACTTTAATGGCACTTTATTGGTAGGCGTTACACCCGGCCTGTTTTTTAGCCCGCCCGGTGGCGAGCGAGGCAATATGCTGGAAAAGATCAAAAAAAGGTCGCCGTCTGATCGAATCGGCTATTACCTGTCGATCCCCTTGGAAACCCGCTTCGTTTTCATGGATCCGGATCTGCGCATTTTCAAAGTGTTGGAAAGACGGCCTTGGCCATTGCGGCATCTATCAGGATAAATTGGAAATTTTCTTGGTAGAAACTTCCATAAAAAGTGCTATGAAGCTACAAGATTTGAAACTCTAATGTTTTTTTTCATATCAACTGTAATTGTTGGTACAATAGGAACAATGTAAGTGCATAGGATGAGAAAGTTCAACCACTATTCTTTGACTATTTCTTCCAATTTTCAAAATATTCATGTAAAATTAATTTTACTGTCCAGACGGTGCGTAATAAAGCACAGTAATTATGCACATTCAATAAGTAATCGCAGTGAATTCCTACAAGCTAATTGAACACGGGGAAAAACATGGGTCTTGGCTTTTGAGAACTTGTGTCTTCGGAGACACGAGTTGGTTAACTGAGTAACGATAAAATAGTAACGTTAACTGATCTCAGAAGGCGTCAAACTAGTCCATCAATGATGTGATATAACATCCTTTAGTGATTGACATCATCTGGTTTGGACAGTGGAATTTTCTTAAGACATGTCATCCGCATAAACGACGTTAGATTCCCAATGGTTTCCACTGGCACGCTATGAAGTCGTTGCCGGGGAATACTCACAGATCCACTACATCAGACATACAAAAGGCATCAACCAAACCTGTACACCTCTTCAATCAGAGTAGGAGGTCATAACTGCAGCGGCAAATTGGGAGGATAACTGGTGGCTTCTCTTGGATACTCTGGTGTCTCTGGATGCACAGTCTTACTAAGGTCTAAAGTAAGGTGTTTGTCCACGTTGCTTGAAGATATATTCATTAACTACATATCCCAATTCGACATTCTTTGCTTGAGACAGTTATTTTGAAATAAAAGTTGAATCTTGTCACAAGCATTCAGTTAGGCCAATCTATCAATTAATTTTCTTTCCCCTTAACCGCACGTACGTTTTTTTTCGACACGTAGGCTTCACCTTTCTCTCTATTTTGGCTGCACACTAGTTTTTTCCTTTTTTTAAATACTTACATTTGTTTTATTCATATTTTTATTTTAGTTCATGGTTGATTAAAAAAAAGAAATAATTGATTTGAAAAATAACTCATTTTAAAACTTGTCTTAAAGTGAATAAATTTCTTATTTCAGTTTTGCCATAAATTTTTAATGTCCATGTCTCTAATAACTTTTATCAATAAACCCTGTTTACTACTGTGCGAATATTCACAATAATTTTTGGTTCTCAATCATATAATTTTTAAATTTCGTAAAAATGTTGAATTTTGTCGCTCCTTACTACAGTTCGTTACCACGAACTGTTTGATTTTCATGCCCTTTTCAAAAAGTCCTGCAAATTTATTCTTAAAATAATATTATACTGTTAAAATAATCATTACCATTCCTGTATCAAACACAAATTGCATTTTATTTTTCACTTAGGCAATTTTTTTGGAGATGTATTTTTAAATTTGTGGTTGCTGTGAGCTGTTTAGAGTCCCTTTAAGGACTAAAAGAAAATGCCCAAGAACTGATTATTATATTTCAAAATACAATAAAAAAGGCATCAAGGTATTCATTCACTTTCTTCTAGCTATTTTATGTGGAAAAGTATAGGCTGTATTTACACCCATAGGATATATACAAAAGTAAATGAAAATATTAAAGCAAAAATTCTTACTTTATGCTATAATATTCATTTCTACTATTTAGATTATCATACTTGTTTCCATATTTATAAACATTTTAAAGTATAATAAATAAAACAATAAGTTGTTTCAGCTTAAAGTAAGGATCAGCATTAACCCAAGAGTATAGCAACAAGTCATGGAAGTCACAGTAGAACCAACCATTATTATCCAGCAGGGTCTATTAGGTGCCACCTTTCCCTTTTAGCCCTTAATAATGCCTGGCTGGCAATGCATCTACTGACACCAGACAATGAAACCAAACTGTCCAGTATGTATGTAAATAATGCTAATTTACACATGAATTATGACAAGAAAAATGAGTCAATGTTACCTCACAATGTATATAGATTCTTCAACTATAGTTTCTAGAAGATGGAATTTAAGGTGAATTGAAATTTAAACAAGCAGAAATTATTCCATGAATGAGCAGGGCTATAGAAAAATGACAAAGCACTAAAATCCTCACTCCTAAAACCCTCACTTGCTATAGTAATTTTTCTTAGTGCTTTATAACATTCTCATTCCAGTTCAAGGCCCTTGTGTTTCAGAAGTTAAACCATTGGGATGAAAGTCAAACTTCATCATAAAGAGAAAGGAGTTGAGGAGTGGACAGGTCCCATTGTATGCAGGTTAATTTCTGTTTGTTTCAAGTTTTAATGTTGCTCCTTACTTTAAGTTGAAAAATCATTTTTTAAACATACCCAATTCTAACCAAAACAGGATGTGAGCTACTGGTCCTATAAACCACCAATTTCTATTTGTTAAATCATATATAGGCTATCAATAATTCTAAATTGATATGCAATGTCCCACTTCTTTAGTAAGCAGTAAGCACAGTAGTGCATAGCAATAAATATACCTGTTACTATTTGAATAACTAAGCATAAGCCAAGAAGAGATTTACTTCTATACCATACTTACCCATCTTTATAATATGTGGATCATCTACATGCACAGAACATATCATGTTTTATGCAATATCAGCTTAGATGTGTAAACACCAATCTGAGATTCAAATGCATCATGTCAAAACAGGTACGAAGTATTTGTGTGTGATTTTACACTTTGTATGACTTTACTCAGCAATTATTATTCAGTAACAACATTACCGAAGAATGAGATTGCGTGCATGACAGACAAGGTGTTCCGTATTGTTTGGTACTCAAACTAAACGACATTTAAGATTCAGCTCCCGGAACACTTCACCTAGTTAGTAACATCATATTCAAACATGCTGTCAAACTTCCTGCCCCATATTAGTTCCTGATTGACGATGGCTTGAAATAATTCGACATTGATTTGAAAACTATTCGAAAAGTTCAATTTTTAGACAAATTGTACTACTTTTACTATGTAGTATTCAAAAAATGCTACTTTGACAGAAAGTATTCAAAAAGTTCTACTTCGAACAAATAGGGGCTGGTTACAAAAAACTTTAAGAGACCAATCAAAATGTATTTCAGGAATGTTTGCTACAGTCTTAGGAGTTGGACAAACATTTCAGGAGACTGGGTTCAAACCCCTTCCTTCCCTTGAATACGGCCTTTCATACACTACTGCCTAGGATTATTTTTTTACACCGTTTTTGTTCTATTTTGTTGTTTTTTTTTTACAAATTAACTTTTTTTTGACGAAAATTTATGTGTAACTTTCAGTAAACCCACATTTGCGTGTTTAGTACCCTTTTGGGGTTGTTATGCTGGCCTTTAAATAGTTATTGTATTAGATATTAAAGTACTCTTATTAATCTACACGTCTATCAGTCCATTTATTTATCTTTCCATTCAATTCAAATATTAAAGCACATATCTTTCATTCCTTCCCTTTTGTGAAACCACAAAAGTAACTGAAGCCTTACGGTAGAAAATTTTTACAGTGTTTTGAAGAGCTCCTATTATTTCAAGGGACATTATAGATTAGTTACTGGTCATGCTTCTGTTCTTAATAGTTCAAATTTTGTGTTTTTCAAATTTGCAAAATACCAATGTAAGTTGCTCAATTTGTATTTTAGAGTACTTAGATTGCAATTTGTATTTGGGAGCAAATAAAGGATTTCCTTTTCATTTCAGTCATGGTTCTTACTAAGCTGCATTTTTGTAAAGATTGAACTACACTCATTGATAGCCTATTTGGAAAAAATAATTTAAAGAAGCTGTCAACGAGATAAAATTCTATTTATACTAAAGTTAAAATATATATAAAAAAAAATAACAGAGTATTTTAAAATCAGGAACTCTGATATTATATACCAAAATGTAGAAGAGATATAGAATCTTTCCTTGAGTTATAAAAGAGATAGCAAACGTTTTATAATTATTTATTTTCATTTGGGCTCTATAAAGTTTACCTTCGGAGCGACAGCACTTTGCTTAAACAAAATATAGCAAATTCGCCAAGTTAAAATTTCAAAAGAGAAAAAGTCACAGAAATAATTTTATTTCGGAAAAAAAAATGGAAATCTAGAAGAGACAAGAATTTTGATCTCAAGTTCTCAAAGAGATTCTTAATTTTTTACATGAACCCAACATTACATGATCCCAAAGAAGTTGGCTTCCAGAGCGAGAACAGTTTCATTTTGTCACAATTGAATACTTTTTAGTATGGAAGAAAAGTGGATTTCATTTTTTTTTGAAAAATTACAGGAAGTTTTACGCAGTTCCCAAGGAACTTTTTTCACCGTTTTACAAGACTTTTTCCTACACAATATATATGTTATGATCTATTACTGTTTCTGAGCTATAAATTGCTGATCACAGATCACAAAAAAACGAAAGCAGTAGTGTTGCTTCACAAAGAAAATAAAAGGCACTCGCATTTATTTGATTATATTACTTTTTTTTTAGGACGACCCATCCCCAAGCGTGACAACGGTCATGATGAAAACAGATACTATGCCTTGGCTACCAAGTTTATCGCCAGAAGTGAACCTTTCAATGGGCAAAACTGATTCCCCTTTTCAGCTTTAACTTCCAAACTACCCTGTTACTGACGGTCAGCGTTTCTAAGAGAAAGCATACTCAAGAAAAGGGATCGAATACTCTATACTGAAGGACACTTTTGCTTTTACTGTATGCATATTTCAATTTCCAGTAATCATGGCTACACTGTCACAGGAGGAAGAGATTTAGTTGAAACCAGGGTCCTAAACATGAACAATTATTAAAACACAATCAATTGGACTTGGATAAAACGAATTACTCAAGCTGGATCGCATATAAATCAATTGCAGCAGGGACAGGGAATTCCATAGTATCGGCTGTTGACAAAGCCTGAAAAGAAACAGTTGAAAAAACACGCACAAGTTACAATATTGGTTAAGGTGGTATTTTTTTTTTTTTATCAATCAGGGATTGGCATTCAGAGGGCAAGACGAAGAGGAGCCTTCAAGAACCTTGGAAACTTTCTTGAAATCCTAGATTTCTTAATGAATCTAAATTGGTATTCAACTTTCTCGCGGCTCTAAAAAAGTCCAAGCCTTTAAAGTTTCCCCCCAGGTTTTGATAAAGTTTGGTCAGCTGTTTCCGATCAAGGCCAAGATCCTGAAGGTTCTGACATTGCCTCAAAAAATCACCGTAGGTCGATCTTTGTAACCTGTGATGATGCTCCCCAACACTACCAAAATTGGGAATATCCCAACGGGAGGTCAGCAGCATCAAGGGCGCATTTTGCCCCAATTCTTGAGCAGCCAAGAGCCAAGCCCAAATATTCTCGTCCAATGCCCTTGAATCAGGGTCCTGCCGCGTTTCTAAGTTGTCTAAAATGAGCCCGAGTTTTCCCTTGGTTTGTAAACTGAGCGCTTGCAGGACCAACTGCGCTTGATCTTTGGGTGTTGGACATAGGTTCCATTTGAGGTCAACTTGATTGGCTAATTCCTTGTTCAGGTTAGACTTGAGTTGTTCCACAAAGTTTGACCAAGACACGCCGGGTCTTGCTGAGAAGGCAATAACCTTGTAACCCTGTTCTAGCCATGAAAGTGCCAGTTTTCCTGCCAGGGTAGTTTTTCCCTGACCACCGGGGCCGGTGAGGAGCAAGCGGCGTATGCCTTGTTCTCGAAATAACCGTCCCAACTTTGCCCGCTCCCGCCGCCGACCGATGAATTGCGCAGGGTAGGGAAGCCCGGCGACCGTGTTTGTCATCAATTCAAGGCTAGGAGGATCGGGTTCAAAATCCCAGTCAATTAGAGTGGTTGTCAAAGATCGGCTATACAGAACCGGCAAGCACCAGTGGCTAGAAAGGAAGTTGCCATCAATTGCCTGGTTTTGCCGAAGGACGTCCTCCTTTGCTTCCAATTCACCGATAGCGATGCGCCCCTTCTGGACAAGCGTGTGCAGCGGTTTTCGCATAACGAGCTGGTCGCAGAAGGTTTGGCAAAATTGACGGGCGGCCTGATCCCAAACCGATTCCCGCATGCCGATCACATGGGGAATCCCGCTTTGGAAAAGAGTTGTGGCCATGCCTGTTTGCAGGTTGTCGGAGGCCAGGGCTCCGGTTTGGCAGGCCGATAAAACCATACAGCGCATATTACAGCCCACCAAAACTTTGGCAATTTCGGCTGCTTCAATTAATTCTGAAGAACCATCGACCTTTTCGAAACAGAACATGGATTGATCGAGATGGTCATCGTTCAAACGGTTGTCTACAAATTGGCCATGGCCGCTCAGGGACACCAGATGAAAGGATTGTTTAAAAGAAGAGTATTGTATACCTGGAATGACCACCTGGTAACAATAACCTCGACAGGTAGTTACTCTTGAGTGTGCCTACAAAAAAAAAAAAAAAAAGAAAACTGAGATTGCAATGGAGAGAGGAGCTCTAGAGAACCTTTTTCTTTATTTCATCATTAAAAAAATTATTTCCATATTCAATTCAATAAAATTCAATTCGGTTCAATTAAAATTCAGTTCAAAAATTCAATAAAAAAGGACTTATTTTTTAGTTTTTTCACTGACTGGATTTTGGTAACTAGTTTAATAAGTTTGAATGATTAAAAAATTGAGCTGTCTGTTCATAAAACTTGGCTAGGGATGTGCTAAAATCAAAAAGTTACAATACGCATATTGGTACTACGTCTTCTACTGCCCCCAGTGGCATCGTTAGAGGGAGGAAGCAAGTGCCCCCACCCAATTATTTGGATGAACCATTATTATATGGCCCACGTTTCTTGATTCTCCAGATGTAGACTCGTTTTGCCTCCCCCAACCAATAGAAATATTGGAGCTACGCCCCCGACAACCCCACTGCTACTGAGACTAAGGGAACAAAATGAAAAAATTTTTGAAGCTTCATCCTTTGTTTACCGCCATACGTCATCGGCATCTCGAAGACGAGTCTAAAATTGCCCCGTCAATAGCCTGTTATCACTCTAATGATTGAATATCCTTGAGATTGTATGATATATTCGTAGGATAAAAATGGTCTTTGACCAATCAAACCAATGCCCAAATCAACTCAACTAACCACATTTTTGTAGAATTGGCTTGCAAAAATGCGTCATAAAATAAACCTATTTAATCAAAACACACTTTTTAAAACGGAACCATGTATCTTAGTAAGACAGTCAAATGGAAATAATCATTGCAATGTCTATCCAAATCTACTTTCTCGAAGATAATATACACAATTTACATGTGTAAATTTACACAGATAACTGCATGAATAAGATCAAAAAGAAAAACAGTGTAATAGATACGAAAAAAAACAAGACAGAATAAGGCGAAGGGAGAATAAACTAGATCACTAGACAAGCCACTTTCCCGTATTTAAGCAATAAGTGTGAGTTATTTCCGCTTGTTCAGCTTTCGTAATTCATGCGTGAAAGCGAAGTATTTTCTCGTATAACTTACGTTAAGAGCGACTACTAGTTTCAAATATCAGCTGGGTTAATGTTATAAGAAAACTTATTTTAAAATTAAATATAAAAAAACAAGTTTTTTTAACTGAAAGTAAGAGTCAATTCTTCTTTAAGTAAGGGCGTGGGTTCCCTGGAAAAAAAGGTCCAAGAACGACCCAACACATTAGTTTTCCAATCGACTGAAACTATCAAGGGTGGTTATCTGTGACCAAATATCAATGCTCTAATAAGAATAAAAAAAGAATTTGTTTTGCAGAAGCAAGAGTATTTGGAGGACCGAAAATGGGCCAAAACTTTGATGTCCCTCATCAGTTTGACACTTACAGTTGGAAGCCCCTCAGCTAAGATGTAAAATGTTAGTTTAGGAGCATGTTCCACCAAAAAATGGGCATGAAAAAGGCCACGATCTTTTCTTCTGATCAGCTCAAAACCTACATCCCGAAGTCATTGCTCTAATAAGACTCCAATACACACATATACACGCAAAAAAGGCTCCCCCAAGGCCAAAAAATTTTTCCCCAAGGGTCTTGACTTGGAAAGAAATTGGATTGAGGGCACCGACTCCCTAATTATGAGCCAAATACTTTTCTTTTGATTGGCTTGAAAATTCTATCTAAAATTCTTTTGGCAAAAGGTAACCAATTCACAAAAAATAAAAATAAACGGTTCTTCTGAGAATGGGTCCCGAAAATAGCCAACTAACTCCTTTCCTTAACAAATTCAAATTTAAACCCTCCTAATTTCTTTGTCAAATAAAACCTGGCTCCCCCCTCCACCAAAAAAATTGGGACCCAAAGAAGGAACAAAAAATTCTTTTCCTATTGACTTCAAACTTTCAGGGATTGTTGCCTAGGCTAAGGGACCCCACATTGTTGTTGGAATGGGATGAGGCGGTTATTGCGGCAAAAAACTTTTTGTTCTTGATCAATTTTAATCTAACAGTCACAAATCCCAGGGTGAAAGAGAGTATGATGAAAAAGTATGGGCAAATTGGGCCTCGTTGGATCAAAAACTTTGTTTCAAAGATTCGGAAAAACCAACAGATTATTATTCCTTGGTCCACTACAGAAATATACTATAGGCTGGGCCAGGAAATCCTTTAAGGCCCATTCAAAACGATAGATTACTAATACCTTGATTTGGCGTGCATTGATTTAAGCCAATCAAAATTCGATGAAACATCTGATGGGCTGAAATTGGTTCTAGCTAAATGTCTTATTAGTAAAGTGTCATTGTGAAGGAGCTGAAATAAAGACGAAAACTTTGACCAAGGACAGGTTTTATCGATTTATGACTTCAGAAAAATTTCCGATGCAGTATATCGCGCTCCAATTCAAATGTATCTTGTTCTTGAAATAGTCTTGACTGACTATTTGCATAGTTGTCTTCTATTTTCACTGTCTGTTATTATCCTCGTTTTCTCTTCTTTACGATTTTTTTTTACTTTGAGAAATATATTTGTAACCATTTATACGACTGAGATATGATACATTACCATAAATTGTGGTTTTTGGCCTTCCATCTGAGGCCAAGTGAAAACTAGGTAATTCCATAATGGGCCAGGAAATGGTAATAAGGAAGGATTTAAAAAATTGGACCTTCAAGGGTAAGGGCAAAGAGTGAGGCTTTGAATTGATTGGGCCGGAGGAGGTGCCTGTACGGCTGTATTGGCTTTAGGTGGCTTGGTGGTAGATTGAGTTGTTACTAGTAACAATTAAATTAATAGGAAGCAATAAAATTAGTGATTTTCTTTGCAGAAATCTTTGACTGCTGGTGCTGCTAGCCTTCAGCGATTACCACCTACTGGTTCCATCACCGTCGTAATTTTGGATAAAAACTGTGATCCTATCCCTTTGTCCAAATTGCTAGTGCCTGTTTGCAGGAAGTATAAGACTCTTGTAGTAGCAGTAAGAGGGCTGTCTGAGTGTATGTCAAAAACGCTAAATCTGAACAGATGCAGCTGCTTAGGACTGAAGGTTGGTTTCCTTCACTCTTTTTTTTAGCTGATATTTTTGTAATTCGTCCTCTATGTGAAACGTTAATACGCCTGTTCCAAAGCCTAAAATAGAATTGAATGTGTTTTCAATATAATGTTCAAATAAACCGAACATAATGTAAATTAATCCCGTTTTGACTCAAGTCCCTACCGTTCTTGAAGGTCATTTTGGGGCCTCCTGTTTCACCAGTTTACTGATAAGCTTTATGTAAGAGCTTCTGTATTCGGCCAGGCGAAGGAGCTGTGGTATGTTGTATTATGAAAAGTTCTCTTTCCAACTCTATGGGGGATTTGTGGGACAAGAAGGGTTTACTTTTCAATCGAAAACTAACTTTGGGAGGCGAGTTCTATACATGTTTACCCCGTGTTGATGTCTATTAGTTTGAATTTCATTTGGCTAAAAGCTTCGAGTTGGAGACTGTAGTGGTAGATGACACCAGCAATGTGTAATAGGAAATCGATTTTAAAGGTGGCTAGGCGACACCGTTCGTCTGTTTCAGGTGTCCACAATTCACAGGCATAGATACCTCTCAACTCAACTGATTCATTTGAAATCAGAGATGCCATTAATTTTGACAAAATGTGCTATATCGGGAAGTGGAAAGGTCTCTGCTATATTTCACTTTTTACCGGTGCCAACCTCACCGGTGATCATGACAAAGCCACCGTGTGAAAAACCGTACATGAGGTGCGCCAGTGCTTCATTGTGCGCATCGCTCAAGAATAGAAAGCGCGGATCCGGTGCTATCGAAAATGGTTCCTGTTGTAGCCCGAAATGCGCCTGATACATTGGTGAATGCCTGTGTTAGACCGACTGGACAGCCGGCTTCAGGCTGTGTCCTCTACGGTGGCTGGGTCGCTGGTCTGTGGCGGTTGGTGTGGTGTACCCAACAAGGTGGCGATGCGCTCATCCTTGGCCTGCCAGATGCCTTTTACCCACTGCGCCAGATTGGTGCGCCGATTTTTTTTATCCGCGGCCAATTCTTCGAAC
>JAAAKM020073195.1:96440350-96454284 GCA_010016025.2 Alatinidae sp. Z8VKAUB7J3
TCATGGGGGGTCACCTCGATGATGACCCGTTGGCATTTACCTTGCAAAAAGTGCCAGAAGGTCGGCACACCGTCCGGATACACGATGGTAACGTCCAATAGCTTGTGCAGGTGGCCTTCCATGCCATCCAGCACATAGTCCAGGCCGCCTATTTTGGGGCGTAATAGATACTGGTATTCGCTGCTCTGGCGGCTTTGTTTTTCAGCTGTGCGGCGGGTGCCCTCAACAAAATTCAGTATTGAGGTCGGGTGATTCTTGAATCCCTCGCAGGCGGCAAGGGTGTTTTCTTTGTCGGCGTTACGCAATTTCGGGTTAGCTTTGATCTGTGCTTTTGTAACCCGTTTGACGTAAGGGAAACCCAGGACATACATCGCCAGGCCGACACCGGGTACCCAGATCAGTTGTTCCTTGGTGAAAAATTTGAGTGGCGGGATGACCCCATACAAATAAGACTGCAACAATAGAATGTCGGTCCAACTCTGGTGGTTGCTGACCACCATGTACCAGTATTCCACCGACATCTCTTGTTGTTGTTGCCAGGTAATCACCGGCTGGGTGATGCCCAGGGTTCTTATCATCCAGCGGTTGTGCCCGGTCCACCACCAGATGATTTTGTCCATTTTCTGTTTTAAGCGGGACAGTGTCTCACCGCGGGCGAACATGCGCCGTATAATCCACCAGGTCAATGGTATCCAGACGGCAATGGTGGCCAGACTGATCATGATGATGGCGAGAACGCCTTTCGCGAAATGTGCTAGCTGCATCTTTTGGTTGGCTTGGGTGATCTTTGCCGTAGATTAGAGACGTGTGGTTATTGTACGCAGGTTTAAACCCGCATGGGTAACCCCGGTGGGAGTGAATAAAGCGGAATAAAGTGGAATAAGTCCCATCTGCCCGCGCTGCCAGCCGAGTTCCGGGTGAATTGGGTGCAAACTCTGATCGAGTGGTTTAAAGCACCTTCCGATTCGGTGACCAACGCCTTGGAATCTTGGCTGAGCTTTAATGCACCTAATGAAAAGACCCAAACCGCCTGGCACCCGAACCGCTACCAAATCGAGCTGGGTTACCGGTTACTGCCACTGGTGCTTTCGCTGCGCGCTTTGAACCTGACCATGGGTTTGACGAAAGGAGAGTCCTGGCCTTGTGAGAGCATTCCGGTTCTGCAGGGTATGACCGCCGTGTTTGAAGCGGCTGGTCTCGTAGAACATGGACGGATAACCTTGCTCGGCGCCAGAGTCTTCCAAAGAGGACCCGGGCCATTCGGCATCATCGGCGCTTACTATCCCTACCTCAATGCGCTTGATAGTTTGGTGACCTCTCCAAACAGAGCCTTTTGGGTGAACCGTGGTGAGAATGTCGCCGCCAGTCAGGATGCCAACAAAAAAACCTTCCAGGCCGCCAATAACGCCCTCGATGCCTTCTGCGAAGCCTATGATTTTGAATATTCCTTATTTATCGAACACGCGGTTGGGAAAGGTGAGGCGACACGACAGCGGTTTCAGCGCGACGGCGAAGCTTCGATCCGTTATTTTGGTGCTGATCTGGAAGATGCGGCCATCAACCAGGCAATTGAAAACCAGAAAATCGGTCAGTTACCTTCAAATATGGAATTCATTCGTGCTGCGGATATCGGCAAACCCGAGAAAGTGATCGACTATTTCTCCAACCAAGCCTTGTCGACCCAAGGCGCTGTCATGATGGTTGGCAACGGGTTCCACGAGATTCGCCAACAAACCAATGAGAAAATGTTGGCGGTTTTCGAGACCTATCGGAAGGCTGGAATTTTGTTGATCTTTACCGAAGAGTCAGCCTTGAGTGATCAAGATTTGCTGAACACCGCGTGGAATACCTATCACGCTGGTTTCCGCTATGTTCACGAAATTTCGGGTCAGGGCCTACGCCCTTCCTGGGATCATCCGGATGCTCAAAAGACCTGGGGTTGGCGGAAATGTGCGGAACAGGCTGGGTACATGGTGATGGACCGGTTCACCCACAGCACGCGCACCATTTATCCCTACAAAAAGCCCCACCGTAAGAATCCTTCGATTAGCGTTACCTATTTCTGCGTGCCCGCATCCATTTGCCGAGATTTGGGTATTGTTTGTAGCAGCGATCAAGAAGTCTAATTCGGCGCCGGGTTCAGAGCTGCAAGTCATTCTCAATTTATCGAAGACAGTCTAAAAACTGTGTGCGTATCTTTGATAACTCTTTTGAAAAATCAAAAGATATATATGCCTCTCACAGATACAATCTGTCTCTGCTTTATTCTAATTAGGTTTTCAAGTCTTTTATCATTTTGACCAAATTTTTCATTTTGACCGGGCTAGGTCCTTTGGCCTAGTAAACGCTCCTAAGGAGCTCCTATCTGGTCAGACAAACATGAAAACATCTGGATGTCTTTTCTACTAACAAATATATGTTTCCATAATGGATAATTTTACATAGTTAAAGGCTGTTGTCCTGGGAGTGTTGTTGACCCCTGAGGCATGCTTACTACACCTTTTGGTGATTGTAAGAAAATGGATATCTTAAAATTTTGATCTGACATCAATGGAGTTTGATCTGACATCAACGGTGAGGGCTGGGTAGTCAAAGAAGGCACAGGAGCGAGGCTGATTTCCCACAACCATTGTCAGCCCTTAAAAAGGACATTAAACATTTCAATTTCAAATCCAATGAACCACCTCCGAAGCGTCTACAACGGCCACTTCCATTCAGAGTGGGAAGGAATAATTACTTGTGGGCCATGTTTTGGCTCTTTGTTGGAAACCAGTTTTTAGAAAAACCAATTTTTGCCTATTTTTCCTACTCCATTCAACCTCAGCAAAAGGACTTGAGGATATAAGTTTCAAGGCGACCAAAAGAGACATTTTGAATCTTTTTTGGATCTAATTTTGGGGAGGTCCATTCCCCAAAATAACATCGCCTTTCTATATTATCGCCCATGGGACTTGGAACTTAGAATTTTGACTTTCAAGCGTTCCAAAAAAAATTAACTCTTTTTCAGCCTCCATTTTAAGGCGAACAAATTTTCCCCATTTTAATTGTGCGTATTGGTTTCTAATGCACGTAGAGTTTCCTTGGACCAGATGCTTAAATCACTAAGTTTCAAGCTATTTGAGGTAAAGGTTTCTGGCCGTTTGTTGGGCCCTGGTTTCAGATTTTTTTTTCCTTTATGTACTGGAGTTAACTTAGCCCAAGTAAGGATACAAGTTTCGAGTCAATCAGAAAAGTTTTGCTCTTCCTTTGTTCGAGGGGGAAGAGATCTGTGGCCCAAAACATTGTTTTGGCAAAGTAAATTCTGCTGGCCCAAAGATTTATGGCTCTGAGTTTTGAACTGATCAGGGATGAAAAACTATTTAGCTTATTTCTGGTCTCCTAGTAATGTGCCCTTCCAAAAAGGTGTGTGGGATTGGCACGACTGCGGAGAATGAGCGGAACTTTTTACCTATTAGGATCCCGTTGTTCAAAGGTTTATTGGGCCATCGTATTTTTATTATTCGAAGCGGGGATCAGGCGCGCTTTAGCCGAGTGAATAGTTTCTCTGATTTGTTGCAACTGCAAGCCGGGCAGGGACGATTTTGGTCTGATACGCCTATTCTAGAGTCTGCAGGCATACCAGTGGTAAAGCCGGTTAAATATCATAGTTTGTTTGATATGTTAGATGGTTCTCGTTTTGATTACTTTCCGCGCGCTGTTCATGAGCCATGGGCTGAAGTACAGAACTCATCCCTTGACATAACTGTCGAGACGGATCTTATGTTAGTTTATCCAATGCCACTGTATTTCTTTGTCGCTCAGGGCAACACAGAACTCGGTAATATTATCGAATCAGGACTTCGAAAAGGGATTGATGACGGGACATTTGATCGTATGTTTCTGGCAAACCCTTCAATACGCGACGCACTTGAACGAACAAACATGAAGAATCGAAGGGTGTTTCGCATCGACAATCCTGGTTTGTCATCTGCAACCCCTTTGGATGATAAGTCCCTGTGGTTTGATATTGAGAATAGCATCCTGTAACTCTAAATTTAGGCCTTATATTTTCGCTTGCCATATTAGTACAGTTACGTAAACTAATCTTATATAAGATACATGAATATTGCTGGAGCAATGTGTATATGACAAACCTAAGGACGAGTAATCTCGCGAAACTCAAGAGTCAGGAATTTGATGTCTTGATTGTTGGTGGGGGCATAAATGGTGCGGTTTCGGCTTCAGCACTTGCGGCTAAAGGGGCAAAAGTTGCTTTGATAGACAAAGGTGACTTTGCTGGCTTTACCAGTTCAAATTCCTCCAATTTAGCATGGGGCGGAATCAAATATCTTGAAAGTCATGAGTATGGATTGGTTTATAAACTGTGTAAAAGCCGTAACCATCTTATGCGGAGTTACCCATCTACGGTTAAGGAGATCCGATTTTTAACCAGTATTCAAAACGGCTTTCGCTTCCCACCATTTTTTGTTTTCCTGGGGACGATTCTGTATTGGATGATCGGGCGTTTTTTCACTTACAAGCCAAAATACCTAAGCGCTAACAAAATTAAGCAACTGGAAAGTGTTATCGATACCGCGAATGTAAATGGTGGATTTGAGTATTCCGATTGTTATTTGCACGATAATGATGCGCGCTTTGTATTTAACTTTATCAGACAAGGTATGAGTTATGGCATCCGCTCTCTTTGGGGGAGCTAGGGGGATGGGGGTCCAGTGTTTTGGCGAGTTCGGTGCTTCTGGACGTGCTAGGATAATAGCGTGTATGGGACCTGCACAAATTGACTTGATAAAGTCGTTTTCCCCGATTCGACCATCTGGGGGCTGAAGATTATGGAAAGATTAGAAAAAATGATGTGTTTTTAACTTACGAGTGGGTGATCGGTTCTTAATGAATTTTGATATTTAGGAGGACCTTGTGTCTCAGAGATCATATTTTGAATCCCGATCGGCATTAAGCCTCTGATTTTCCATTTAAATCAACCTATTGATTCTTAGAATTTTGCTAGAGCTCATGCCATATGAGCTCTTTGTTCTTCACTCTTCCGACTTTGTCACAAGTGCCATATGAGCTCTTAGCTCTTGTTTATTTATTATAATTTCTGTTCGTTTTTGGGTTTTATTTATTTATTGATGGTGAATAAAGGTAGTATATTCTTGAAAAATTATTTCACTTTATTTCTGCTCATGTTTGGTTTAATCTAGATCTTTACTTTTCTTTGAAAAACTTCAAAAACTTCTCTGTGGAAATGGTTTTGTAAAATTAATTATAAGACAAGAAATTGTAAGGTTTTGGCTTATTTGGCCTAAGAATATAAAAGCCATTCTTATTTCTGTTGGATGCTAGTCAGTTTAATATTCTATAGCATTCCAACTTTCTTTTTTGTCTGATTTCAAACGTCTACAAGTTACCAAGGGTACATTCTGATGTGGTGATAGGTTTTGTTCTTAAGTATATTGTAGTGCGATCCATATTTATCTGCTGTAAACAAATTAAAGAGACAGGATTTACAAAAGAGACAGGAGATAAAAAAGACGAGTTGTCATATGATTTGACGATCAACGTGAAAACTTAAAATGAACAGAAATTGTCCTGCAATAAAGTAGGCCTTACGCATCCTCAAGCCCCCACACCTTACCTTAGACGTTAGATCCTTCTGTGCCTCCAGAGGCGACCCCACACTTTACGCTGATGTCTAAATCTTGATTTATAGAAATCCCATTAGAATCCAATAAATATAGTCGATTGATAAACGTTGGTGTTTCATTTGTAGATTGTCATTTAAAATAATTAAACTGAATATTTTTTTTGTAAAAACAAACATTTTTAGTGAACCCTTTCAAAGAATGGGGGTTGAGTAGAATGAGCTCCAACTATATTCAGGATAATTTCTGTTAATTTTTAAGCGTTGCTTTTTATTATTTTTTTTAAAACTTCCCAATATCCCCAACGGCGATTTCGAGAGCTGGAGCGACCCGAACAACCCGGAGGGATTCGCGAGTTTCGGCCTGCCCGAGGGGCTGGCGGGCGCGCCGCCCTTTCGCATGGAGACGGTGTTCCGCTCCGGCGACGCCCATACCGGCGGTTCGGCCGCGCGGCTCAGGAATTTCGACATGAAGCAGGCGATCATGCGCATGGGCCTGCCGGTGATGCCCGGGGTCGAGATCCCGGCCTCGCCGGCCGGGTTCTTCAGCTGCAAGGCCCCCTGTCCGGTGATGACCGGCTCGCCGGTCGGGGTGGGCGCGAATCCGGTCGATATCGTCGGCATCCCGATCCGGCCGGGCGACGCCACCCGCTAGGATGGATGTCCACATCGTTTGCGTGGGCGACGGAAAAGATGCGCAGAATATCCAAGGGGCGGTGCTCGAAATGGTCGTCCTGGGGAACGTCGATTCGCCCGGCGCGAACAACAAAACCTTCCAATTCCGGCAACGTCCCCGTGAAAGGCAAAAATCGGCGCGCGCTTTTCGGGCGGGAGTCCAATTCCAGCCCGGCGCAGACGATGCGAGTCAGGTCGCCGACCTGTTTGGCGGTCAGGAAATAGTGCTTCATAAACCGTTCAACGCCGCTGACCCCCGCCCGATCGGCGTAGCCCAGCTTGCCGGCGATGTCGGTCTGAACGTCGAACGTCAGCACCTCGTCGGCGCGCCCGGTGCTGTGGTGGAGATGGCATCGCACCGTTGACAGAAACTGGTTCGCCTTGCGGAACGTGCGCGCCTCGCCATTGGTCAACACTCCCGCATCGACAAGGCAGGCCGGCGCCTCGCTGCGATAGAAATATTTCGCGATCCAGAACAAGGTGTGCAAATCCCGTAGGCCGCCCTTCCCTTCCTTGATGTTGGGTTCGAGGTTGTAGCGGGAATCGCCCATCCGCTTATGGCGTTCGTCCCGTTCGGCCAGTTTGGCAACGGCAAAGGCATGGCCGCCGGCGGGGCTGAACTGCCGGTTGAACCCCCGGTCCAGCTGCTCCCAAAGCGTTTCGTCGCCCCAGATCGGGCGCGCGTCCAAAAGGCCGGTACGGATGGTGATATCCGTCTCTGCCGCCCTCAAGGTTTCGGTTAGCGAGCGGGTGGCATATCCAACGGTCCACCCCGTGTCCCACAGCACATAAAGCAAACACTCGACGATTTGTTCGATGACCGGGCTGCGTTTGTAGGGCAGCAGGAAAAGCAGATCGATATCGGAAAACGGCGCCAGCCTACACCGCCGCAACCCTGCGCAAGGCCAGCCACGCTTTCGGCGAGCGGATGGCCGGATCGCCGACACTGGCGCTCGGTCTTGGGACCCGCGACCGGCTGATCTCCTGGGCCGGAGGCCTGCCGGTGTTCGAGGCCGGGGGTTGCATTGGCGGCATTGGTGTGTCCGGCGCACAGGACCATGAGGACCTGGCCTGTGCGCACGCGGCACTGAAGGCCGTCGGTCTCGATACGGAGGCTTGACGCAGAGCGGCGTCGCACCTATAAGTAACCAAATAGTTACTTGAGACTGATTATGTACCTGACAGACACACATTTGCAGGTCCGCGACATGGCGCGCCAGTTCGCAGACGATGTGCTTCGTCCTGCCGCCGAGGAACTGGACCGCGAGGAGCGGTTTCCGGCCGAAATCTACCGCCAGATGGGAGAGCTCGGCCTGTTCGGCATCTGCGTGCCCGAAACCATGGGCGGCCCCGGCTTCGATACGCTGACCTACGCTCTGGTGATGGAGGAACTCAGCCGGGGTTATGCCTCGATAGCCGACCAATGCGGCCTGATCGAACTCATTTCGACCCTGCTGGTCCGCCACGGCACCGAGCCACAGCGCGAAAAGTTGCTAGCGAACGTCATGGCGGCCAACACGCTCGTCGCATATTGCATCACCGAACCGGAGGCCGGCACCGACGTATCTGGGATCCGCACTGAAGCGGTGCGCGACGGCGACGGCTGGCTGATGAACGGTGGCAAGATCTGGATCCACAACGCGCCGGTCGCCGACATCGCCTTCGTTCTCGCCCGCACTGACAAGCAGGCCGGACATCGCGGCATGTCAATCTTCATCGTCGACCTGCACGCCGAAAGCGTTACCCGAGGCCCGAAGGAACACAAGATGGGCCAGCGGGCCAGCCAGGTCGGCGCCCTGCATTTCGACGATGTCAAATTGCCGGCCGACGCCCTTCTGGGCCAGGAAGGTCGCGGCTTTCACATGATGATGAGCGTGTTGGACAAGGGCCGCGTCGGTATCGCGGCCCTGGCCGTCGGCATCGCCCAGGCCGGATTGGAGGCGGCCGTCGATTACGCCCAGGAACGACAGCAATTCAAAAAGCCGATCGCCGAATTCCAAGGCGTCCAGTGGCTGCTGGCAGACATGGCCAAGGATATCGAGGCTGCCCGCCTTTTGACCCATAGCGCGGCCAGCAAGATCGATCACAACGAAGATGCGACCAAGGCTTGTTCAATGGCCAAATGCTTTGCCGGCGACATGGTAAACCCCATGAAAGTAAAGTTCTTTCTAATTCAAATAGAAAGAGCTATTTTATTTGCATTACCTACAATGAATATAAAGTATTAATACATCAAGAATAGTCAACATAGCGTGGTTTTAAATTCAAACTTTACCAATAAGCATTTCGAACTGGCCTAAGAAAAAAAAAATACACGGGGTGAAAATATCTATGAAAGAAGGAATTTATCAGAAGTGAAGCATTTTTGTTGGAAGTGACAGCAGCACAGAAAGTGACCAAAGCTAACCTCTCTACTTGTTTGATCCCAATTTTTCAAGCTATACAGCTCTTAAAGCATACAAAGCATTTGCTGGGGATGGGCTTTGGGCCAGCGTTGTTTTTCTGATCTATTCCGCATATTGCTACCTTGGCCCAATTGTGCTTTATTCTGCTTATCTTTTCCCAATTTTTTATAGACATTAATTTCACGCCGAGAAAAAAAGCTTTCGGGGGCCCCTTTCGCCAACATATTTTCTTATTTTAGGATCTCCTTGGGCAAGGGACTTTAGGTTTTAAGCTTCAAGCTGATTATAAAAAAAGCTATTGAATAATTCTGGGCCCTATATTCAGATGAACCTTTTTTTCCCCATTAAATTCTCAATGACCTAGACATTTAAGAATCAAGCAATTTTAGAAATTTCTTTTAGGCCCTTTTTGGGACCCATTTTGAGTCGAATTAGCATTTGTTTCTATTGTTTTTGTCTTTTTTGCTTCATCCGGAACCTAAGAACGTGCAGACATAACTTCCAAGCCAATTTTTAAAAAATCTGTTGGCCTAATTTAGGGCACCATACCCTACCATTTACCATACCTCAGTATTTTTGTGCATTAAGGTCCCCTTAACCAAGTAGTATATGGCTATAAGATTCAAACAAATTAGATATCAACAATTTCGGTCTTTTTTTGGCTCCCCTAACACACCCCGTCTCCCACAAAAATGGGAGATTCCCTTAGTCCACGGACCAACTCATGAAACCTTAAAACAGGCTGTAATAGGGTATTATGCAAAAGTAGAACTTGTAATTCATATAGGAAGAATGTCAATTCCTCACTCACCCCTTTTGATCCATTACTATATTTTATTGATCAAAATGATTTGTTGATCACTCTTCTTTGTGTCCAGAAGGTTGATAGGGTACTTACAGTAAATTAATTTGAAAGCTTTCTCCACAAAATAAGTTTTTAAATGAAAAGTAAAGAACCTCATTAAACCAATAATTCGCAAAAATAGAATCAACAAATCCTTTTAGCATCAAAATTCCATTTTTTAGAGTTTCGTTTACTATTGAGCCGGGTCGCTCCTTACTGCAGTTCGTTACCACGAACTGTTTGATTATCTGCACAAATGCAGAAAATTCTATTTGTAGAAAAAGGGGATTTTATTCTAATTTTTTTAAAGGTTGTATGTTAATTCTGTGCTCTCTTAGAAACATTCAACATCTTTGAAACGGCATTCACTGGGGAAAGACTTAGACCCATCAGCAAACACAATTATTAAAATTTCTGATTTGAATACTTCCAAGGTGCCTGCAAAATCTCTTTGTGTCTCTGTAGCCAAAATCTTTTCTTCCCCAACATTTTCAAACTTCTGTGATAACTGCCAAAAATCATTAGCTGGACTTTTTTCGAAGAGGGGATCCAAGCGTTAATAGCATATATTGCCCTACTGATTTTTCCTACGAAAAAAGCTTACTGACAGTGATGGTAAATTAATAATAATAACAATAATAGTAATAATAATAATAGCAAAAATTACCATAATGCACATAGAGGAGAATCAGAAAACAAAAAATTAAAGAATTAACAAAACCTTACAAGAACAATGACAAATCAAATACACAGATAGCACACAAAAATCGTCAAATAAAGCAGTAAGTCGACTTTTGTGACGCTTACAGAATATAAGATCAAAGGTTACAAACATAACTTAAAATTTTTGGAGGCATTTTGGGAGTTGGTCAAACCAGAATTTTAGGTTATTTTTCCAGATGTTTAAATCTTTCCCAAATGAACAACTTTTCAAAGCTGTTGAGTATTTCTCAGAAATCACACAATGAAGAAAAAAATCTTTGAAAATGTCACTTTCCTCTTTGTTTTATAATAATATTTTTCCATCACCAAATGCGAACTAATTATCAGTCATGAGAATTTACCAACAAAGAAGATACTTCCTCCTGGGCAAGTTGTGATGCATGAATCATCCATAGATGTTCCATAGGACTTAAAATCTCTTCAGGGTTTGTCCTGCTGCTGATTGGATCAATCTTAGGGCCATCCAAGGGTCGATCCACTGTACCACGACGGATCATACATTTATGTACAATTTAGGTAATATTACCATAATACATTTAGATTACAATTACTCTCTTTGAACATTTCAGGAAATTAAAGAAAATTAAGATGCAGAAAAAATGTTGTAGATTACCATGTTGAAGATGAAAAAATACCCAATATTTTAGCTTACATAAAAAAAATAGCAGCAGCAGCAACATCACAAGATTCTTTCGCTTTCCCCATTAAATTGAATATTTTTATAATGACCTAGATGTACAGTGTCTACATGTTTCGTTCCACTCTTCACAGTCGAAGATTTAGATACCGCTCTCCTTAGCATTAAAAAAAGTAAAAAGAATAAATAAATAAAATATATCTGACCGCTCATTGTAGCTGGTGTTTTTGTATGTATTGTAGTATGTTTAAATCGCACCTGTCTATGCACGACTAAAATAAAAGCGGTCTGGAACTGCCATTTCTTCCAATCCAAATAAAAAAAGAGTATATTTTTCCCCATATCGCCTCCGCTTTTATTCTAAAAAGAAACTTCCATAATTGCAATCCAATGAAGATAAACTTAGTCGAGCAATATCAGGTCAAGAAAGCTAGCGCAGGGAAATTGCTTTTCTCTGTTAGAAAAATTGTGAAACTCCTCTTAGAAAAATGAGATCCATTTCGAATTTTAAATGGGGAAGGAAAGAATAAAAGAAGAAAATAGAGAAATGAATAATATAAGACGGAATTTTCTCATCCAAATAATTACTTGATTACCCTCTAATAGAGCATTAGGCAATAAATTTTACACAATTGCAATGGGAAATTCAAGAACATGAGAAAAAAATTAAACTAAAATCCCCTTAAAAAAGAACAAAAAACTAACATTAAAAATTTAATTTTAGTTTGCAATGTTAGTTAGCAAACAGAACATTTACCAATATTTACCGGTTAGAAAATTACAAATACAAGAGCATTTAGTGAAAAACACTCCAACAAGGAATTTTTGTAGCAATGAAATCGTTGGGAGAACAGAGAAAATGGACTTTTGGAAGGCTGTCACTTGACGTAGGCCTATATGACGATACATGATGCAAAAAAGCTGAACGCATTAATTGCTAATTGTTTTTGGAATGGTACTGAAGCCCGCAGTATAAAGCAACATACCTACCGGACGATGCGTTGCTAAAATTGTTCCAAATCCTGATCGACATTCCGGTTGTAAAGGTGCATTTACAATGAGATTTAACTAATAGTGATTTGAGCAAGCACTTATTTGAGCCAAATAGATTTTTCAAAGAACTGCTTAATTGGCTGGGAATTTTTATAAAAATTCTGGTTTGCTTAAATTGGCGCTAGAGAAATCTCAGCATTAGTAAAATTTTATTTCGAGTGAGCCAAACGGCTTCACCTACGTGGTTCCAAACGCGGGGTGCAATCCCCACCGGTGAGACAGGGGAACATTTTGGTGGGCCACGGGCAGGATGTGCACCCTTCGGTTCTTTGTGCCTGCTCTGAACCCCCCTCCCCCCTAAAAGGAATATGGATATACTCTTAATCTTGAGGGACTTTTTTAGATGAATGGAAAACAGCCCAAGTTTTGGCCATTTTTAAGAGGGGGCATGAAAAATTAAAGATATGAAAATCGAGAATGGGATTTTCAAGGCCACAAAAAACACTAAATGAACAAAACGAATATGTTGAGAGGACAAACACCTCCCAGCTTCAGTGCTACAAAAAAAGTCAGAAAACAATTGTTCAAATTTTCTGAGGGTATTGGCTAACCAGAAAAATCAGAAAAAAAACAAATGAAAAAACAAACAACATGGAAAACCAACAGAGAAAAAAAAAACAAACGAAAACCAAGATTGGAAGATTTAAGAAAAAACAAACTAAAAATCAAACAACACAGAGATTCAATAAAAACAACAAGCAAATAAAATTCAAAATAAACAAAATTAAAAACTTAGACCTAAAAGCCAAAACACCTAAATTAAACATCTAACAGCTCACCAATAACTACAATTACCTAACGCCTATGCTATTTACTCGATACTAAATCCTTTATTGAATTTGCAAAAAAGGAAGTCATTATCCAGGTGAGGGAACATACTTAGCTACCTCGGGATAAAAACTATGTCACATATTGTCTAGTTTTTATCAGTGTTTCTTTACACTAGCTCCTTTGGATCAGAGGGGTTGGGGAACGAGTCGATTAATGACAAGGTGGGTAAAACATAAAAGATCAAGTTATTTCCGATTATAGCACTTTTTCCTCTTCCTGAGATCTCTTGAAAAATTATAAAAAAGAAGGGTTGCATATTTTTCTAAGGAAAAACATCTTTGCTAAAAACCGAATTCGGTTCAGATGTAAAGTTTGGGGTATTTCTCTTAGGAAATACCGTCACATCTGTCCCAGTGTGGGGTGGTCTACCCTCCACAAGGACAAGACCATGGGTAGCGTGGTTGGCAGAGTTCATATCTACTCATGATGTTGCTAAGACTACTTTAATTAACAAATAAACAATATACAATACTAATACACACTCGTGAACAGTCTTTCTCCTCTTGGACGGTCTTTCTCTTTCTCGTTAGTGCATCCTCTTGACGTTGTGGAGAATTCGAGCTAATGTCAACCATTTGGCCAATTTAGAGTCAGGGTCCCAATTCTGACTTCAGATGCGCACATGGAGTCATTCTAGTTTAACATACCCCTCCTGAAAAAAAATACCCCCCTTTCCCAAACAAAAAATTCTGGATACCCTAAATCATAAACTCCGTTTTTCAAGAATCACATTCATAATCTTCGATAACGTATTTCTAATTTTGCAGCTACCATATTTTCAAAACTCATCACCACATCAGCAGCAACTGAGGTATTATTATTTTTCAATCCTTTTAGTATTGTCTTTAACGCCTCCTCACAAATTAAACCTTCCTTCACTTCCGAATTTCCAAAAACTTTCAGTATTTTCTAGTCATTTCTTACAGCCTTATCACGGTTTAAAATTTTTATCGATATGCTCTGCTCATCCCTCTTAACAATTTCCTTCTCTGTTAACAATTGAGGCCTCATTCTTGTTTGTAACTGGGACAAGTCCAGACTGACCACTTCCTCTTAATGTCTGAAAATGCCAATATGGTACTTTCAACCCTTCCAAAATGTTTTTCGGAGGTTGAGCCGCACGAT
>JAAAKM020073195.1:96454294-96492462 GCA_010016025.2 Alatinidae sp. Z8VKAUB7J3
AGTAATTGTATAGGCTAGTAAGTATTAAACTGATCAAGGGGAGTAACCATGAATGGCTAACAAATTCAGTTCCGCCAATTTTACCGTGTGTCTTATCACAAGACTTGGCAAACCTCGAGTAGGACTATTGAATTTTTATCATGGACTGGTAAGCTTTAATTAAGACAGTCCCACCAAGTCTTATATTTGGAAAATTTTCAAATAAGTGATTGCACATTGGAGACGAATCTACAAAAGTCTAACTGATACACGACGCGAGGCCACTAGAAAGTCCATCCTGATTAGAAAGCCTATCGAGCATTGGTACTAAACACAATTTGATTATGATTCCCTTGCAAAAAAATTCACGCTCTAAGTGAGAAGTGAGTATTCCTGCATGTAAAAGGAATCAGAACGGCTTAACTTATCATTTAGACGAGACAATTTGGAAGCAATCTTGTCTAACCATGAATCACCAATTTAAGTGTCTTCAACAGCACCAGAACTGTTCTGGGACAGAAATTGGTCAAACTAATCTCTAATTCTTTTCGTGATACGGTAAAGCTTCTATTTCCTAACCTTCATATCCAATCTGCACCTTAATGACTGGGCTAAATCCATAGGCTACTTTCCAGGACTTTGTCATTATTTACCGTTATTCTGTTTGCCGAGGTACTAATATTCTAAACGCATTCATCACCGGAAATTTTATCAGTCACTGGTTTTTGTTTCAAAGGATTGTCAAGATCTGATGCTTTCTTCGTGATAAAGACTCAGCTGGAACAGAAGCAGCACTATCCCCTGGTAGTCCACAGAAATACAGATCATAAACAGTCACGTTGTCGAAGAAAAAGAGTTGGAGACCTTCAAGATAAAAATTAGATTACAAGAGTTGGAAGGATCAAGACTGGTAACATTGACAGGAAATGTTAAAGCGCAAGCAAAGGGAAACGAAAACTGAATCAGTAAGTGAGAACCGAAAACGGTGGAGCAACCTCGGATCAAACGAGAATATTAAAAGAAACCGCCTTTTACAGGGTGTTGTATAAAAGGCCTCCAATAGGAAACAAAGCAGAGAACTGCTTCGGTGAATTCCAATCCAGATACCAGGTTACAGAAGAATAAAATGCACAGATGGAGGAGGAAAATACGAAAGATAAAGTAGAAAAAGTGATATCCGGGTTAAAAAATGGAGTATCGACAGAAATAGACGGATACAGATGGAATGGAATATAATTTTATAAGTTGATGTGGAGTGAAATCGGGGAATTTCTAGTGAAAGTACTAAATGAATTTCGGTCAAGAGGATACCCTGAAAGTGAACTATCAGTTATATCACTGTTACAAAAGGCGGACCTAGAAAAGAGCTATAAAACTAGCGACCAATCTCCATAAGAAACTGTGACTATACAATATTTAATAAATTATGGGCTAAAAGACTGGAGAAATTACAGTAAAAATAGGGAGAGATTACCAGTACGTTGGAACAAAGAACATGAAAGCCCAACATGTCCTGACGGTCCTCAGAAACCTTTGCCTTTGACGAGACAAAAAGAACGATGGAAAAAGTATTAGGTCCGAACCTGTTAGCCCTAGTTGGCGCTGACATTGTGAAGGCGTACGATTCCACAGCAAGAGATTTTGTGGTTATTAACGCGACTAAGGATGATTTTTGGAAAGGGAATCATCAATAAATTGAAAAGAATATATTTTACACCAAACGTGATAATAAAAGTAAATCGAAGACTGACGACAATAAAAAACCTAGAAAGAGGTCTGCTGCAAGAGGAACGTTCTGGAACGTTATTTAAATTATACCTCGACCCACTCTTATGGTATGTAGAAGAAAGAATGTGCGGTGTTTCAAGCTTCTGAAGATTTTTTTCTGAAGAGTGCAGCATTCTTAGACGACGGAAATTTTATCACATAAAGTGGAAACCGTGTGTAACGGGTTGCAGTGTTTGAGGAAGGATTTTACGTGAAAATACACCGACAAAAGTGCAGTGTACTACCCTTGAATAGACCTGTAAATCATAACGAAATAGCAACAAACTGTTGGCTTCCGTTTGTGGGAAAAGCACAAGTATTGGGACTGAATTTTGAAAAAAACGATTTTTTATATGCGTTCGAGTGGGGAAGCTCGTTTATTTTTTAAATATTCAGACAAAGAAAAAGGCACAGTAGAAACTATAGGAGAATCAGATAAAGATAATGAAACACGAGTCATTAATAATCTAAAAAAAAATTATGAATAGATAAATAAACTTTTAATACAAGTAACTATTATGAAAGTTGAAAGCATTAGTTTTTTAAGTGATTTGAAAGATGTCAAGGATATTTTTGATGATAACGTGGATGTAGCTGTAAAGTTAGATGATGGGCACGAATATATTGTTGTTGTAGCGAGTCAAAAAAACTTATTAACTTTAATGAATAACGAAAAAAGTGATTTTCTCTCTCCAGGTGATCCAATGATAATTGTTAGGAAATTAACTAAAAAAATTATTGAGGACACTATTCAAGTTTACGCAGAAAATAATGGATATTATTTAAAATTCTATGCTGCTCATTTTGATATTAAAACATTAAATGTATTAAAGAACCGGAAGGTTGCTCGAAGTAAACTTTTAGACGACCTTCTTGAAAAGGGTGAATCAGTTGATATTGAAAACTACGATTGATGAATCTTCGTATATCTTTTCCGATTTAATTTTTGACGGATGATAATAGCTCGATTTTTAAAACTTCTGTATATTTTTGGAATAAATTTTCGTCCAACTTTGTATACGAATTTTACATACCTAAAGTAACAGTAAACAGCAACCACTTGTTTTGTTATTGAATAATTTTCCTTAGATAACAAAAGTTTTGCTAACCCCAATGTTGATCGTTTACTGAAAATTAGCGGTGTGACGAATCCAAAACGACCTCTACCTGGATTAACATGCTTATAAGCCCACATCGGTCTCGATCCTCGAGTCGGACGATCCAAAATATTTCCTCGACTGGCTTTAGGAACAAATTGACGCCCAAGTCCTGTTCCACGGACTAGACTTGGATCAGAACCCATGCTTTCAGCAAACTGCTCGTAAATTCTTTGATTTAACTTCTCCGATTTTTTCAACGTGAAGCTAGTTTTCACCATTTCATCCATGTATCTGGCTGCCAGTTTATTTGCTGCTGCCCCGGCATCAAATGAACCCAAATCGTCACCCATTTCACAAGCCCCATTAACCGTAGCTGTATCTTCAATTACTTGCCAAAGTCTATCTCGCCATTGGATATCACTTTTTGAAATTTCAAGGTATTCCTTGGCTACAAGTAAATTGTTAAATGGCGTTTGTATTTTTTCGTCAAACTCTTCACATACAAAACGTGGTCTAAATGTTGTTTCAAATAAAGGAAAATTCCTTTATTTTATAGTCAGAATCTAATGACTAGCCAAGCCGAGCTTACTTTCTCCTAACGTAATGAGGTAGGTTATCACACTGATGGTTATTTCTTTGAATCATCTAAAGAGCATTCATTATGAATTGCAGACATGGAGTAGGTGGAATGATGATTCTTTTACACTGCATATAAAAAAAGTAAAGAAAAAAATCAGGACCAAAGCAGAAGCTTTGGACAGGCCTCAGCATCTGCTGATTAATGCAGCTGCGAGTTTGTAGCAAAAGTAGTAGAATACTTTGTAGTTATTATCCAGTTTTAATAGAGAGTTCGCTGGGTAAACACCTTATTTTTGGAAATAACCAATTAATACAGTAATCTTAAACATGTGTGATTTCCCTATGGACATTAATTGAAAATTCATTCATAATCAGATTGTTTTCATTTGTTGGCTAAATAATAGTTTCGATATTTTAGTACAAACTCCCTTGGGACTTAGTGACTTATTAAGTACAAAGATTTTCATACAAGGACTTAATAATCTGAATATATTTCAAATTTACTAATAGGCAAGCAGAAGAGAGATTTTTTGCCACAAGGGCCGTTGTACTTCCCGGGAGTGGTTTCTCCCTTAAACTGCGGGGATCGGATAGCAAGAAACTACGCTTCCTTCGCTTATTGGTATCTGGTTCTTATGATATCGACTTGGGACTCGAACCGGATATTCTCTCGGCTGTATGATGGAGTGCAAGTTATTACATAACGCAGTGCTGAACAGTTAATATCGCTCGATGGAGACTGGTGTACAATCTGACTTGCTAATTAAATCCTAAATTCAGTTCTTTGAAAAAGATGCGATTTTGGAAGTAAAAAGTGCTGTATGATAAATCCGGATATGATGAGCGATGTGTTCGACATGTAAAAGAGGAGGATAATGTTATTGACATAGAAAAAATGTTGACAAGATGTGCGAAGGACCGGAAAATCTTGCCGAAGTTTGTGATTTACGATCCTCAAGAGGTTCCAGCTCCCTCAGAATTGACCGAAGTGTAGATAGTATACAAATTCAAGAAATGTGCAAGAAAGTTGATAAGACCCTGCATAAGTTGAACAAAGTACCTATAATTGTCATTCATGAGGGGTCTAGCAAAGAACCCGGATTTAAGTCTCCTCTTCTTTACCCAGTAGTGGTAAAAAATCCGACCAAGTCATTATGAACGGCAGAAGCAAGAACAAACGTAAAGGAATAACCAAGGCCTATACGACTCGTGTTGGATCGGGACCTTTCCCAACGGAATTGTTTGATGAAATGGGTGAACATCTGGCCAAACGTGGTCATGAGTTTGGTGCCACTACAGGTCGGCCGCGTCGTTGTGGTTGGTTCGATGCCGTTGCTCTGCGACGTTCGAAACAGATCAATAGCTTAACCGGATTATGTATTACAAAGCTGGATGTATTGGATGGACTGGAATCCATACAGATTTGTACCGGTTATGAATACAATGGGAATACTTGTTCTACCTTGCCTTCTGGTGCTGAAGCGATAGCAGAATGCAAACCAATCTATGAAGAGATGCCGGGTTGGAATGAATCGACTCTGGGTATAAAAGAGTTTGACCTACTGCCGGACAATGCCAAGTCTTACTTAAAACGTATCGAAGCGATTACAGAAACACCGGTGGACATTGTGTCAACCGGACCTGATCGAGAAGAAACAATTGTTTTAAGACATCCATTTGAATAGTGCATGGATGCTAATAGGAATAGTTTGCTGATATTTACCACTAATTGATGTCGATAAAGTTTACAGTTTAATTAGTGCTATTCTTAATATTAGTTTTTTTTTCTTATCCACTTTCACCTCATTTTGCTTTTGATTTTTAACTCTTCACTAGGTTTGTTAAACTTTTAATGTTTCTTATAAATTCGTTAAAGATTTTTTTTCAATTATTTTCTTTGTAAGATTCGATTTAGAAAGTTATCAAAACTTTACTTGTATATAAATCTCATATTATGACATTTAGTCTTCTTAAATCAAAGCCATCATTTGTAACCCAAATACCTAATGAAATAATTATAACAAAAACTAAACTCTTAGGGGTCACACTGATTACTGATTTGAAATTGGATGCCTATATTCGCTCTATAGATAAACAGGCTAGTACATCTCTGTCTCTCCTTAAGCTATTAGCTAAATTTTCGTATCCAGAAGCACACATCTTCCGCCTTTATACATCTTGTATCTATCAACAGCTTGAGTATTCTTGTCAGGTGCGGCATTTTGGGCTTACTTTGGATCAGTCTGATAAACTAGGAATTATCCAGAAGAGAGCCCTGAGAATCATTTATGGTCAGGGGAAAGTGCCCTATATTTTCCTTCTCAAGGAATTCCACCTCCCCCTACCTTGGCGGGCCGAAGTGTTACACTTTGTACCAATTTAGGAAATAATCGGCGTTGCAGTAACCCAGGCTTTCAATGTATACTCCCAGCCTATTATTACCCTCGGCCGGAAATCCATAACCCGCGGACGATGCCAACAAGCGCCGGCTTTCACTGGCCGCGCTGTCCAGGCGATGCAGTTCGATACCGTGACCGGTGTTGGTCAGATACGCGAGGGATGCCGAATGGGGTGCCACCACCGTGTAGGGTACCTGCCGGTGAGCCAACGCCAGGGCGCTGCGATGGAATCGCCCGTCGGCGCCGCGCAAAAACGCCCGATGTTCCCGACGGAAACTTCTGGCGGCGTAAATCACGCCATCACCAGCGGGATGGTAAGCCGCGCTTTGTACCGAATCGCGATTACCAATCTGGGTGACGGTTGCCGACTCCAAGCCGAGTTCAAACAGGGCAAAACGATCAACACCGTCGTACTTCACGAGCATTAATCGTTCGTTGTCAGCGTGAGTGCTAAGCCAATTGATGATGGTGCCCTCACCCCCATAGCGGGCCGTAGCAGGCTTACCCGTGGAGGTAAGCTCCCAGAGCTCATCGGCGCGGCGTTCGCGCAGCACCACAAACCGTTGTTCTCCCAGGCGGACAGGAAAGCGTACTTGCTGATGTGGCGGCGCTTCCCACAACAGCTGCGCAGGTTCAGGTCCAAGCGATTGGGCCATCAACTTGGACGGCTTATCGCCAACGCCGTCCAGCGCCAGCCACAGTTGCTGTGAGTTTTCCCACAACGCCGGCGAGGAGACCTGCCCACCACATGGGCTGCGGTGCAGTTCCTCTCCCGCACGGCTGGCCACCACCAGGTGACAACCGCCTGCATCAGAAAAATAGGCAACGGAAGTCCCATCGGGGCTGAAGCTGGGAAACCGATTCAGGCCACGTGCCAGTTCCCGCACATCACCAGAATTGAGGTCGCGCAAGACCAGAGCCCCGGCCAGATCGATATTGGGCCCTTCGATGTAAGCAATCTCAGCGCGCGCTGGTGAGGAGGTTACGTCTGCACGATAGGCACCAGGTTCAAGCAGCGGGCGTGCCGATGACAGTACGCGAGCCGGTTCTGGCGCAGGATCAGGGCGTGTGACAAACCACCCCACGGCAACCAGCAGGGCTACAGCCGCCGCCAGTGCGATGGGCCACCAACGCTTTTCACCGCCCAGACCTTCTATCAGCCGATAGCCGCGGCGCGGAACAGTCTCCAGAAAACGCGGCTGGCGCGCATCATCGCCAAGTGCCTGGCGAATCATCGAGATGTGGCGGGCGATGAGCTCGTCAGACGCGCCCTCGTCCCCCCACACCTGGGCCGAAAGCTGGTCTTTCGCTTGATCTAAAACAAACCCAAGTACACTTAAATGGCCCATGCGCGTGTCGTGGCGCAAGCCGCGACACATGTATTTTTTTTTTTTATTATTACTGTAGCACCAAAAATCGATGTGCAGCACGCGAATTTGGCCAATTTTAGAATTTTAGGACCTAACAGCAGTGGCAGCCATGATAGAGAACGTTCCATGGCCGTACAGAACAGAGTGGCGAGTGGAGTTTTTTGCTTTCTTTTGTTCTTTTAATGGATAATCTATAATCAAGTTTTCGTAATCACAGTTTGAAATAGGCCGTAAAAGCCGTAACGCCTATTGACGACTGTTTATTGTATTTTATTTTGTTTTTGATCAAAACTCTCTCTGAAAAAAGACAACGGGCCAGAACTGTAAAAACATAGGATTTCAGAGAGAGGGCGATATCCTGCTCAACCCCCTCTGCATATTTGCCTGCGAGGAAGGGGATTATATGACCCTGCAATTGCGTCCAACCCATAGAAAGGGCTCTATAGTGCACATTTTCCGTTCGATAGAGCACGCCTCAAATATTCTACTAGCGTCAGCTCAAAACAATCATCCCTCATGATCGTTTAGCAGGCCGATATTGGGAGAAGGGGTGCAAAGCCCTTCACTCATGAAGGACTGCATTTCCTCTGAATTTTCAAACCAAAATGTTTTGATTTGACCACTTCCACCTATCATTCGGGATCTACATAGTTTGTTCATTAGAGTAAAAAGGGGGAAGTTCATTGGTATCTTGAAAATATTGCGGAAGCAATTTTTATTCTATCCAAGTTTCAACAGGATGTAAAGTTCTCACATTTCTATTTTGATAACAAATGGATAAATAATGGTATATTTGAAAATAATGGTATTTGAGAATAAATGGTATGCAGGGATTTGGCCACTTCCTCGAAACGTTTAGATCTAAAATACTCTTGTCTGAGGTATCTGTAAGATTCTTAGTCCAACAACTCAAAACAGGCCTTTACTCCGACAGTTCATTTACGAGGCCTTCTCTAACACGTTCCTTCTAAATTCCGACTGTATATAAAAGTATGGCAGGCAAATATAGATCAATAATTTAATAGCAAAATAATCTACAATCAAGGTTACTTATCTGCGTAATCAAATTGACGATTGGTCATATCTATAAACAATCATTACACAGGTTTCTTGGATATCCTCGTCAGATAAAAAGGGCTTCCTCCCCCCATGCAGCCTCCTTTAACTGAGTGAAAAGATTGCATTCATGTTGCCTCAGACTAAAATAAGAAATTTTTTTTCATATTCTATTGTTTACATATAGACTTTCAACATACTGTCTGGATGAACATTTTTTTTCTTTGTCTGCATAGTGTCATCATTTGCTTTTAGGGACTGTATGCAGTAAGTTTTTTATGTTATTTTTGGATAATTGACTGGGTGAGAATTTGAATCTTTTGATATATCCAGTTTTCATGCCCACTTGATAGAAATCATTTTCAAGCTTGTCATAGAACCATTCATATTTTCTAGTTGCATATAGTTTCTTTGATACACTGTTTATAGTAAAATCTTTCGTGAAACAGATTACTATAATTTCTTCTAATTACTTCTAATTTTTGAAAGTCGAGTTGAGTTTCAGTAAGTCTTATCATCAAGAAGATTCAGCACATAGTCATTGCAAAATGCAGAAAATTTTGCTTATGAATCTAATAATTTCCAACCCCCCAATAATAGTACAAGTTGGATATTTTTCGAATTATCTATAATCTAAAGCCCATCTTACGTTGGTGTAGTGGCTTCTCTTAATTGATGCACCGAAAGTTAGAGCTTTGGGTAGCAATGTAGATAAAAAGGATGGTGCTAAAACAGCTTTTCTGTTTTAGTATTGTCCTTTTCTGTTTTAGTATTGAAGTAGTTCCTGGCTACTGTCTGGAATGACTAATGGTTAGGAAAGAAGAAAGGTGTTGTCTCTTCAAGCCTTCTTTTATCTACTAATAAGGAGAGTAGTAAAGGAATGGTCTCTAATTGTCTAAGAGGTCGTGTGAATTAAGACAAGACTTTTTTTAAGACAAATCTTCTTTCATAACATTGATGTAGTTAAACAATAAGCTTTTATTTTTAAAAGATGTCAGATAGAGAAGAAATATATCTAAAATTATAATATTAATGTATTTGAGGTTGCAAAACTTTTTATTTAGGTCTGATTACTTTTCGTAATTATAAAGAAAAAGATAATAAATCGTTCTTTTTCTCTAACATGAGAATAACTGCATTTGTAGTTTTGTTTTGTTTGCAACACAGCATTATATGCGTTGGTTGAACAGAGTGAATGAGTTCTGCTTCATCATACAGAATAGTATCGGATTATCTAGGGAATTTACAATCATCTCCTTTCGCAATTTCTTCATACGGATAGAATAAATCTGTTTTCGCTGTTGCATGTTAAAAAAGACCATTGGAAAAGATTCTCAGATGATATGAATCTTCCTTGTTTATACAAAATACTGTTCATGTCAAGTTTTTGATTCATGCGGACAGAAGGACCGAGGCGACCGCAATGACCGAGGCGACCGCAATGACCGAGGCGACCGCAATGACCGAGGTGACCGCAATGACCGAGGTGACCGCAATGATCAGGACGATCGCAATCCTGGCGGTGGGCAGAACATTCCCGGTCGCCCTGGACAGCAGGGTCCTCAGAACCCGGAGGGTCCGGGAGCTCCGCAGGGTCCGGGCGCCGATGGCGACAACGGCCGTGATGGAAACAATGGCCGGGACGGCAACGATGACGACGACGAGGACGAAGACGACGAACCCCAACGGCCTCAGCGTCCCCCGGTTCCACAACGACCCGGACGCTAGTCGAATGAATGTCGCGGTCGGGCAATCCGACCGCACACCACAACAAAAACCGCACATCAATGCCAAGCCGGGTCGCACAGCCCGGCTTGGTTTTTTATTGGCGGACCTTGGAATGTTTAGAAAGCTGGGGATCGAGCGTGGGCTCTTGAATTATGGGGATACGGTTTTTAACAGTCGAATGGCTTTCCGTTGCTTTGTGTCTGGCTTGTATTCGGGTCCTGGCCCAAGTTCCGGGCGCTCCGGGAGATCTCGGCGTTTACCGGCTTGAGCCGACGGAGCGAGCTGCCGATTCGCAGGTGCGTCGGTTCGAACTTCGCTGGGGCGATCGTGACGGGTCGCATCAGTGGCTGCGATTGGATGCCGTCAAGGGGGATGGGACTCAGTTTCGGGTGTGGCTACTGGCCGAGGGTTATCCAAAAAAGGATTCGGGGAACGAGGATGGGTCAGTTCGCCGATACTTGCTCGAGGAAGGTGATCAACCGGTATTGGATTACCGTCATGCGGAATCCGGTGCTGCCGTGTTGCCGGCGTTGGGTTATTGGAAGGATCAACTCCCGCGGTCGATTTTCAGCGATGAGAACGAGAAAGTGTTTCCGTTCCAGGTTCGTTTTTTGGGCCATCGGTTTCTACTGGAGGCCGTTGGCGTGGGAAGGCCATTTCCGATTCCAGCTGCGAAAACACTGAATCTTCCAGTCGGGCTTCAGATTGGTTCACGAGATGCGCGCCGGGATGCGCGGGAGCCGCGACGGTTTGATCGGGCACCGGTTCCTTTGGTTCCCTATGAGCCCGAGGACTATGCGGAACGCCTTCGGGCGGGCCAGACCTCCTTTACCGTTCCGGCGAGCGATGTGCCGTATGTTCGGGAACAAAGTGCGTTCTACACGGGGGATGCGATCCAGACACTACCGTTTCCCGAGGTCTTGTATCGTAGCAATTACTTGTTAACTGTTTTGCTAAAAATGGGTTTATTTAAAATAAATAAAAATAAATAAAAATAAATAAATAAAATAAATAAATAAAAATAAATAAATAAATAAAATAGCTATATTTAAAATAGGTCAACTCAGCTGATGAACGGTTATAACCTGTGATGGAAACGGATGAACTCGGAAGCAAAACAGAAAAACGTTCTGAGCCGTGAAACTCTTGACTTTTGGCATTCTTAGTTTTTTTAATTAGTGTATTTTTTCCTAGTATTACTACGCATTTGAAACCCCCCTAGTAAAGTCTTGCGCACGTACCTTGTAAATAGTCCTTTATTGTTTGTAACAATAAAGGTTAAAAATCCTAGAGCAAATTTTCCGAAACTCAGAAAATCGACTGCAAGGAAACTTAAATAAAATGGTCGCTGTTAACTGCTTAATGATGCTTTATCCCCGAGAAGAACGTGTGAGAGAACATGAGAGAACAGATAGGGAATTCAAATAAAAGATCCAAAGCCGAACTGGCCAGTCATGACCAAACAAAGAAATGAATCAACTTCGTTTCCTTTACTGGTCTTAGACCTGTTTGTCATTGTCAAATTCAATTCTTTGTTTTGATAGGGAACTTGAAATATATGTAGTTTAATCCTACTTTTGGCTTTAATTTGTGCCAGTGCTTGTGAGTGACATTAGTTTGGTGGACGATTAACAGATCTAATTAACTGAACATTTATTTATATAAAAAAGTTCTAGGTTTCAAGCTGTTGATTTTGCACAAACCTAAAATTGTGGACTTAATTTTTCGTTTTCACTTTCAGGAAAGCCTTCGTTAGTCAGAGAGACATCTCGTTTCAATGTAATCGACACAATTAAGCACCCAATAAAAACTGTAAAACGGATTCGAGCAAAGGGAGAGGAAGCCCTTTCTGGAGTCGTTTTGAAGCCTAAACTAGAAGAACGCTTAAGGGACATAGCCATTGCTACTAAAAATACTCAGTTAAACAAAGGGATGTATAGAAATATTCTAATGTATGGACCACCTGGCACAGGAAAAACACTGTTTGCCAAGGTAAAATTATTTATGCAAAATAATCCTTTGTGAGAAAATCCTAGCCCTGGGGGTCACCCAGACGCTGTGTGATCCCATGCAATTATTTCTATTTGAGTAAATGACTAAAAAAATTGACATAGAGTTAGATTTTTACCATACAGCATTTCTTTTTCGTATTATTTTTTTCTTTTACTTTTGCACGTAAAAAATTATCTTTTTTTTGCGTCAGATTAAACACTTTGGCGCTAAAACCTCAAGTGTTCGAAATATTTGTTAGTTGGTTTGGCTTCTGAACGGGTGATGGAGTTTCGAACATTATTTGTTGGTGTGCTGTACTTAAGTCCTTGCTTTTGTAGACTGTCCCTAACGCACCTCTAATCCTATAGTGAGCAACCCTTTTTGCACCGGCCTCTAAGGCGAATTCAAGCATCTGATACAAATATTGTAAAGATGAACGTTGATCGCATGCCTCTTCGAACCACAGTTGTAAATGGTCACACCACTTCTTCACCGCACCCTGCTATTCAAAAACGCCTCTCAAGATTTAGCAGCGTTTTTATTGCTGCAGAAACTAATAACAATGTTGAGGAATGGTTAATTACCAAGGCTGATAAGATTGTGTGAGTCATTGTCTTTGCTTTTACTCTTTTCTTGTTTCCTTGCTTTCTTACCTACTTGATTGCTTGATGGTGTCAGGTCTGTTGCTAAATGTTAATTTCTTGTTTACTGTTTAACAAAACAAGATAAAGCGTTAGAGTTTTCCATAGTCTTATTTTGACTTATATTAATTTCTTTATTTTTGCTCTTATTGCATTTTTTCTTCTTTTTTTTCTACAAGAAATACTTCTTAGTTTTTTATGCCGCTTAAACTTATTAACCGACCAAACGCTCCGATAGTTCTCGTACTGAATACGCTAGTAGTGCATACATTGTCAAATTTCACTAAAATCAACAGAGCAGAGACGCCATTCTATTTTATTTTTTTCGGGGAGGGAGGGCTTATGCATTTTCTGTCAGAGGTAAGAATGTAGGGAAAATCAATGCAAAGTCTTGTCTGTTTTTATCCATGCTGACCTGTTGAACCACGGGCTGGGAGGAAGAAGAATCCACTGACCCTCTTCAAATGGTATTTGAGATTTTCCAGGTAAGCTAGGACGATGAAATTTGACAGGCGTATCAGGGACCGGACCAGGTTAAATTAGAAATAGTCGTTTTCATGATTTGACCATCTGGGGCGATGAACTGGTCGATATCGCCACAATCAACCCAAATCCCTTTTAACTGCTTCAAATCATCCACATGCTCATCAAAAATATGCAACGGATCCCATTGTAACCAACGCGCCCAAGCTTCTTGGTCAAGCTCACATGTATGATGATCAACGGGCAGGCGAATCCCGCAAAACTGTGCCGGGTCAGGATCGTATGTCGCCGCCATCGCCAACATCATTAGAGCGTGAATATCATTGTGGCTGGGGTTATGGCTTTCGTCTAGGCCTGACGTTCCCGGTCAGTTAAGCGCAGGAGTTCCGCATAGCTGGCCAACGTGTGGCCAAGAAACGCGTGTTCAGGTGTCGCCTCACGCAAAATTTCCAGTGCCTCGGTAAAGTACTCATCCGCCTCGTGAAGTCGCCCCTGGCCACCGAGCACCAAGGCGATGTTGTGTAACACGGAAGCGTATTGGTATGAGCGCGGTCCCTGGGCGTGTGCGGTGCGAGAAAGTGCCCGCCGGTAGGCGCCCTCTGCGGTCTGCATTTCTGCCTTGAGGTGCGCGTGGTTGGCTACCGTATTGTGAAATTGTGCCAGGCGCTCGTCATCCACCACGCGCTCGGCCAGCAGCGCAGCTTCGGCCAACGCGCTCTCTGCCGCTTCCAGTTCTCGTAATTCATTCAGAGCAACCGCCCACTGGGACAGGGCACCCAAGTGTATCGACGGCTCAACGTTCGCATCGACGGAGGATAGTGCCTCAGCCAGCACCGCTTTGGATCGTCTAAGGTCGCCACCACGCACGAGGGTCACCCCATAAATCTGAGCAGCTTCCAACGTTCGTGACGAATTGACCCCCAACTCTGCTTTGGCCGTCTCGTAGGCGGCTTCGGCATGCCATTGCGCCTCTTCAGTAACACCAAGACCCAAGTAGATTTGTGCAAGCTGATGGTAGAGAGCAACTTGCGTCTGCGGATCCTCCGACAGATCTTCCTGCAGGTGCTGCCTCGCCGCCGATAGCGCTTCGCGCACCGTCACGTCGCCGCCGGCGCTGCCATACGGGTCGGCCTGACGCAACACATCCACGAGAAATTGCAGCATCTGATCACTGCGCTGGGATTGTGCCTGGGCCTGGGTAGCAAGATTCAGGGTAAAGAATATCCCTCCGGTAAGGACTGCGATCAGCAGCGTACACGCGGCAACCGTTAGTCGATTGCGCCTCACAAAACGTCGGGCCAGATACCATGGCGACGGCGCCCGAGCCCGGATCGGATGCCCACCCAAGTAACGCTCGATATCCTCGGCAAACGCGGCCACGGATCGATAGCGTTCCCGGGGGCTTTTTTTCAATGCAGCTTTGACGATGAGATCGAGGTCACGATCGGCGGCCGGCCAGCGTTCGCTCAGCAGCGGCGGAGGTTCCTCACAGATCGAGCGGATAACCTCCTCCAAGGATCGGCCGGCAGTGTCATAGGGTGGTGCACCGGCCAGCAACTCAAACAACAGCACACCCAGCTGGTAAACGTCGCTCGCAACGGTGATCGGGCCTTAGTACTTTATTTGGACATGCTGAACTAGAATAATCTATTTTTCACCTGGAATTCAAGATTCAAACTAATTCTTTAACAAGTATTGCCAATGAAGTTTTTATACAATTTCATACATTATGAAATTGATGACTGCAGAATCTGAATTATTGGCAAAGGAGATCTTTGATGCCGATCCACAAATCGTTCATCTAGGTCTAATAGATTTGGAAGGAAATGTCTTACTAGATCAATCATCAGCTGCATCTGAACCTACAGAACCTGATGAGGATAGAATCGCATTTTATCATCAACTTGATGTGAGGAGACATGCAAGAGAACATTTGGATGAAGCATATGGACAAACTGATTATGTCCACATTATTCGAGAAAAAATGCAACAAGTAATTCTATACTTGCCAAAGATTACAGTTTATCTTACATTGGAAAAATCAATGACTCCTGATGAAGTAAAAGCAGCTACTCAAAAAATCAAATTCCTTGATAGTGATATCATGAAGAGCGGAGTTTAATCCTAGTACTAGAAGAAAAACAAAGTATTGTATGACTTAGGCTTTAGTTTCCTAAGAATCCTTGTAATTTCCTTATGACTGCTTCAGAACCTTGGATGTCTATCTCTAAAACTAATCCATTTCTCCATCCTAGTTTTTCAACGCATTCATGAGGAATTTCAATCTCAAAATGGTCTCCTTGTTTGGTCAATCTTGTTGTTTTTAACAATGACATGTTTTGATTAGGGGTTTATGTTATCTAAGAATGAGTTTTTAAAAACTAAATATTTTTTTAAAATTTTCAAAATAATCTGTCAAATTTTAACATATTTAGTCATTAAGGTTATCTTCAATTATTCTAACTAAATTTAATGTCTGTAACACAAAATGTCAATGAAAACGAAGAGAAGCTTTTGAACATGATATTGGGAGAAATTCCTAGCTCTAGAGTTGCTATAATATGTGATCATGAAGGAAATATTCTATGGAATAGCATTCGTGATAATACAACAAGTTACCTTACAGTAGATGAAACAAAAGAGTCTCTAAAACGTTCAATTGAAAGCTGGGAAAAACGTGATGTGCTTTCTGAAAAAATTGGAAAGGGAAAATATGCTATTGTGGCATATGACAAAATCAAACGAATTACTGTCCCACTTCCGAACAATCATTTGCTTTGTGTGAGTTTGGAAGGTGAAGAGTTTGGCAACATCCAAAATATCATGACTATTGTCAATTGGGTTGAAGAAAATATGCCCCTTTGACATTTTTTCTTCGTCTCCTTGAGGTAAGTTTCCTATACTTCCTTTAATTGTGATGTCTTCGCCGTTTAAGACATTAGCTGCAAGTAAAAGTGCCAAGCTTGAAAAATCTATTGGTACTGTAAATGTACATTCTTTATAGATTTGTGGTGATATGTTGTATCTTTTGTATGGAATTAATGTTTGAACTGTTACACCAAATTTTCTCATTGTGGAAATTGTTGCATCAAGATATGGTTTTGATACAAGATTTCCTTCAATGGCTAGATTAATTCCATTTTCAGTTAATGGTGCACTAATCAACAGTGATGAAATAAATTGACTAGAAAAATTTCCTGGTATTTTTACTTCTCCCCCTTGAATTTTTCCTTTAATTGTGATTGGTGGTTTTCCATCCGTAGAACTGCATTGTGCACCAATACTTGTTAAAGCATCTAAGAGGGGCTGCATGGGTCTTTTTTGTAAACTGGCATCTCCTGTCAATGTGATTTCTTCTGAAAATAGACTGGCAATTCCTGATGCTATTCTCATGGTAGTTCCAGAGTTTTCTGTATTGATTTCAGGCACTTTTGTGCCTATTTTGATTGGATTTTTGACAATAATTGATGAATTTTCCTTTTCTATTTCTGCTCCAAATTTTTTACATGTTTCAATTGTTGCCTTTGTATCTGCTGAAAATAGAATGTTTTCAACAGTACTGTTTTTTCCAGCAAGTGATGCAAGAAAAATTGCTCTATGAGTATAGCTTTTGTTTGGAGGACAAATTATCTCTCCTGAAATTTTTGATTTTTCAACTTTACACTTCATGAACTTCTGCCTTTTTGTTACTTATTTTAGAAATAATCGTATGTCCTTCTAATGCCGAAAAAACTTTTTTGATTGCTGTTTCGTTTTCTTTTTTTGTAATTGCAGCTATGGAAGGCCCATTGCCTGAAACTGATGCCCCTAGTGCTCCTTTCTCAATCAAGTCTGTAATTATTTTAGGTTCTGAATTCAAAATTGATGCAGTAGCTAATCCGTTAATGATCATGGCTTCCCAATAATTTGATTTTCTTGCTAACTCCCATGCATTATCAAAAATTGATGATAATGTTTTTAGTTTTTTCAAATTTCCTCTTTTTCTATTTTTTGGAATAAAAATTACTGCGATTAGATTAGTTGGTCCTTTTTCAAATTGAATTCTTTTCTTCTTTGCATTATCTGTAACATGGAATCCTCCATAATAACATGAACCTGCCTCATCATATGCTCCTCTAATACTTACTTTGGATTCGCTGAAAATTTCCATTGCTTATCGCATCAAAATTCAACAAAGGAGTAGAAACCAGCTTCAGAATTAAAGACTTGATTGGTTTGAAGCAGTCTCTTTCTGGTATAATTGAACGTTTTGTAACAACAAAGAGCCTTTGGAAGATAAGGCTAGAATCTATATGCTTGATGTCCGGTGAGCCAGCTCTCTTGGCTGTCATGAGGGTTACTTGTGATTTCTTTCTGAAAACATAACATAATTCTCAACTGACTTGTTGGCCATACCATCAAGAATCGCTGTTTCCATTTCCAAGCATCTTCCTTGTTTGAATTTAAGGGAGCAATTATTCCATTCACTATATTTTTCAATCCTTCACAATCTTTGAATAAATTTGATTTTTCGAGTATTTTTATGGCAAGCAATGTGTCTTCGTGGTCTCTTCTTTTGCTTTGTGTGTCGTTCACTAGTCCAGTAATTTTTTCCTCTAAGATCCTGCATGAGATAATTTACTTCATTGCAAGCAGGGTATGATATAACCCAAAGATTTCAATGAAATTCTGTCATTCCCTCTCCACCTAAGGCCTCCGGATGTCTTAAGACTCCTTATAAATTCCTGTTATATAACTAGGTCAGCTGACAAACCAGCCCACTGCCTTTCTGAGCGCTTTATCGTATGAAGGCCATCGTCTCAAAAAGATCTGTAACTTTCTGGGGGACAAACGGATAGCTTGTCCATTTTGAAGGTAGATTCTCGAAGTTTTTACATACTGGTTATGGCCTGCTGCTGCGAGATAGGGAAGCAAGAATTTTACTACGTGTAGACGTTCTTCCCACAGCCCGGGTCTCTCCGCCCTCAGGAACCGCTGAATTATGCCAACCATGTCGAGGTACTGCATCCAATGCTTGACTGTTCTGTTTCCATTGACTGAAAGTTTTTCCTTCTGCTTGTCAAATACAGCTTCAAGATCTTTTAGTACTTGATCTGCACAGACATCTTCCAAGCTTATTTACCGTCGATGAGTTTTTAGCTTTCAATAGATGTATTGTTGCATAAGCTATCTATTGTTATATATATATAAGCTACGATCATATTTCCTCGCAAAGCGTGTATTACTGCTTTCCCTGTCAATACATGAGATGCTGTTTGTTCGGCATGAGCGATTTCAAGAATTCTTTTCAGACTTAATTCTTGTTTGATATATCCTATGCCGCCGAGAAAGCTCACGAGAAGATGGAATCCTCCTAGTTTCAAGACAATCTTTTTTCAAGACAAACAACTAGTTTCGCAAGGAGCAGGAATAAGGCGATAAAGTTATATACCGAACCAAAAACACACGAATGTATACAAGACGTAATATTTCTTGAAACTAACCTTTTTTACAGCTTAACTGTACCAATGATGCTTGCCCATATCTCCCTATTTGTGTCCCTCGAAAGGATAAGCCATGTCCCTATGGCAACCCTTTGTATGATAGCACAGGAGTACCTTCAAAATGTGGACCACTTGGTAAAGGATGTCCCAGTAGCCATAAATGTCTGTTGGATCCTTTTGGGGAAATAGCAGTATGCTGTCCTAAACCAAGTAAGGGATTTCTTCTTTTTTATCTTAGTCGTCTAAGTCATCACGCTGAAAATTGTTTGCTTCGGTTTAAATTCAAACTTTGAATTGAAGATGGAAGTCAAGTTGGAGTTACTAGGTAGTCTTCAATTCTTTTCTGAGCAAGAATCATGCTTAAAAATAAGAAAAAAAAATAAATTAATGCATACTAGTAACAAGTGCAACAATACAGCTCAATAACAGTTAAAAGACAAATGCTAAGTAATAAAACCCGCTGAAACGGGAAGACGTTTTGTGCCAGAATGCTGTTGATTGAAAACTCTGATACCGTTTTAGAACTATCCAAAAACTACTTATATAATTCTCCAGTTTTGAGGCTATTCTGCTACACGATGGATATTCATTTTAAGCTTCTGTGCAGTCCATAAAAAATAAACTGTTAACATTGATTACAAATTATTTATAAGCTTCATTCGAAGGATTCAAATAATTTGAGGCTCTATTAATTTATGCATATGATTGTATGGCTACGCACCACCTATTGTGTGGAAGGTCTTTCTCTTTTTTTTGGTTTGTTTGTAGTTGTGGGGGCTAGAACCTTAAAAGCAGTTTATAAGCATAACTTTTCTAACTTATCGAAAGAGGTCATTCAGATGTTTATGAAAGAGGGAGGGGTATTTTCTCTTTCATCTTCATTCATTCTGTGGGTGTATTTGGACCAATCCTGCAATATGGGTGCTACGGGGTGACAGATCACCTCTTGTTATAAAGATAATGAAATATAACATAATAGATCATAATCATATGCTTTCATACACAGAAGGGGGAGGGGAGGCGAGTGCCCCCAAGAACAAAATTTATTGAGATAACCACCCTTGTAAAACGTCGGAAATAATGACTCGAACATTAATTTTGACGTATCAGTCTCACTGCACTCTGTTAAATATTTTAAGGTGTTCTCTTTTTGATCAAAGGATTGTTGTGTAAATCCTTAATATATGATTTAGTAAACCCTTAGAACGTGTAGATCAGTGCCACAGTAATGTATAGGAGGATGAGAAAAAAAATAAATAAAATACATATTAACCCTTATCTATATAGGGTTCCAAGGATAGTTAAAAAAAATGTAGAATTTTTTTTTCCCATAGATATTTTCACAGACCTTAAACAAACACAAAAGGGTACTATTTCAAATGACCTCCATGCCATGTTAGACGTAAAATCAAGAAGTAAAAACTGATGGTGATGGTGTTGTATATCTTTTTTTCACGGATTACTTTGCGCTGAAGAACACTGACAAGTTCATGGGAGTGCATAGGAACAGGGAAAGGAGGAGTAAAAGAATAAGTAATGGGAATAAAGGAACAGGTAAAACTCAGCTCCACCTGTATTGTCGAAATGATTAGGATGTCCAAGATAAAAGTACCAGCTAAATTAATATATTTCCAGAAATTGAAGATAAAAAACGAAGACACTTAGCTCATATTATAGCAAATGTACATTGCTCATTTACCGAAAAAATAGCCTAAGTAGATAGCTTTATCCATTTGAGTAGCATTAGTAGCAAGGAAGGTTCATTTAATGAAAAACAGACAAGGTGCAAGGTATTGTTTGGTGGTTGATGAAAGCATGATGGATAGCAATAGGAAGGAATAGTCAAATTGAAACTTTTGCCAAGGTACCGACAGTGCAGTTCTGAAACATGGATGGTTTTAAAAATCAAGATATATATTCAATATCTTTTCCCTGGGAACTGTTAGGCTTCAAATGAAGGGGGGGGGCAAACCAATACATGATCGAGGGGACCGGAATTTATTGGAGGGGGACCGGAAATCTTAGAAAATACTTAAAGAGGAGAGATCAGGATGAAACTGGATGGGAAGAATAAAAACCAGACTGGATCTGCTCTCTTTGGTGGAGATGGGGGGTAATTTCGAAAGATGATGTATTTGTAACTTACGAACGGGTCACCAGATCTTAATGAAATTTGATATTTAGACAGATCTTGTGCTTTAAAGCTCTAAATTTAAATTCCGACCAGATCCAGTGACATTGGGGGGAGTTGGAGGGGGAAACTGGAATTCTTGGAAAACGTTAAAATTGGGATATTTTTATATTACGGATAGGTGATCGGATCTTAATGAAACTTGTACTTAAGATTTCAAATTGAGTTCATACAAGGAAGGGCAGTATCGTATACTTTGAAAAGCCAAAGAAAAGTGAAATGTTTGATCAATCATATTGACATTGCAGATGAGAAAGCGCTAGTGACATTGTTCATGACAGACGGATCATTTCAAAACTGTACCGTATTCTAATATTAGAGCGGTATTTGCTGTTAAATAAACAACACAATACTCAATTGACGAAAAATATTTAAACACTATTTATATTTCTCCCAGTTGATATTAGCACCTTTTTTTTATTTCCAGCCAGATTTTTGCACTCCTTTGTTTAATACGAGACATTAAGGCATCACCTCTTTCACATTGTTCTTTCCCTTTAATAAGGAGACTTCTGCGAAGGTTGTTTAGAATTGACGGTGGGTCTGTTGAGATTCGTATCCCGGACCTTTTAAGTTCCAAAACAGACTCTTAACTTTATTATCATGAGAACAGGTCTTGCTTTGGGCCTTCCACGCATTCCAGGCCTTTTTGTTTAAGAATTTAAAACTGGACCAATCCTCCGGTCCTAACCTGACCGTTCAAAGAAGCTTGACAATATGAACGCTGAAATTATGAAGCTGAAAACCCACTCTTCTTCGTACGCGGGTATAATTGTATCCCTTGAGAAGAAATTCTTTTGCTCAGAAGCCTCTCTCTGATGAGCTCCATATTTTCAGGGTTCATACTGTTAAGCTTCTTTTAAAGGTCAGATTGAGACCGGAGTATTAAGTCAAGTCAATTCAGAATTTCTATAAAGTTGCGAGAAATTATTTGTTACAATACATAATTGCCTTGATTCGCCATTATCAAATTAGAACTTATTATGTTTCTTTTCTCTTATTCACTTAAAATAGCGCTATTATTTCTTTAGCTTATTTGGCGTTAAAATAAAAAAAAGAAAGATTTCTGCTTTAACTAAGGAAGTTAAAGCAGAAATTCCAAGAAAACGACTTTAACTTGAAACTATTGCACAGTCTACTTAAAAGGTTCAAAAATGTAGGTATCTTCCTTCTGTCAACCACAACTTATTTCTCGTAATTTTTAAATAACTAAAGATTTTCAATATTTTTAAGTGTTCACAGTATAGATGTTAATAATTTTTCATCTTTAATTATACAAACTATTTTTTATATTGTGGGTCCGTTATTCACATTAAAGCAATTAATTATTAATTAATTGTTTATTTAAAGTAATGTATATATTGGTTGCTCGCAAATGCAAAAAACATTGTCTGTTTTCTTGAGGTTTCAAAATATTTACCGCTTTGTAGTAATGATCCTTCTAGAATCCGAAGCTACTTCCTGTATTCCTTCCACAATGGAAGAAATGTAGCCCATAAAAAAGGCATCTTCGTTTTAAGTTTTAATGTTGCTCCTTTTTTTCAGTTAAAAAAACTAGTTTTTTTATATTTAATTCTAAACAAGTTTCAACAGCAAAATATTCAGAAATACCCTTGTTTTGCATTGGAAATGAAAATCTGGATATCGAAGTTGAGGAATTGCGGAGAGCTATATTTTTCTCAGAAGAAAAACACTTAAATAAGTTCTGTAGCTAAAACGAGTCCATTTATCCTGTTTCTATATAATTTCTTTGGCGACACTGTCTGTCCATTTATAATTGCCATTCTATTAGAATTTCGTATCATGCAGTTACGGACATACACAATATTATCTTCAAAAGGTTATATCGAATCTGTTCAAAAACAAAACTGTGGGTTTAACATTTTCTTTCTTTCATGCGATTTTTAATGTGTAGCGTTTATGTTTTTTTTTTTTTTTAAGTGATTTTCTACTGTGTTGTTTTGCTATATTCTTTTGTTTTCGGTTTATTTCTATCTATCTATTTAATATAGTTGTTTTCCTTTTTTTTTTCGTTGATAACGGCTTCTGTATGTGAAACCGAAAAATTAAGAATTTTATTGTTATATGTATAGAAAATCTTCCCAGTGTTCACTGACTTAATGGAAAGTTTTATCCGTTGTTATATTTTCATTGTGTTCTAATTGCAATTCCATTTTACGAGCTTTGTTTTGTAGCGAACAAGCATTGGTAACTGGACGGGCACCCAAGAGAAGCAATTAAAAGTCGGCAATCAATTTGTAAAAGAATAATTGCTAATCAAGAAATGCATAAAGCGACAAGCAAAAATCATCCATAATTTACTTCGTGTAAGAAAAGTAATTTTTCGCTGTTTCTTCTTTTTCAAACTTAAATATAATTAAATTCAAATGAAAATATACAAAAACAGGTAAAACTTTTAATTAAGACGGTCTTTTTCGCTGCTTTAATTGCAGATTTTACCCGTTATTATACATTTCCATTATATCTTAATTACACTCTCGTTTTATGAGCTGTTTTTTCTTAAAGCGAACAAGAATTGGTCACTGGCTCTGGCACCCAAGAGAATTAACTTAATGGCGCAATTAATTAATTTTGAAAAGAATATTTACCGAACAAAAAACCAGTAAGCAGCTAGCGAAAATTGTACATAATTTAATTTACGAAAAAGCAGTAGTTTTGTGCTTTTTATCATAAATATAATTAAAATCAAATGAAAATATGGTATAGCAGGCGAAAATTTTATTTAAGCTAAATGAATTATTTTTCTTTTTTGCGACTTCAGCTGCGGATCGATTTCATCCATAATTTTGCTCAACAAAATAGTTGCTGGTCACTAGGATCGCTACTGTTGATCAAGAATGTCTTGCTAGAACTGATTGTTGATGAACAATGTCTTGCTAGAACTGATTGTTGATCAACAATGTCACCAAAAAATGTCTAAAATTTATTTTTTTCTTGAATTGACCTGCCATCTTTTCGGTAGAAATAATTATTCTAGGCTGCACTACTGTAGCTCTTGCGACAAAAAACTGTAACTGGGAATGCCTCCTTATGAGAGGGGTAGAGTATTTCTTGAAACGAGTTGTTTTTAATCAATTGGTTCCGATTTTGTCCAAGTTATTCTTTTTATTCATTGAAAAGCTGATGAAAAAGAAAGTATAATAGCTTTGTTTAGGATTTGAAAGCATGTAGGCTATAGTCTTTTAGAGAAAAAGTATAGTCTTTAAAGAACTGAAAAAGAGAGAGACAGTTTTCAATTATTTGCTTTATGTTTAAGGTGATCGGTACTGGAAGTTAGATGCAGATAAAATATCTTCAGGGTACCCAAGGTCAATTTGGAAAGACTGGGGTGGTTTGCCCGGCAATATAAAAGCTGTTTTCGCATGGACAAATGGAAGTCTATATTTTTTTCAGGTAAATTAACATGTTACCCTCCACTTGCAGCCTCGTATTGTCTATTTAAAATATACTTGAACAGAAAATACTAAGAAAGGAGGGATATCCTCTTCCAGGACATTGATAAAGGAACTAATATGTATGAATGTTGGGAAATGTAACCCACAACTGTCTTAAATGAAAGAGCAAATCAAAACTATTAAAGCTAAACGGGAATCAGAGTAATAACTTAACGCGATTCTCCCTGGTTGAAAGCCAGATGCTATTTTCTATAGCATTAGAAAACACTTAACGAGATATCCTCTCTCATTGTCTTAATTGCTCCTTGGGGGGTAATTGAGTCTCTTTCAGCAGTTTGATAAACTTTGCATTCCTATATTAGACTTTTGAACCAGAAACTATCTGAACCAATGCTCAAATACTGAAATTTTGTGTTTGAAGTCTTTTCGTATAAAAATTTTCCATCTATGGGTTTTCTATTCCTGTTAGTGTCTAAAGTGGAATAATTTCATAATGATATTTAGCTCTTATTCGAGTCTAACCAGGAAACAAAAAGGCGAACAATCCCTAAATGCAAATTTAGCTCGCAAATATTTGATTAGCTTTATTCATCAAACCCCAAAGGAAATCCATCACAAATATTCCCTACCTTTCAGAGTCGTTGATGTCGTTGAAAACAAAATCTGGCCCTCTCATCCACCAAACACACTAAACACAAAATTTGAAGTCGTTGAGAGCCGTTGAAAACAAAATCTTGCCCTCTCATCCACTGGTCCTAAACACAAAATTTGAAGTCTTCTTTTCTTTCCACCAACAACCGTAAAGTTTCAAATCGATCCCCCAGTCTTGTCGAGATATTATTGACGTGCTATTCTTGGGTTACTTTTCTTGGGTTTAATCCTTTACAACCGAAGATCATTGACAAACAAGCGAGGGCTTATACTAAATCTAATTTTTATTGTCACCTAGTTGGTATAAACTGGTAATGATAGTGACAGGCTTGAGAGCAATGAAATTAAAAAAAAAGTTTTTTTTTAATGAAAGTAAGAATCAAAATATAAAGAACAGAAATTATTAGGCTACGTAAATGAGGGGGTTGCCCCCTTCTCTACACTTCGGTCTTCACGCTAAAGTTTTTTAGTACTTTTACAGAAGCTTTTTATTGTTCTAATTAAGCGACCCTTGTGTTTCAGGAGCTGTTCTTAAGGAATTGGGGCATATTCAAATTTTAGCAAAAAAATAAGGTGCTGAGGATTGGGCAACCCCCCTCATATCCGTAATAATTTTTGCTCGTTTTAAGTTTTAATGTTACTTTTTACTTTCAGTTAAAAAAACTTTTTTTATTTTACAGTATAGTTCTATAAACTTCTACATAGGGTTCTGGGATACGCAGAATCTAACGATGTGATTTTCATTGAGATTTTTGGATATTTAGGGGGGTTTTCTCCCTTTTTTTTAGAAATCTGGAAAGTTTCCCAAGGCTCGTATCCTTTCATAAGTAGCACTCAGCTTAATGAAACTGAAGTATTTGAAATCAGCAGAATAAGCTAATTCCTTCGATATATCTATTGGTATAAAAATTCTGTTTTTTAGATTTTCGGTTACTACTGAGCCACATCGCTCCTAACTTGCAGTTGGTTATGACTAACTGTTCAAAGAGTGTAATTTTAAATTTTAATTTCAAGAATGAAGTATCCTAACAAATCCTTAACCAGAGGATACCAGTCCCCCGTCAAGGTAACGGAAGGGGCAACAATAAAATAGTTCGTGGTAACGAACTGTAAGTAAGGAGCAACACGGCTCAATAGTAACCGAAACTCTGAAAAATGAAATTTTAACACCAATAGATACATCAAATAAATTGAAAAATTTCATTAAGTTTAACCTTACCTATCAAAACCGCTTGTGATTTTCCTCGTTGCTAGTCATGGCAACAGTTCATTTTAATCAACTAAGCAAATTTTGAATTCTTCTTTCTAAGATAGATGGCTTCCAGATAGCGATATCTCACTCCATTTATAGCTTCATCTGTTCATAAGGTTCCGTCTTTCTGCAGATAAGTCATATTTTTCCTCTTCTTTAGGTTTGTTTCTCTTCTGCCACAAATCCAGCACTTTCAACTGCAAGAAAAACAGTTATAATTTCTTTAGGGTCTACTCATATAGTCAAATTCAGAGTTTTGGACCGATATCTTCATTTTCATCAAGTAGACTTGAAGATCGATCACCATGTATGACCGACAAAATAATTTCGATTTCTTTACTTGAGAGAAAGTTGTTGAGACAAATAAGGATCAGAAGTTTGGCCGTTTTAATAAGAAGTAAAACGGATTAGGCCTTGGAACACTCCATGATGGGACAGTGATAGTAATGGGGTTAAGGTAATTCTTGAAAGAATTTTCAGCATCTAAACGATGACTTGGACTCGACGGATAATCTGTTTGCTGTTAAGATTACACCTCTTACCACGCGTGATGTTAACCTTTGGATAAGACTTTATATCTAATAGTACAGGGTTTGAAGCACTTTCTTGCTTATCTTGTTTTAATGTAGGCTCGGATATTTCTACTGATCTTGGCTCTGAAACACTGCACGATGGCAAAACGATAGCAGCGGGATTAAAGTCATCCTCCAAAGAGTTTCTAACGTCTGAATGATGACTTAGAGTTGATGGATAACCAGTTTGCTATTGAGACAAAACAGATTAGACCTCTCAGCACGTGCGTTATTAACCTCTGGAAAAGAATGCATTCCCAATAGTACATAGTTCGAAGCGCTTTCTTGCTTATCTTATTTTAATGTAGGTTCGGATAATTCAACTGATATAGGCTTTGAAACACTGCGCGATAGCAAAATGATAGCAGTGGGATTAAAGTCACCCTCAAAAGAGTTTCCAACGTCTGAATGATGATTTGGAGCTCTCCGTGTTTCGATTTTGTCACTTGATGCTATGTAGTTTGAATTTGTAGGATTAGGTAAATTGCTTTGTGGCAGGATCAAGTTATCTTCAATATCTATGCATGGTGATTGATCTCGCTCCCAGAAGCTCCAAGAGGCTCATCAGGGACTCTCAGACTCATGCTCATCCAAGACTCAGAGTCGCCCAGATCCTTGTTTGATGGATTTCTTCTCCATTCTGCTAATTTAGTTAACAATTCCTGAAATTTGCATGGACTAACCTAAGGTCTTAAATTTAAAGTTCCATATGAGGTGATGGTACAATTGGATTTTGAGAATAGCAAGTTTCATTTGAACAAAAAAAAGCGCCGCTTAGTGCGGCGCTTTTTTAAGAGTCTTTCAATTGCTGTTTATGCCATAGCTGATTGCAGCTTTTTCATGGCATTTTTTTCAATTTGTCTGACGCGTTCAGCTGATACTTCATACTTATCGGCGAGATCTTGCAGCGTGGTTTTTTCATCGTTTAACCAACGGGTGCGCACGATATGTTGGCTGCGCTCGTCAAGTGTTTTGAGTGCTGCATATAATCTGTCTGATGCATTCTGCTCCCAGTTAGCGTTAACTACAGCGGCTTCAACATCTTCAGTTTTGTCTTCTAAATACTGAGCAGGTGCAAAGTTACTATTTTCGTCATCATCAGCAGACAAATCAAAAGCTTGGTCCTGGCTGCTCATTCTCGCTTCCATTTGCAGTACTTCTTTCGTACTAACACCCAGCTCATCGGCAACGGTTTGCACTTCTTCGTGAGTGAACCAACCTAAACGCTTTTTAGCTTTGCGTAGATTAAAAAACAACTTACGCTGTGCTTTCGTGGTCGCAACTTTAACTATGCGCCAATTTTTCAACACGAATTCGTGAATTTCTGCCTTAATCCAGTGCACAGCGAAAGACACAAGTCTCACACCTACAGTTGGATCGAAACGTTTAACCGCTTTCATCAATCCAATGTTGCCTTCTTGAATAAGATCTGCTTGTGGTAGTCCGTAACCTGAATAAGATTTGGCAATGTGCACAACGAAACGCAAATGGGACATAATTAGCTTACGTGCTGCCAACAAATCTTCATCTTGTTGCAGTTTAGTCGCCAATTCGCGCTCTTCTTCGGCTGACAGCATATCTATGCTGCTTACGTACTGTATGTATGAATCCAGGCTTCCACTCTGGGGAACACTTAACGCCATGGATTGCATTTTTGTACTCATCTAAAACCTCTCTAAAATTTGCCGTCTGGATGCTAACACAAACGATGCCAGATCTCCATCGTTTTGCATTTATCGCTGTATTAGGTTTCTCAGCGGTAAATAAGTTCAATTAAAACTTTCTATACCAATATGAACGGTTTAAGTTTATTCTTATTTCATGTCTAGGGAATGACAAATCGTTCAAACAATGTAACAAGTCATAAATGGATCTGTTATATATATACGTCCAACATTGAAATAAGGTTCATGAATGTTTGCTTATGTGTCGCGCACTCCGTCGATGACGTCGTCGTGGTCCTCGATCCGCAGCACCACCGGGTAGAGAGAAGTGAACCACCCCACCGTCCGCGACAGGTCGCAGCCTTCGACCACGTCCTCGCGCCCGTGTCCCTCGAGGTCGAGGAGGACGCGGTCACCGCCGGTCCAGCTGCGCAGCGCGGAACCCAGTGCCGCGATCAGCGCGTCGTGGATCGACAGGCCGGTAGCCTGCGGCAGGCCCTCGACCAGCGCGCGCGTCGCCGTTTCGTCCAGCGCGAGCTGAATCTGTGCGCACGACGCGACGGTGTTGGTTGTTGCGTCGCTGTCGCGATCGCGCGGGATCGGCGCCGTCCGGTCCCACGGAAGTTCATGCCAGTAGCGCGCATGCTTGGCAGCCGCTTCGCTCTGCGCGTAGTCGTGCAGGCGGCGCGCCCAGTCGAGTACCGACGTCGTCTTGGGCGGCAAGGATGCCGGTGTGCCCGCGCGAGCCGCCGCGAGACACTGCTCGAGATCGGTCAGCAGAACGCGCCACGATACGCCGTCGATCGCGATGTGGTGGATCGCCACGAGGAGAGCATCGCCTGCGCCGCGATCGGTGACTCCGCGCAGGATGGCTGCCGCGATCAGTTGGCCTGACGCCAGATCGAACCCGGACTGCAGCTCTCGCGACAATGCGCCGACTCGCTGGCCGCGTGCCGCCGGTTCGAGGTCGCCGAGGTCGTGCTCGGCGACGCTGACGTCGGTGGGTCGTTCGGTGATCTCTTGATGCCACGACCCCGCCGCGTTTGGCCGCAGCCGCAGGCGCAAGGCATCGTGGTGTTCGAGCAGTTGTCCGAGTGCGGTCGCGACGTGGGCCGTGTCCAGAGGTTCTTCGGACTCGAGCAGCAGGGCCTGGTTGAAGTCGGCGGGCGCGTGCAGTTCGAGTTCGACGAACCAGCGTTGAATCGGGGTGAGCGGCGCTTCGCCGCGCCAGCTTTTGAGCCGTTCCATTGCCTTGCACAAGGTGGCCTGTGCCAGTTCTTCCGCCAGCGCCATGATGCGCTGTACGCGTTCGCCCTGACTGCCAAGCTCGGCGTGGAAGGTAACGTTGTCGAGCTTCGCAATCCACGGATCAAACCCTTCATCGGAACGGATTTGATGCAAGTCACTTTCCCAGAAGAATTTCGCGTCAGAAAGGCGGGCATTCACAACCTTCGCATTACCGCGCGCGACTTCCTTGCCGCCATCAGAAGGAATGAAGTTTGAAACCAGCAGAAAGTTGTTTGTTAATCTGGTCGGAGTAGTGCACCCACCCTTGCGTATCCTTGTAACGAAAACTGATGCTCTGCTCGGTCTCCAGAAACTGTACATCGAGCTGCAGTTCCTCTTGAGCTTCAGGTGCCTTAGCCAGGTGACCGGGCAAACGCACCTCCATACCTTGCAACTGCGTAGTTGTGCTCAGGTTTGTTATCAGGTCCGGGGTCATGGCGATGTTCAGCCTCGCCGAAAAAGGTGCGCTGCCTTCAATTATCCCGACGTTCTCGTAATCGATCAGGTGAAAAACCGATGGGTCATCCGCCGTGCCATCAATATCAAAGTGCACCCAGTGATCGCTGGCACTCAGCTTAAAAGCGGCGTCCTCTCCAAAAAGCTTGCCCGTCAGTTCGCCACCAATCTGGTGCGGTAACTCGTATGTACCTTGACCTGACAACGCCTCCAGCCGCGTTCGGTACTCCGGCATATCCAGCACAACCTCGGTCAGGTCGTAACGCAGGTCAACTGCAAGCGGCGGTGCCTGGTCAGCCTTGATCGGCACAGACAGGCGCGCATCCAGATCCACCACGCCACCGCCTTGCCACTCGGGGGAGACAAACGACATCGATTCTCTGAGAGGGCTCTTGTGAACAAACGCCAGCATTCGACTTGCATCACCCTTGGCATGCATCGCTACCTTTGCGTAAGCACCATTATCTTCCAGCACAAGGTCGCTGGTGGTGAGGTCGATGCCTTCGCTCTGCGCACTGCTGAGCGCCACCCGCGTCTGCACACCTGCGACATGAATGTCCGCCGATAACTTTTCAATCAGCGGCCAGGCTCGATCATATTGGACAACGCCATCGACAATGTTCGATTTCAGCTCAATGCGGCGACCCAATTCGTCAGGCCGGGTGTGAACCTGGCCATGGTAAACAAATGCGATTTCACTCAAGTTGCCTTGCCGTGGGCCGTAGCCGAGCCACTCAGCCAACTCGTCAGGAATTTTGTACGGCACGAAAGCACGGGCATCGTTCAAATCGACTTTGTCCAGATTGAGACTCAGTCCAACCCGCTGTTCATACCTTGGGTCGGGTCGAGAGAGCGAAAAACGTCCGCTCACAGAACTTTCGCCTATCCGCGCACGCAGATGTTCACCTCGAAGGGCAAAGTAGCCCGGACCAAACCAGCCTCTGATTGAGCCTTGGATCTGCTCAACCTTCCATTGCTCATGGAAAAGATCAGGAAACTTCAGGTCTACATTATGCGCGTTCAGTTGCATCCCCACGGCCAGACGATGGGCGTGATCCGAAATTCTGCCAGATGGTCGACGCCGTGCCGTTTCGTTCCGAGAGCGCTGCGGCTTCCTTCATCGATTCGCTCTCGACGGACAATTCCGCCGGACGAAGGCTCTACTGGATTGTTGCCGACCGGAATGATCGCGCGGTCGGGACACTCGGATTTATTTTCCCGCATGCGCCTCAGCACAAGGTTGCAGATCTTGGATTTGGGCTTGCGCGGGCCCATTGGGGAACCGGGTTGTTTCAAGAGGTCGCGCGACGTGTGGTGGATTTCGGTTTCACCGAATTGAAACTTCGACGAATTCAGGTTGTGACCCGATCAGAGAACATTGCTGCGATCAAGGCTGTGACAAAGCTGGGATTCGAGAAGGAAGCAGTCCTTCGATCCTTCTATCAGATTACCGGGCGCCGGATTGATGCGGTGGTATTGTCGCTTTTGAGGAACAGTCGTTGACGGTTGCAATTGTCGACTATGGCATGGGCAATTTGCGCTCGGTCGCTAATGCGCTCGACCATCTCTCGATAGCCAATGTGATTACCGGTAATTCGGAAGAAATCCGCGCCTCGAACAGAATTGTATTACCGGGTGTCGGCGCCTTCGGTGCAGCGATGAAGGCCCTTGGACAGCGTGGACTAGTGGAAGTTCTCAACGATCAGGTTCTGCAACATCGCAAACCTGTGCTGGGAATCTGTCTCGGCATGCAACTCCTTATGGAGCGGAGCAGCGAGAATGGGCTTGTTGAAGGCTTTGGATGGATTCCCGGACAAGTAACCCGGATTGACTGCGGGACATCCGGACTGAGCATTCCGCACATCGGGTGGAACGAAACAGAAATCGTTGGAGACGGTTCGCTGTTTGCGAATGCACCAAATCCGGGCGATTTTTACTACGTGCACAGTTATTCGGTGCAATGCAGCGACGATCTGGTGGCCGCACGTTGTACCTACGGGGCGAACATTGTCGCGGCCATCGAGTACGGGAACATCTTCGGAACCCAGTTTCATCCGGAGAAAAGCCAGAGCCAGGGGCTCTCCGTTTTGAAGAATTTCGCGGAAGTTCAACTGTAACGTGCTGCGCAATCGCCTCGTCTTGTGCCTGATGGTGAAGGACGGCCTGTTTCAGAACAGCCGCCAATTCACACTCAATCCGGTTGGTAACCTGGAGACGATCCTCCAGTATTTGGATTTTACCACCATCGACGAGCTCGTTGTGCTGAATGTAAGGCGCGGGGAAAAACAGCTTACATATTAAGCTATTCAGTGTACTTTAAGTTTAGTTATTTCCTTTTTTTAATTAAACCCGATTGAACATATACTACTTATCTGTATCATCTTCATTTCGTATTTCGAAAATATCGCAAGTGAACCCCTTTTGTTATAAGTATATTTAAAGTTATTTTAATACATTAAAAAAATTTAAGTCCCCCCAAATGAAAGTAACAAAAATGCACTACAAACATTATTCCCCTAATAGGAAAAATCATGACTAACATATTCCTATCATCTTCATTTTGTATTTTAAAAATATCACAAGTTAATTTCTTTTGTTATGAATATATTTAATATCATTTTAAGATATGAAAAAAAGTTGAAAATATTTCCAAATCCCCCCAAAAAAGTTGAAAAAATATAAGTTCAAAAATAAATGTTTAAAAATTTCTAAGTCAAAAGAGTGAGGAGGCAAGAAGTTGGGAGAGGGGTATTGAGGGCCCCATGGAGGTGGGATATGGATGACCATAAGTTCCCTTAAAACAAGCTATAGCAATTGATTCATTGTGGAACATAATTTCACCGGTTTACTTTACCCAAGGGCGTGTCATAAGAAAAAAGGAGTAGCAGATTTGTCGCTTTTTGGTCCATTAAAATTCAGTTCGTGTTATTAAATATATCCCGTTTATTTGAACCAAGCGTATGTCATAAGACCAGTCTTATTCATCCCAAATAAAAAGTTTATTCATCACATATGACGTGAATATGTGCTCATGTAAATATACAATTTAAGCAGTCTTAGCGATGGAACAAATTATGTAGGCGTAACGACAGAATAAATTATGTAGTCGTTGGACCCATTTACCGACCACTAATCACATTGCTGCTTGCTTACACCTCGTTGCCACCAACTGTTGAAACCTTATGGTTTAACGATGGGCAATATTACAATATTTGTAAGGGGCAACTTTTATGTATAGTAAAATAAAGACCAAAATTATTGTATAAAAATAAAGAGTTGTCCAAAATTAGAATCATTGATATTTGGAGTCCTTCATGTTAGTTTTATGTTATACCTTTCTGTTAAAGTCAATTATTCGTGACTGTATTAATTGTACCTAAAGTGCAATATAGTTCACCTAGAACATCCAAATTAAAGCGTATTTGCCCCTTGGACCTATATTAAGACTGTTTATACCTGAAAACAACGATATTCTGAGATTACTTTTTTTTGTTGTTTACAAATTAGGAAGTTTCATAGTTGTAAAACATTTTCGTCAGTGTTGCAACGTTAAAACAAATAAGCAAACCTTAAATAAAAAAACCAAAAAGGGTGTTTTAAAAGAAAAAGGCCCCCAAAAATGGGGCTTTTTTGAAATGGGGGTTGGGAAAAAAAAAAAGGGGGGGGGGGGGGCAAATGATGCCAAAGAATCCTAACCTATAGTTTAAAGTTCCAACAAACGATTTTATTTATTATTAAAACGATCAAATATGACGTTGACCCTCCTCCTGACTTTACAATAGGCGGTTAAAAATGAACTCGTTAAAAAATTTCAGTCTTACTTCATCAAAGCCCAAATCCTACATCCATCATGGCTTATATTGATGACAGTAGCAAAACAACTTAAAGAGGTCAATTATAATTGGTAATTAAACCGTGCTTAAGCAATTTTTGCGACTTTAAATTTTTCTTTTTATTTTAATTTTCAATCCCACTTCCGCTCCTCTCAGTAATGACAACCTTGAGGAAAAATTATTTTTAACCTTAAAAGTCACCTACATTTCTGTTTATTAAATATCTGCAGAACCAGACACCATTGAACAAGTTAGCTCTTTGGAAAGAATAGCTGAAACAGACAAATTATTCTTAGAAAAAAATGTTGTAAATAATTGGAACATTCGTATCTCTGCTCCTTTCCCCTTTACGTATATAGCTATCTTTACACAATTTGAGAGAAAACTGGCTTCCTTTTTGACAAATATTTTCTTGAATATTTCAGATTAAGGGTGGTGGGGTATAAAATTAGAAATCAGCTTAAAAAAGAAAAATTTTGATGTTTTTCTACTTCCTGAAAGGCAAGAAATAATTGAATATAATAAAATAATTGAAATAATAAAATAAATAATCGAAATAATTTGGAGACCAGAAAAAGGCAAACTATGAGCTTGGCTCTTGTTCGTGTGGCCAGTGTTCACTACTTAATTTAGCTACTCGTTTTTGAGATATATTCCATCCATGGTTATTGACTCCACTGTATCGATTGGTGATGTCTTAGAATCGGGGTGTCTTCTCATTTATTTAAGCTTGTTCGAAACACAACGCCTGCTGTGAGACATAATTTTCCGAAGCTTGATTTGTGCTGGAAATGTATGCGAATTATAATTTTAATCATAATCAGGCCTGATTTTTGACGACTCAAAAGTTTTGACGGCAATCATCAAGGGGTTTTCAGTGCTAGATTATTTGATTTAGCCAGTGACCGGGTCAGAGGCAGGACCTTAACATGAAGCTTACGCTTGGAGGCTACTGGAGCTATTTTAAACCTCAAAATTAAAGTATTCCTGGCAAGGCCCGCCCCGCTCTTTACGCTAAAGTTTGACTCTTTCTCTCAACTCTTCTTTTTAAAACAGTAAAAAACTTTAGCGTAAACAGCGGGGCGTTGATGAGGAAGCAGCCCCATTCATATACGAAGTAATTTCTGTTCGTTTTAAGTTTTAATGTCGCTCCTTACTTTCAGCTAAAAAAAACTTTTTTTCTTTAGTTTTAATCAAAGAAGGACAACTCATTGTACAGGAAAACTCATTTTAACAAAGAAAGATTATGTCATTCAAGACAATATTTGTATTTCTGACCTTTCTGTAGGAAGTTATTTACATAAATTAGATTAGAAATAAACATAAATAATGCGTTTCCCTTCATCAGCCATAAACTGCAAGAGTAGGTCAGTGTTATTGCATAGGTATGCACTTTGTGAATAAAATGAAGTGCCAAATTTAAGCAATATTTAATAGAAAAATTACTTACAATTATATTTGTGTAAATAAATTCTATGCTTTATACGACTTGTATTTGATCGGGATTACCAGCCAATCTTTTATAGCATTTTATATAGCCAAAAGCCGTACACTCACTGCCCTCAATCTACAAAATAATTGAATGTAGAAAAATAGGGGGAAAATATTGATAATTCGATTCTCTAGAAAATTTATATAAAATATAATTAGCTTAAAACCTACAAGAGCCGAAATATATGCAAAAAAACAACAACACACAACTAGCAAAACGGCAATATTTTGACCATCGACCTTTGCAATCTGTAGCCACAGCCATCCTAAGATTGATAGAGTGCTACACAAATATTAAGGCACCATAATATGTTTTTTTGCGAGTGTATAGCTGACTATTTCAAATTCCCTGATGAAACCACTAAAATGATTTGACTATGTCTCGCCAGTGTCTCCAATATTTAGAGCGATGTTCTCCCTAGCTGTTACATCGACTAGAGAAGATTTATTTTATATTTTTAAATCTGTTAGAGAATTTGATCTAACTCATTATCGTTGCTTTGAATAAATTCTTGTGGCAAATTTGCTTTTTCCCTGACACTCAAAACCATACAAAACAACTAAAAGGATTCAAGTCAAACAGAATGTACGAACATATATCCATAATCTTTTCTCTTCTCTCATTCTTGTTATCTATCTTTTCCTTTCCCCATTCTCTCTATCCCACGCCCTCTTCGTCTTTCCGTAGTTTTCTGTCTGAATCCCTCATCATTTTTTTTTTCTTCCTATCCCCATCTCTCTCAATCTCCTTCATCTGCATCAAAAAACCATAAAGTGTTAGAAAAGCAAGGAATTAGAGGACTTACTATTATTATTGAAGGAGAAGGTGGTATAAGACAAAAATTCTCCTCTGCACCGGAAGGAGTAGAAGGATTAACTATTAAACTTGAGCTTAAAGATAACCATTTTCAACTTCATGGAAACAGTGTGTCAGAAAATAATACAAATAGTGAATCAAGAAATAATTGCTTATTTGAGGCTGTATCAGAACAAATATGCCTTAATATGACACAAGAGAATTTCAGAGCTAATATAGCTAACCATATTGAGCAAGATCCAGAAATGCATTATCATATCCGGCAAGGCCGGCACCAACTTCCTATATCTCTTGGTGCATTTGGTGGTGAAAAATACAGTAAGGACAGGTTACGTGCGCGTGGTTGTGATATTAAAGCTGATGATATTAAGAATACAGAATGGAAGCCCTTAAGCAGAGGACGTATTGATGAGCCAATTGAATACAAAGAAAAAAAACAAAAGCAACTTGAAAGGTTGCCACAAGATATCAAAGAAAAGCTCGGATATACTTTAACACTACATCATATCATTCCACTGTCAAAAATTAGGGATTTTCTTATAGTAGCTGAAAAGGGAGGAGATCGTGGCTTGGACGCGATAATGGCATGGGCTAGTGCAGCTGGTTTATCAGATGAGTGTAAAACTTCTCTTGTACAATCTATTAAATCTCGGAGTTCTCTTGATTCAAATCATTTACATATAGAAGCTTTCAAAAAGCTATTTTGGCCAAAATTTAACTTGGTTTTAGGACCAAGTTTTGATCGGGCCGACGACCCCGGAGATAAAATTGAATTATTTTCAGGTTCTAAACATCCTGAAGGTCTACGTAAAATGGCTGAAAGTCTTGAGCCTATATGCGAAATTTTCGAGCATGTTATTGATTCCAAAAAGTTCAATCTTCTTAGTAAGTAAGTAAAAAACAAACAGTTTTTTAAACTGAAAGTAAGGAGTAAAATCAATACTTAAAACGAACAGAAATTATTATATATATGAGGGGGATGCTCCCTCCTCAATACATTGCTCTTCTCGCTAAAGTATTTTAGTGTTTAAAAGAAAAAAAACTTTTCAGTGTTCTAATTAAACAGCCCTTGTGTTTCAAGAGATGTTCTTAACGGATTGGGATAAAAATTCAAACATTGACGAAAAAGTTGAGTTATTAAGAAAGAGGTAGCCCTGATATACCTAGTAATTCCCGTTCGTTTTAAGTTTTGATGTTGCTCCTTACTTTTAGGTGCCGGGATGATCGGTATGTTCGTTGTTCTCAATGGCCACCGACAGGTCGATATAAGTTGGCATATCCTTCACACATTCTTTTTCGATGTCGCTGATGCTACCACCATAAGTTACCCTGTATAGGTTCCCGAACGCTGACAACAGGCCATATGAACATGCACGACACTTACACCATATTCGGCGGTGAACTGAGCCTGTTCACCCGTAAGCTTGAGGCGGCGTTTATCTTCTATGCTGCTGATTACAAAATGGTCAGTAAAAACACTGCGGACGTGGCCATGATTGAGCAACGCTCCGGCACTCATCAGGTGCCGGTGCTGCAGACACCGGAAAACTGGATGATTGCGGATACCACGCCAATCCTGGCCATGCTGGATGGTCGTTTTTCACAACGTGTAATGTTCCCGCCAGGGTCTCAGGGTGTGCTGGTGCATATGCTGGAAGAGCATCTGGATGAATGGATTGCCCGGGTCATGGTGCACTACCGGTGGCATTACCCCGACAGTGCCGAGTTTGCTGCCAGGCGCATGGCCGGTGACAACCCGGCCATTGTTGAACGCATGCTCAGTTGGGGCCCGCGCGCCTGCCGGGCCACCGGCACGGCTAGCGTCCAGCAACAAAAGGCGGCGGAAGCTGAATACGAACGTATGCTCGCCGCTGCGGAAACTCAACTTGCGGAAACTGCGTTTCTACTGGGAGACCGCCCCACGGCACTGGACTGTATTGTGCTCGGCGGTTTGCGTGCAC
>JAAAKM020073195.1:96500149-96665190 GCA_010016025.2 Alatinidae sp. Z8VKAUB7J3
GGCGGCGGCGAGCTGGGCGGTGCGGCCCATCTCGGTCGTGCGGACCGGCGTGAATTCCGCCGGATGGCTGAAGAAGGAGGAACACCAGCCATCGCCGATGCGGTCCGGTTCAGAGCGTGTTGACCGGCACCTTGAAGAAGGTGCGGCCGTCCTTGTCGGCGGGCGGCAGGCGCCCGGCGCGCATGTTCACCTGCAAGGAGGGGATGATAAGGCGCGGCATGGCCAGTTGCGCGTCGCGCTCCGTGCGGAATTTCACGAATTCCTCGCGGGTCTTGCCGCCGCCCACATGGATATTGTGCGCCTTCTGGTCGGCGACCGTGGTCTCCCAGCGGATCTCGCGCCCGTTCGGACCGTAATCATGGCACATGAAGAGCCGCATGTCGTCCGGCAGGCTCAGCACTAGCCTTTTTCAGGGCAGTAGCAAGAAAGATCTCTATCCGGACCTGATTCACACAGATCAAAACTTTGACGAAAGAGAAATACCCTTGCCCTGAAATCCATTTTCTCAAACTTTAGAGATTATCAATCCTGAACCCAAGTCCCCCCGCCCCCTTAAAGCATGGGCGCTGTGATTGCGCTATAATGCACCATTCCCCGATTAGCCTTCTTTTCAGCCGAGGTTATTAAAGATGAGCACTGCTACGAAAAAGGCCTTCCCCTTCCTCGCAGAACGGTTTGGTGATACCCAAATTTTACGCTATGAAATCCCGGGTTTCGCTTCGCTCGACCTTCGCAAGAAAACCCTCGTTTTTATGCTTTATCAAGCAGCGCTGTCGGGAAGAGACATTATTTGGGATCAAAACTATTCGGGTAACCTCATGGTTCGCCGAACTCTTGAACAATTGGTCATCCATTTTGAAGGTGATCGCAACAGTCAGCCGTTCAAAGAAGTATCCACCTTTCTCAAACATCTTTGGTTTGCAAACGGCATCCATCATCACTATTCATCAAAGAAAATGATGCCCAACTTTTCATTTGAAGATTTGTCAGGGTTGATCGTTCAGACACCCAAGTTGAAATTACCTTACAGACACAACCAAAGCCATGACCAATTCATGCAGGAATTGAATACCATTCTGTTCGACCCTTCCAGGGATACCAAAAAGGTGAGCTAGGATGAGGACCAGGATATGGTTCAAAATTCGGCAGTCAACTACTATGACGGGTTAGACCAATCGGAAGTGGAAACCTATCATCAGCAACAAAAAGACGAACAGGATCCTGAACCGCCTTCATACGGCTTGAATTCAAGGCTTGTTAAGGGTGCCGACGGACGCCCGCAGGAACAGACTTGGTGTGTGAATGGATTGTACGGCAGTGCCTTGGCCGAGGTAGTTACATGGTTGGAACGGGCACTTCCTTTCACTGAAAACGCACAACAACGCGAGGCCTTGAGCTCACTCATTGAATTTTATCGAAGTGGTGATCTTCACGCCTTTGATCGCCATTGTATCGCCTGGGTCAAGGACACGAACTCAATTGTAGACTCCATCAATGGTTTTATCGAAACGTACAACGATCCCATGGGCTATCGCGGTGCTTTTGAGGCCATGGTCTCTTTCAAGGACGAAGATGCCTCGCGAAGGATTGAAACCATTGCGCAACACGCCCAGTGGTTTGAAAATCATTCTCCAATCAATGTTTTATTTTTTTCAAAATTTACGATCGGCGAAAACATGACCCTTCGGCGCAGCGTGTCCCTGTCGGTAGATCAAGGGGCCGTTGCCGGATATGTGCACACAGCCGTTGCCGAAGGTCTTGGGCGGATTGGCGTTATCGTAGGCCTGTCATCTGCTGCGGATGCCGGGGAGCTCAGCGCTTTTGGCAAGCAGATCGCGATGCACATCGCAGCAGCCCGCCCCGAATCGGTATCGGTCGAAGATCTCGACCAGCAGCTCGTTGAGCGCGAAAGGTCGGTACTTTCCGATCAAGCCCGGGCAAGCGGCAAGCCTGAAGAAATTATCGCAAAGATGGTCGAAGGCAGGCTTCGCAAATTCTACCAGGAAGTCGTCCTGAACGAGCAAACGTGGGTTCTGGACGGCGAGAGCTCCGTTAAGAAGGTGGTAGAAGCCAAATCCAAGGAACTGGGTGCGCCGATCTCGATCACCGGTTTTGCCCGTTTCAGTCTTGGTGAAGGTGTCGACAAGCAAGAAAGCGATTTTGCAAGCGAAGTTGCTGCCACGCTTGCAGGCTAAACTGCCAACGTTTATCAGCAAGGCACCCTGTCCCAGCCACCGTCTCTAGAGGTCCTTATGGCGTCGTCCTCCAAGTATCGCCGCGTGCTGCTCAAGCTGTCAGGCGAAGCGTTAATGGGGGGCGGAGACTACGGTATCGACCCGACAGTCGTTGACCGGATTGCCAGTGAAGGTGCCCAAGTCAGCGCGCTGGGAACGGAAATCTGCCTTGTTGTCGGTGGCGGCAACATCTTTCGCGGCGTAAGTGGCGCGGCCGCGGGCATGGAACGTGCCTCTGCTGACTATATGGGCATGCTTGCCACGGTCATTAATGCCCTGGCTCTCCAAAATGCCTGCGAAAAAGTGGGCCTACATACGCGTGTAGTGTCCGCTATTCCAATGCAAACGGTTTGCGAACCCTACGTGCGCCGCCGGGCTGTCCGGCATATGGAAAAAGGTCGCGTTGTAATTTTTGCTGCCGGCACGGGAAATCCCTTCTTTACAACTGACACAGCCGCGGCATTGCGGGCGTCGGAGATGAATTGCGATGCCTTGCTAAAAGGCACGCAGGTCGACGGTGTTTATGACAGCGATCCCAAGAAGAACGAAAACGCGATCAGGATCGACCGCCTGAGTTATCTGGATGTCCTGACGCGCGACCTTCGCGTTATGGACCATTCTGCGATATCGCTGGCGCGGGAAAATGCCATCCCGATTCTCGTCTTCTCGATCCACCGCCCTGGCGCGTTTAGCGTTGAAAGCGGCGACTTTTTCGCATTACTGGGCCCAAACGGCGCAGGTAAATCCACCACTATTGGAATTATTAGTTCTTTAGTTAACAAAACCGCTGGTGAGGTCAACGTGTTTGGTCACTCTATTGATACTGAACTTGTTGAAGCAAAATCCTGTATCGGGCTGGTACCACAGGAATTCAATTTCAATCAATTCGAAACACTACAACAAATCGTTATCAACCAGGCTGGTTACTACGGTGTTCCAAGAGACGTAGCGGTAACTCGAGCAGAGAAGTACCTTAAACAGCTGGATTTATGGGAAAAGCGAAATAGCTCTGCACGCGAGCTCTCGGGTGGAATGAAACGACGTCTTATGATTGCACGAGCCTTGATGCACGAACCTAAGATGCTAATTTTGGATGAGCCTACCGCTGGTGTCGATATTGAAATCAGACGCAGCATGTGGGGTTTCTTAAAACAAATAAATGAGCAAGGGATAACGATTATCCTAACTACCCATTATTTGGAAGAAGCTGAAATGCTCTGCCGCAATATCGCTATCATTGATAAAGGGCGTATTGTGGAAAATACCAGCATGAAATCGTTATTGAGCAAATTAAATGTGGAAACCTTCGTCCTTGATTTGCCTTCCTGTGCAAAAGATCCAGAACTCAGCGGTTTTGATTACAAAATGACAGATGCTCACACTCTGGAGGTGGATATTCCAAAGGAAAACAGCCTCAATAATTTGTTTCAGCAGCTAAATGACAAAGATATCGAAATAATGAGTATGCGCAATAAAGCAAACAGATTAGAAGAACTCTTTGTTCGATTGGTGGAAGATGGACGCAATAAACTACAGGAGAGTCAAAGTGCCGAATAGAAATTATGTGGCTCTGAAAACTATCTGGCGCAAAGAAATCACGCGCTTTATGCGTATTTGGGTCCAAACTTTAGTTCCACCAGCGATAACCATGTCTTTGTATTTCGTTATTTTTGGTAGCCTCATCGGCAGCAGAATAGGCACTATGGGTGGTTTTCAGTATATGGAATTCATTGTACCTGGCTTAATTATGATGTCGGTGATCACTAATTCTTACGCCAATGTCTCTTCATCGTTTTTTAGCGCTAAATATCAACGCAATGTAGAAGAATTGATCGTTTCACCCGTGCCCACGATTATTATCATTCTTGGTTACGTCGGAGGCGGTGTAAGCAGGGCTGTTCTGACGGGTACAATAGTGACATGTATTTCAATGCTCTTTGTTGATATCAGTAAGATACAATTTCCAGACCACAAGTGGAGAAAGGAGTACATAAGAAAAAAAACAGTTTAAACATAACAAATAGCTAAAAAGCAGTAACTAAAAATTTCGCAGCCTTGTTAACATATTTAAAGCGAAAGAAGAAAAAACTTATAGAAAAAACTTATGTTCTTGAAACATTGAAATCTGAAGGTTCACCTTGCATCCAAAAGATACGATCTTGAGCATACATTCCACCGAGAACAATCCAGTGAAAACTAAGTTCATCCAGGCAAGACAGTCTGAGTAATTGGGGTGCATTTTGTAGTACTAAGCGTCCAAAGATGGCAGCATGAACCAGAAATGAGGGGGAAAGATAAGGTTAGTTTTGAAAAACTAAAAGCAGGTTACTAGTCAAGAATCTGCTAGTCATATTTTTTTGTCCGTCTTACGCTATTTACATTCTCTAATAATTGATTTTATTTTACTTTAGAAGTAGACTACAATACACTTTTTTTCTTTTTTTACTTTTTTTTATTTGGAAGTTCTGTCCCTCTCTGCCCCAGCTCGAAATATTTAAGTGGGTGCTTGCACTTTACTGAAAACTTAGGAAAGTATAACGGATTCTCAATTGGCTATTACAAACTTTTATTTATTTTTGGAAGAAACGAACTATGTTTCCATTTTAAACTGAAATATCAAAAAAATTCCAGTAGAGCAAACGCAACCACTCCAACTTTACTAGTGGCAGGTTGAATGAGGTGAAAATCCCATAAAAAAAATGACTAGCATTTTCCTGTGCAATTTTATCAAGCCATTATAAGCAATGTTTTCCATTAGGACAAACTTTACCTAAATTACCCAATTTCACACTCTTTAGTCAAGGGTTATTATAGCATTTCAAATTGAAGGGTCATATCAGGTGTATCAAAGAAATTCATTTCAGAGAGGGCATAGCCGCTTGATTTAGTTTAGTCCTTATAAAAAAAATGAATAGCACAGATAAGAAGAAGGGATGGAGAAAACTGAGGAATTTGACCAGCTAAGAACAATAAAAGCAAAAAACTTATAAAATATTTTAAGTAAGTCAACAATTATTTGATTTAGGCATTAAAAATGTAATTACCAGTAGCAGACTTACTCTGAAAATAGTCTATGAAATCCAATTTTCAAAATTTCGGCTTTTTTTACAATTATTTGCTGTTTTATTCTCATTCTAGTTTTCTTGTTTTAAATTGATGATGGTTCACTTTCGTTTTTTTTCTCTAAAGTCTTAGTTTCTTCACTTCCTATACAATTGGAAATTGGAAGGTCTAGTTTCCTTTTTAAGATTCAAAAGTTATCGGAAGGCAACTACCCTCCCTCTAATACTTCTTTTCCCAAAACGTATCCGAACAGATTTTTAGATAGCCATTTTGTTAAAGCTAATTTGAGTGTTTTGTTTTGTAAGTTATGCCCCGGGGGTCAAATAAGGTTTTTATGGAAAAGGTGGTCGTATAAACTTCGAAGGAGGCTCATTTGATTGGAAATTGAAAGTCCCCATTTTAAGACTCAAAGGTGATCGAAGGGCAAAACCCCCCTCCCCACTTCTTTTACTCTTCAAATGCATCCAATCGAAATTTCAAGCTAGCCATTTTGCTCAAAATTGTCCAAAGATCATACAACAATGTGTTCGGGCTTCAAACAACCCCAAAAAGCCTTGGGAAAGGCTTGTAAGCTATGCCCCGGGAGCATATATGGTTTTATGACAGGGTGGTTGTATAAACTTTGGAGGTGGCTCATTTTATTTGGAACTAAAAGTTCCAGCTTCACTTAATAACAGCTAAATTCTCAGGGTTTTAAGGGGAATCTTTAATAAAAGGCTTAGGCAATTTTCAAACAAAATCAAAACATACTAAATGCAAAAGGATTGTCAGAAAAACACAACAGCAATATTTAAGGAACGGCTAAGGATATTAAGTTGAAACTATCATGGCATGTTGAGAGAAATGTTGAAGAGTGATTGGAGGGCAATGAGCCTTCTCCTCTTGTCCATTTAGATTTTTCCCTTAACCTTAATGCTAGAGAAAATTTGAAAGGCGATTTTTTTTTTCAAAATAGTCAAAAGGTCTAACAATTACGGCTCTGGGGACACCAGCCTTCTACAACCTCTGGGGAAAGAAACAATTCTCAGGATGTGTCATTGGGAAAGGGGAGAGTGATTGATCCTGGGCGTGTCCAAAATGGCTGAGGGTATTGAGGTAAAGTTTTGGGAAATGTTGAGGGGAATACTGATAAAACAAATTGTAATATACACATTTTTTATTTATAAGTTTGAAGAATAAAAAAATAAAGTAAAAAATCTTGGATTGGTGTTTTTAAGAATGATTATCAGTTTATATTAAATATTCAATTTATTTTCACTAGGTCTTATCAGTCATCTCGATTATTATAGCGGTTAGATAAAAAAAAAGTTTTGTTTAACAAAGTTTAAATATTTTAAATGCACTTTTTAATGTCTTCACTCTTATTATACCTTAATAAATAAAATTATTAAAACCTTGAATAATAAAGATCAGCCTGTAAGAGAACCTTTATACCTTCTTTCATTCAAAAACTATTTCTGTCTTGGTGGAACCAATTATTAGAAATAAGCAATTCGGCGCCGGTAACTATCTATTTTGCATTTCCTTCATACGCTCTCTGGCTCTCAAGAGGTGTAAAATCACTAGGGTGTATCGGCTCAAGCATTCTCGAAAACTTGTTAACACCTTTTTGGTATTCTATACAAAAAAAATCAGTGACCTTTGTTTTTGTGATTGGCACGGAATAGAACTTGGGGGAGGGGGTTGGAAAATATTTCTAAAATAAAAAATTGTTCGATTCCTTGTGCGCCTACGTTTTCACCATTGAGCTTTTCATCCTATATCATTGTTTTCATCTCCAGGTAAAACGTAAAAGTAATTTAAAAATTACCTGTTCAGCAATGAGCACTTCAGAGTGGGAGGGGTGTTTAATTTGCCAGTTATCCCACCTGTGGTGTAACAGTCTCCGGGGGTGTAATGTATTTGCACACAGACGAAAAGGGGAGAGGATAAGGATATCCTAATGCAATCCTACTGCCAATGGATTACTTGCTTGTGCCAATTTTTCTCAAAATGCTCCCATACCCCCCTCCCCCTCGATGTCTTTATTTTAAAAAAATCATATATGAATATATTAAGGTGAGCAGCATGAGTAATGCTTCTTTTCCCTTGCTTTGGAATTTGGGTGGGCACAGCCATGCAGCCAGTCAAATTTTGATAGTGGGGCAAATTCCATCCTTCCTTCCGAGCAAGTCCACCGTGGTTTTGATGGCTGGAAAATTCTTGAATTTTCATACTCCCAAAAAGGCTTAGACCTCTTGTCTTTCTCGTCTAGTGAATTAGAATACAAAAGTGATCCATTTTTTAATGCCTGTAAAGATTTTTCTGGGGGGCAAATGTGGACGCGTTTTACCTGTTGGGCGGGCACAGCCCCCCCCCCCGCGCCTGCCCTTGGCTGCGTGCCTGGGTGGGCAGTAATGGCCTTTTACAAAAAAAGTAAAGTAAGGTTTACAAGTTCTATTTTACATTCTACTTTTCGAATTATTTGTTTTTAGTTAACCGTATCATTTATAAATAATTTTGTAAAGTGTCCTCCCCCCCCCCCCTACCTGGCAGTTGGAAAGGGGGAATAAAATTTTCAGCTCAGAAGGGACTGCAAATTTGGCGTTCAAATGGCAGGAGAAGGAAGATGCAAGGGGACTGAAATTACTCAACAAATGGGAAGTACGATTTTCAGCCATCTCAAAATGCAAATAAAGGTGATGTAAAGTGAAAGTAATAGGAGTGATGTTACTATAAAATGCGCAAGTTTAGCTGATGAAATGGTTAGTGTATTCTCTGATATTTTAATAAAAGAAAACTCTAAGTTTAAAGGTGATGTAAAGTGAAAGTAATAGGAGTGATGTTACTATAAAATGCGCAAGTTTAGCTGATGAAATGGTTAGTGCATTCTCTGATATTTTAATATAAGAAACTTTACATTTAAATCAGATGTAAAGTGATAGTGATAGTAGTGATGCTGATATAATATGTGCAAGGTTAGCTGATTAAATGTTTAGTGAATTCTCTGATATTTTAATTAAATGAAACTTTACTTTTAAAGCAGATGTAAAGTGATAGTGATAGTAGTGATGCTGATATAATACGTGCAAGGTTAGCTGATTAAATGTTTAGTGAATGATCTGATATTTTAATTAAATGAAACTTTACTTTTCAAGCAGATGTGAAGTGATAGTGATAGTAGTGATGCTGATATAAAATGGTCAAGATCAGCTGATCATATGTGTAGTGGATTCTCTGATATTTTAATACAAGAAACTTTATATTTAAAGCGGATGCAAAGTGATAGTGATAGTAGTGATGCTGATATAAAATGCGCGAGTTTAGCTGATTAAATGTTTAGTGCATTCTCTGATATTTTAATAAAAGAAGCTTTACATTTAAATGAGATGTAAAGTGATAGTGATAGTAGTGATGCTGATATAAAATGCGCAAGGTTAGCTGATTAAATGTTAAGTGCATTCTCTGATATTTTAATAAAAGAAGCTTTACATTTAAAGCAGATGTAAAGTGATAGTGATAGTAGTGATGCTGATATAAAAAGCGCAAGGTTAGCTGATTAAATGTTTAGTGAATTCTCTGATATTTTAATATAAGAAACTTTACATTTAAAGCAGATGTAAAGTGATAGTGATAGTAGTGATGCTGATATAAAATGCGCGAGTTTAGCTGATTAAATGTTAAATGCTATCTCTGATATTTTAATACAAGAAACTTTATATTTAAAGCGGATGTAAAGTGATAGTGATAGAAGTGATGCTGATATAAAATGCGCGAGTTTAGCTGATTAAATGTTAAGTGCATTCTCTGATATTTTAATACAAGAAACTTTATATTTAAAGCGGATGTAAAGTGATAGTGATAGTAGTGATGCTGATATAAAATGCGCGAGTTTAGCTGATTAAATGTTTAGTGCATTCTCTGATATTTTAATAAAAGAAGCTTTACATTTAAATGTAATTCATGGTAGGGTCCCCAGTTCCTTTCCACGAGTGTTTTTCAAGTGACACCATCACTCGCAGTGTTCTGCTAACTAGAATGATTGCTGCCAGCCATTGGTTTGTGAAAGACTCTTCTGCCTGCCAGCCGTTTGGGAGACCGTCCATGACGTGACTTATCAAGTGCTCTTCACGCAGCATCCCTCAAGCTGCTCCTCTTGAGTTCACCGTAACCCATGCAGGGGCCCTTCCGGGTACTGTAAGCCGGAGCCAGCTGAGCCCGGGACTACACGATTACTGGCCAGGGTCGTCACTCCCTGAGGTGGCAGAGCACCCCATACACCCAGAGTAGCCCCCCCCCACTGATAAGCAGTGGGACCAGCAGGGGGAAATTGCTCCAGAGCAGAAAAAATCATATTTAAATCTTCTTGCAGCAAACTCAGGTTGCAGTTTGGTCTTCAAGTACTGAGTTTGCTTCCTTGTCACGGGCATTGTCGGAAGTAAAACGTAATGTGAGACATCCCACTGAAGTCTACGCAGTATACAATGTATGCTGTGGACAATGGGGAATTTAAGGGGGATATGTTGTTTAGCAAAGCGTTAAAAGCTACATCTACTGCTGCGGACATTTACAGAATATACAAAGAATACATGACGAAGAATGACATACCGCTGTGCAAGGTAGTATCATGTGCAGCTGATGGTGCACCAGCAATCATGGGTAGACGGCAAGGAGTACTAAAGCTCGTGAAATGTGATAATCCTAATGTAATAATAGTCCATTGTGTCATTCACAGAGAAAACCTTGTTAGAATTATTGAACATCATCCTAATCTAAGCACCCTAGCTCAGAAACTGTTATGACCATTCCCAACTATATATTTGGTGGAGTCTTCCTTCAGTGCTGTAACGGATATAATTTAAAAGGAAATGTGGTAGCCTGGACATGACAAATCGAGGTGATTTACGGCTGAAATTGACAAGATTTATTCCTGATATTGATGCCCTCGTTCAAAAGCATCAGGCTAATGGATCTCATTGAGATGAACATTTCTAATTTTTTTGAGGGGGGGTTGAGTTTTGAATAATAGTGATATCAAATAAAGACATTTCGTGGTTAATAATGCTAAGCTACGTTTTCCGCAAGGGTTCTGATCGCTGTCAGGAACTGGGGAGGGGTGACGAAACATGCGGATGGTACGCAGAGTGGGGTATGGCACTTTTAGCAAATGTTCATAACTCGTTGCTTTTGCTTTCCCTTCGTATCTGAGCATCTGGGCACCTGTAGAGAGTCACGACATTTTATCTCATATTGTATCATGCAGCAATCAATCACCCTAACGTACACAATTAATATATACAATTCAAGAGATGGGAGTTCACTTTACAGGCATAAAACGTTTGTTGCAAGGTTCCTCGGTTTTACTTTGTGTCTGAGTTTTCCTAGAAAAGCTAATATTCTGGTAAAGTCGTCGTATTCATCCCACGTTGTTAAACTTTCCAGAGAAGTTAGCTTTCTGAGGTTCTTGCAATCAGCTTAGACATAGAAAGAAGTGCTAATTTAATTGTTATAAGTCTCCAGCATTCTTGAGTTTTCCAGTCCACTTTTCTGTCTTTGTAGATGCAGCACACCAGGGTATATTCCTGAATGCTCGAGGGAAAGAAAACAAAAAATTTATTAGTCACACAATATATTTTAGGATGATGATAAATAAACAGCCCCCCTTCCAAGGATCTAATGGCCCCAGAAAAGGGGATGCAACGGGTTCATGGATTGCAATCTACAGCCCTGCCTTATTGCAAATCGACACTGCAACATATAATAGATAACCCGGTCAGAGAGACGACTATCATAAAACAAGCCTGCCGTACTTTACTAAAGCTGTACTGTTAGGCATGCTTTTGAGACATACCTTGTGGTATGAAACATAAACCATGCGAGAAACAAAGTACTAGCTTGTTAACAAGTAAAGGTGCCAGCAGTTGAAGTATGAATTTGTATGATGCAATTATCAAGAAGTAGAACATATAAGTAATAATATCTGCTGCTACATATAACGTTCCATAAACAATATATATTGCCTACGCATACTGCAGATAGGCTTACATAGTTAACACAGCTCTTAAATGATGATGCATATATCATTGCCAGCGTGCATAACACTCGTGTGCTCATCGACGAATCGCTTCGTTTTAGTAACAGTGAATATGTGGCCCTACAGTGCTACACATCTAAAATGTACAGTGGCACGAACAGTAGAGTTAGTGATGTGCCGAGGGACGTCTCCACTCACGTCTACAGTAACGTTGTATTTACAGAGATAGATGTATAAGGACGTGCACTAGAGGAAAACGATAATCTGTGAATGACATTCAAGAGCATTGAACTGACACACTATCAAGTTTCCACCCAGAGAAATCTAAGCTTATCACGGGGCGAATAGGTGTAAGAGTTTAATGAACACTTACCTTCGACCTTCCACATTATCACATCTATAAAGGGTCCAGTTAGCAAACTAGTCTCTCTCGTGACTCTCATTACGTTGAAACTGGGAACCACAGGCAATTATTAGTTGCTCAACGTTCATGTTAGTATCCTCCCAGTTGCAAGAACCTCGACTTCATAATACGCTGCCCTAGACTCTTCCAGACTTGATCTAACTTTTGTTATAGATGAAAGGCGATCCCTCCTTTTTGTAAAACCTAATCTGTGAAACCTACGCTTTTATGTCACAAAACCTTTTTAAAGGTGAACAAAATCGCGGTACTCATTTTAGTGCACCCAAACAAAAGTGTTGTTACAATCGGTAACGCAGGTTACGAGTGAACTGGTGACCAGGTTGGCTGAAGGGCCAGGGCAGAAGACGCAATTGCCAGTTGTCGATCCCGGTGTCCAGTAGCCATTTAAAAATAGCGCCATGTCACATTCTTTCTCTCTATTGTTTGAATCTCTTTATCATTTGAAGAGCTCATTACTCCGTTCATGTGAAACTCACTTTCTTTTTTTTCAATTCACGTCATTCTCGTTGTTGATATAGATGCTCCTTTTGCCATGATACTTTTGCTCGGGTTTTTATTACTTAATTTGAGCACAATCTTTCAAAGAACTTTATTGAAAAACTCTGATTTGAGCGTGGTATATCCTTCCTCACTGTAGGGGTTTTCTAGCTTCTTCAGTCATTGTAAATGAAGCTCGCTTTTTATCATTTCCAATTCATCTTTGCGGTAACTACAAATGTTTCAATTGGTATGTTTATGTTCTGTTTATGCTATGTTTATTTCTATTGTTTATTTAAATGTTCTTTTCAATGGGGACTTCTTCTCATATCGTTCATTTCATTCTTTCTGTTAATGTAAGTTTTACATTTGGTACCATGATGTTGCCTATTAAAATATTTAAGTGGACTAAACCCCTTCCTCTCTCTCTGGTTTTCAGGATTCTTTAGGCTATGCAATTAAGGCTCCACTCTCACCTCCGCTCTTCATTTCATACGTTGATGTAAATATTTTGATTCCATTATATTGCATTACCCTATTATCTATTATCATTATTTATCTATTTTTAACTTTTCCAGTTGTGCTGTTAATATTGATGTTTCAGTTGGTTGTATTGCACAATCTCTTGTGGTTTAAGGATGTAAGTCTCTCTCTTTGATCTTTCTAAGGCCCAAGTCAAACGTCGCTCTTCTCATGCGCCGAACCTAATAGTTGAATTAGGCACATCAGAAGAGCGACGTTTGATTTGATTAAGTTCGGCAAAAAGTATTAGGTGCAGCAGAATGTATTAGGAGCGACTACTCCGGCCTGCGGGCCGCCAATAGAATAGGTCTGTCCTATAGGGCATTCAGGTTAACCATGACACAACAATTAGCCAATCAAGGTCTACGTAAAGGGTTTCTGCAATATTAGAATGGAAGGCTACGATTCATTGAGTGCCATCTAGCCCTGCAGTATAAACATAAAACGCTGTGTGCGATTCAATGTTCCCCCCATCTTCCGGAGTAGATTTGACGTAGAGTGTTAAAAAGGCAGGGAGGAGGGGAAGAGATGACCTCTATCCACCTTTGAGATGTTGCAGTTTGCCATGTAATCAGAACTCTCCAATACACACTGTAATGAGAGGATTATGTGAAAAACTGAAGTCAACTTAAATAGTATACACACTTTAAATGATTTCTGGATCACAGCATTTATACGTTTCATGTTCGATTGATAAAAGAAATATTTGCAATGAAAAGTAAAACGAGTAAGTTACCTGTCCGAGCCTTTCTTGTGATGATGTTCGAGACTGTAGGGGTAGAAAAAAATTATTCAAAACTCAATGCAAAAATTAATCAGGGAAAGGATTGCTGGTGAGGTTTACTAAGCATGGGTATGGGAGCCCACAGCGTAAGACTCTTTGTGCAAAAAGTTCTTTTAACGTACAATACACGTTGGGGGTTTTAATAAGAAATCTAAGCAACGCTTGAGCCTCGAGTATTAGTGGGCCACGCACACTCGATAAAATTTTGCTTCCTGTTGAGATATTATTGAAGAATATTTCAGGTTAAATATAAAGTCAATGCCTTAATGACGTCGGTTATAGTAAACCAAACTTACAATATTAATGTTCTCTTACATCATCATACGTGGCATATAATAGTAATCATTAATACTTCATTGTAACTTTCAAGCTCCATAAAAGATTTATTGCCTCTTCCCTGATAGCTCATTGAACCCCCATTAGGCGTGGCTACCTACGGGTCTGTGGTGTACATGATGTAATCCCCTACTTGATGCTATCTCCTTAAAAAAAGAGTCATTTACACAGTCGGCCTACTGATTACTAAAACTTCACTCCCACTAATATGCATTTGCAAGAACTCCTCAAAAATTTAACAGTGCTGGATAACATAAAAAGATTAATTTATTCCCTTGATCTGATGGCGTGGTGGGGAAATCAACATTGTTAGAGAGTTAGATGTGTATAGGAGAAATGTAGCATTGTAAAAAAATTATTTATAGTTCAGACAAGCAGGTTCTTTAGATTCTGGGTTTTGTGTAAGTTATGCTACTTTATGCTCTCAGCGGCAGGGAATTCCACTTAGCTGTGAGGAAAAAAATGAATTTTCCCCCTAGTGTTATGAATATCGGCCCAGGTGTCTTTTGTTAACTGCACTTCAAGATATTTAAATTTAGGCGTGCAGATTTGATATCTTGGAAAAGATATATGGAGCAGGGTATTTAATAAGTCTGAGAAATGCTCTGACACATTTCAAAACACTAGGTCAGACGACCACGAACTAGGGGATGCAATTTTACCTTGAGGTCTACTTCTAGAGGATGCTAAGCATATCAAGAATCCCCCTGGCTACGGTACTGGATCGAATGATGCTAATAATCTTTTAATCCCAAACTTCTCCTTCTCAAATGACAATTCCAGTACTCTGTAAAATTGATATACAGTAGTTGAGTACCGTATTTCCTCTAATTATAGAGCAGAAGAAAAAGAAAAAGAAAAAGTGTGGATTTGAAGCACTCTCAGGTCACCTGATAGATCTCCTGAAAGCCTGCTGGAAAGAAGGCGCTGTACCACAAGAAATGCGTGATTCCAACTGCATGAACCTATATAAGAACAAGGGAGACCGTGGCTGCTGTGATCACTACCGGGGCATTTCCCTCCTGGTTGTTGTCGGCAAAGTCTTTGCTCGAGTAGCCTTATCCCATCTGCAAAAGCTGGCTGCGAGGATCTACCCAGAATCACAGCGTGGATTCAGTGCCGGTCGTTCGACAGTGGATATGATCTTTTCTCTCAAACAAGTCCAAGAGAAGTGTCGTGAGCAGCAGAGACCACCCTACATAGCCTTCATTGATCTTACCAAGTCAGCAGGGATGGCTTCTTCAAGATCCTGCCAAGGATAGGGTGCCCAGACACCCTCCTCGACTTTCTCAGATCCTCTCATGAAAATCAGCAATGCACCATCATCACTGATGGGGAGAGGTCTGAGCCCTTTACAGTCACAAGTGGAGTCAAACAGCGCTGCGTACTTGCTCCAACACTCTTCGGAATCTTCTTCTCTTGTGTCCCACACTGTGCCTTCAACAACCAGCCTGAGGGTGTCTACTTGCACACCAGATCAAACGGCAAACTGTTCAGCTTTGCAAGATTAAGGGGCAAAACCAAGGTAAAACATATATTGATACGCGAGCTTCTCTATGCTGATGATGCAGCACTTGTAACCCACAATGAACAGGAGCTGCAGACTTTTTTGGACCGACTCTCACATGCCTGTAAAGAGTTTGGTCTGATCATCAGCACCAAGAAAACCAAAGTCCTCTGCCAACGCCGGGGTGCGCACGCTCGGCGCCGCGGTCGACGACGACCGCCGCGCTCGCCCCGAGCCGGAGACCGGCGCCAGTCTGCTTCCGGCGCTCGCCCGGGTGCACCGTTCGTCCCACCTGCGCGCGATCGCGACGCTGGTGCTGCTCACGTCGCTGGCCAGCACGTCGGCCGACTTCCACTTCAAGCTCGTCGCGGAGGCGACCTACGCCGACCGGGACGCGCTGACCTCGTTCTTCGGAGCGGTGTACGGCGGGGTGTCGTTGTTCGGCTTCGTGCTCCAATTGCTGTTCACCGGACGTTGTCTGCGCTACGTCGGTCTCGGGGCGTCGATCCTGATCTTCCCGGGTGTGTTGATGGCCGGCTCGGTGGCCTTGCTGGCGACCGGGAGCCTCGCGGCCGGGGTGCTACTGAAGGGCGGCGACGGTGCCCTCAAGCACTCGCTCGATCGGGCCTGCCGGGAGCTGCTCTACCTGCCCCTGCCGGCGCGCCGTAAGGCGGAGGCGAAGTCGGTGATCGACATGGCGGTCGACCGGATGGGCGATGCGGCCGCCGGGCTGGTGCTGTTCGCCCTCACGGCGGGGGTCGGACTCGGTCTGCGCGCGCTGGTCGCGGTCAACGGCGTCGTCATCCTCGCCTGGCTGGCGGTCGCGGTGCGTGCGCACCGTCACTACCTCGACGCGCTGCGCGGGTCGATCGGGGCGCGCGTCCCGTGCCGGATGACCGGCACCGTACCGCTCGGCACCCCGGACCGTGACGCTCGCGAGGTGATGGCGGCGGCGCTCGGATCGGACTCGCCCGAGATGCTCCGGGGCGCTCTGGAGCTCGCGGCGGAGCACCCCGAGCTGGCCGACGCGCGGGCCCTCGGCGGGCTGGTGTGCCACGCCGACCCCGAGATCCGCGGTGCCGCGGTGGAGATTCTGCTCGCGGGCGGCGAGAGTGAGCTGCCGGCGGCGCTCGCCGACGGTCTCGAGGAGGAGGATCGCACCACTCTGATCGGCGCCATCGAGCTGATCCTCGCGCCCGCCGGGGTCGATCTGGAGTCTCATCTGGAGTCGCTCCTCGGTGGCGCCGGACAGGCGACCCGGGTGTCGGCGATCTCGCTGCTGCTGCGCCGGCTCGGGCCGGAGTACGAGCCGTTCGCCGAACGTCTGTTCTCGACCCTCGCGACGCCGAGCGCACCGGCCGAGGGGCGGCGGGCCGCTGCCTCGGCGCTGGCCCTGTTGCCGGACGGCTCGGTGCTGCAGCGCTGGCTTCCGGAGCTGAGGGAATACTGAATGAGGAAGCAACGAATACTGTTCAACGATTTCTTAACTCAACTGACTCCAACTCTAATTCCAACTCATTCGCTACGCTAATTACAGTCACTTTATAGTGTGCTCATAGGGAGCTGATAACACAACAGAGATAGTCCAACTTCTGTAAATAATACTGTTATAAACAGTAACGTAATTCCCCCAAACTATCAAAAGATGTATCTTTGTATGCTACCATCAAAACATACACACGGTATTCTTACAGGTCATTCGAAAATCGTACTCTATGCGTGTAGCGTCTTCCGACAGGGGTTTTAGAACGTGTGTCGCAAAGTACAGCAAAAGACCAACAGCAGTACAGCAACTAGCTTAGTGAGTAACAGCAGGTCCTAAGTTCGTGTAGCGCTCTGATAAATTTTTTGCTTTAAATTTTCATTAACCAGCATTTCCTTAGAACGTTCTTATAAAGTTAAATATGACAACTTTAATCCAAAAAATTAAAAAAATACTAGTAGAGTGGATTGATGCAAACTATATTAAGGTTATTTGAGTGGGTGTAAATCCCGTTACTATGCTCTTGTCATAAACAGGGTGAGAAACAAATCCCAGTTTCTTGCTGTCCGACCTGAAATCCAACGAGAAAACCTTAATCACAGTTAGCTATTCCGAGTGATAAATTGAACCTCTATATCTACCCTTGATCTTTAGCATATTCGAAATGCGCTTGATTTCAAACAGATAACGTTGTCAAGCCATCAGCAACTTTTGAGTATTTATTTGTCTGGGATACACTTGTTTCCCTACTGTTAAATCCTTCAAAAAGAACTTAAGAATCTATTAATGGTAGTTGAAATATATATTGTGCAGGTACTTACGAAAACTTCGATTTCCGAACAGAGATATTTCTACCTAGTGATACGCAAATCTTCTTTCATGCCTAGAATAAAGTAATACGAGGGAAAATTACATAGTTATGAGGTTCACAGTTTGTTGTTAACAACAAAGCATTTTCTATACCTGCAAATAAAATCATCAGTTTTTGGCCTATAAAAGCCGCCTGTCCTTGGCATGCGGCGTCCAGTAAAGAACGTTTGCCGTCGAATAGGTAAAAGTATGGAAAACTGCCGGCAACTGAAGCTCCTTGAAGACGTCTTAGTCAAAGAAAAATAGGGAATCACTATAAAAATGTTCTTTGAAAACTTGCGTAATAAATTGATATTCCGAATATTTAATTTTCTGAAAGTCGTTTTTCTTGCGAATATTTTATGTAAAGATATAAGCATTTTAATTTCTTAACGTTGTTATCGATTTTCGGCATCACAAATCACGTGACATCTACTTTAATGCTTGTTTTGGCATTAAAGCTACTCATTTCAGGAAAATGATGCTTCAATCCATAAACTAGAATAGTTTACCTATTTGAAAATCATAAAGGCAATTAGTCCCCCAAGCGGAGCCATTTTGCCTTATTTTGGCCCTCCAGCTCATGGACTATTAGGCCCATAGTGACTATAAGATCTCTATAATAAGGCCCGTTCCTTGTCTCAATGGGTTGTAGATGTGAATTCGGGGAGGTATACTCTCGTTTACTTGACGCGAGTTATACATTCTTAAACTCTAATGATGTATAAGCAACATAGTTTACTTTACTGGATCATTGTTCTGTTTTAAGCTTGCATTTATTTCAAGGAATGTCTTTGTGTAACATTGATTAAGATCGACCTACAAACAAACACGAAGAACAATTGGTTCAGTTAAAAGGCCTTCTTGTGCAGCAGTTGGGATCTGCAAGTTTCGTGTCAGTGGTCGTGTTTATCCTCCGATATTGGCATAGTATTCTTATTTATGGACACAAGAAGACTTTCGTAACATGAATAGCCTAGTTCATCGCTCCATTTAGATTTATTAACCAGGGGCGGTTTTAGGGTATGGCGGACAGGGCGGTAGCCCCAGGGCCCCGTGCTCAAGAAGGACCCCGCTCTTTCACCTCAGAATTTTTTTACCTCGATTTCTCCTTTTTCTAAAAGCTTTTTCAGTATGAGAAGGGATGAGGAATCACAACTAACCACACAAATAAAATTAGAATTTAATTTATCAAAAAGTTACAACCCACAATAAAAAGAAAAGGCTATCTGCACGGGATTTTAATTGTATCCATGTCTGCGATCGAAGGTCGCGTATTTACGTCATGCTTTGTTTGAGCAAATGAAGCTACATAGGAAAATGAAACGCTGTACGCGTGTACTTTCCTTTTTCATGATATGATTTAATTGTTATGATGTCAACAACGACAACGACCAACCTGTGGCAGGAAAGAAGAAAATTCAACAAAAAGAAAGTGTGGCACTGCCATAAACGTCCATCGGCCAATCAGTCAGCTTCTCTTTTCATACTTTTTGATGCATACACACACTGCACTGCATATAAGAAGTATTGTCGAGGAATCCCCCTTTAGGAATCATCGTTTATGTACGTGACCTGCTCTCTCGTGAAGAGCAATGACTTGAGGTCACAGCCTCACTCTCAAACGGACTTGAATTTATCTAATTCGATCCGTTGTCAGCATCACAAGCGTGGAGTTGACTTTTCTTCTCTAATGTCAAACATCAAAGTAAGAGAAATCACCATCCTTATTCAAAGCATTGTTAGCAATATGTATTACGACCTTAACTATTCTGAAATCCCGTTTTAATCTGTGAAGTGGCAAACGACTATCACTGCCATTTTCCCTTGTTGTCAGTTCTGTATCCGTACTACCATTTCTTACTGATGAGAATTTGAAAATGAACTGGTATTTAATGAAGAGAGGCTTCTTTTCACGATATCCAATCAGAATGGGCCTTCTTTCCCGCCTCGTAATTAGTACTTCAAATGTTAATTCAAAGGTCTGGAAACAAGTGGGGAATTTACACAAATCTGATTGAATAGCAAACTAACGAACGCTCCATTCATTACATACCAGGTGACTGAGTCTCCGTACGTTGGCGACGAATGGACCTGTTGAAAAGGAAATTCTTGAGGATAACACATAGTAATGCAATTTATAATTAGGAGATTATACGAGAGAAAAGACTGTCATGACAATCTATGAGCATTCTCTGTTTTATTTGATAAGATCAAGATATGGTTATGATCAAACGAACATAAATTGTTGATAAATTATCAAGTGTATATAACTGCAATGAGAATCATCAACCATTGTTACCAAGAAATCCTGTTGACTCTTCCACATTAATTTATCCCATAACTGTTTTTTAGGTTGTATAATTCTATATCTAGTTGCATCATTCGATAAAATTCACACGTTTCTCAAGATATTAAAATTAATGGAAGTATTACTCTTTCGTTTGCAAGAAAATTCGCTGTAAAGCTGTTGTGGGTCCAATATACGACATAGCTGATCGCCATGGCAGGTGAGGAAAGGAAAAGACATATGAGGCTTGTTTTTTAACCCGTTGGAACTTGTCTATATAAACTGCTGAATATTTCTAAAAACTGCTACAGAGATAAAAAATGTGCCACCACCGAGAGTTAGTACATGCACACTACTGACAACTGTGACATAAATTGAAATGTTTCAGTAATATGATGCACCTTACTTATACACAGATAAGAAGAAACCTTGGAAAGGTTGCAGAGATTTTTATGCGCCTAAAAGTATACAATATACATTACAAACATTCAGTAGGCCGCTGGTTTATTGCTACTAGCACACAAGCCCTTCTGTAGTACATCCCCGCTTGAGAATGCTTATGAATCTTTATTACCACAAGGTTTCTAAATTATCTTTTCAACCTAAGATCTCCAACTTGATGGTTTTATTTTTGGTGTTCACCTTTTAAACTTTTTTAAGTGAATGTTTGGTAACGTTGCCCTTTAAGCCACTTTTACGTAAGCATTACATATATTTCAGGGAAAGAGAAAGGACTAACGCGAAAAACGTCTTTTTAAAGTACTTGGTTTTAGTCATTCATTAACACATTGCATTAATTAACGATAGTACTAATTATTGTTTGATCGTTTGAAAAAACGTTAATTAATGTCAGTCAAAATGTATTTTAGTCTGAAAAAACGTAAATTAGATCAACGTTAATAAAAGCCGCGTTAATTCGTGTACTCGCTAATTTTATATATTAAGGTAAGTGGAAATTCATTTTCTGACTTAGACTATTAATTAGAATTTAAAGTATATAATGCCATTTTCAGTTGAATTTAGCCTCAACTAACATTTTGGTATCGATGTAATCAAATATGATACAAAAAGGAACAGATACCATTTTTAGGATTATTTCCAGAGAATGATTGTGGTCAGCCCTACCCCCGCCCCCTTTATATTTTGAAAATCCCAACCGCCCCACCTATCGTAGTGGGCCAGCTTCGTGAGAGCGCTAGTGCTGCCAAGTGTGCAGGGAGAACGTTCTGAGAACAGATTTTAAATGCCTTGTAGAACAGACAATATGAAAAATTTATCTTCCGCTTTTTAAAGCAAAAGAAATGCCAGTTGATGTAGATGGGCAATCTTTAAACAGTTGGTTGTCCTAAACAAACATACACGTAAAAATTACATAAATTTATCACATTAATATATTCTACAGTAAAATTAAAAGAAGAGCGCCGAGACTTGAGCTGATGGTAAAATAAGGAGCGCAAGCACTACGATAGCGGCTGATGAACAAGGGACTAGAAGACATCGCAGTACTTGGCGACTGCTTTCGCCAAAAACAGTGGATTTCGCTGAACGAGATTGCTAAACTGAAAGAGAGAGGGGCCTAGAACTCTCTTCTGGCTCATTTGGCCAGGATCATGTGTTGAATCTGTTCTCGTTGATGACACATTGATGGCAGGTTCTTTCCATGGTCCGTCAGAGGCGGTCCTACAGGGCGGTTGAGCCTGCTTCATGGCTTGCTTCGCTGCCCGGTAGCCTAAATTGAGGGGCGTGGCCCTAGGACGCCTCAGCTACCCTTTATTTATTAGTGAGCCTGTTTGGTGGTTTTTCTGTTTATTTAGGATAGTTTCAATGTCGGGCCCACTGCTCATCAGGGGTCTTTGATTGAATAATCCAGGAAAACTTTTCTTTGTAGTAGAGCATCGTAACTCTTTGAGAACCAAATGGCATGATACAAAGATGGCGCATAAAATCGCCATTTAAGGAAAACTGACGTCATCACTGCTTGACGCCTTTGTCGTCGCAGTCCATGCAGGTTAAATCGTTTTACTTTTGTAAATTTATGACCAATTTTCACTCCTATGGAATTCTGTATCTACGTACAGATTTTATTTTGCTGTTAATAATGATTGTTTTATTCTGTTGATAATTTTACAGGAAAAATGGCTGATAATTATGTAATTGAAGTTGTTTATTGACATTATTATTTATAAAGAATTTCCTTGAATTTAGCAAATTGTTTTTATTAATAACGTTACCTTTGTCGTCGCGTTTTTTCCTTCTGCGCGAACTGTAGCGGTTATGAAGTATTCTATGACCGATTCTTTAGGTCACGTATATCATAATCTGTTTCTAAGCAAAGCCTGCCACCCACCGCCCTGCTCCCTCATTTCTTATGAAATGTTGCTCATAGTTACCCGACATATGGCGAACAAAGGTTTTTAATAACTTTGATATGAAAACGTTTGTTGTTGCATGTTGTTGCTGCAGTTCAGAGGACCAAACGGGATAAAACAATATTAACTTTGATAAGAGAACAGAAAACGAGTCGATGGCACTTCGAGCTGTGAAATCATAAAACTGCCATTGATTTATTGGATATGAGATATTAAAGCACAATTGGTCTTTCTCTTTGATGGGATTAATTTTTAGGGATGTTTCCGCCATACAGGAATGTGGTGTAAACTTTGTGATTGATGCAAGGCTATCTAAATGGCCGTGATTATTTAGATAGCCCTGGATTGATGTGATGTTTTTGAGCATCAAAGGCATCGTCCCTTTTGTGTTGGCTTGACAATACCAGTACATAGTATCTGTTCATGAAGTCTACGTGCATGATGGAGTAGACACGGCCCGGCCGTGCTGGGTCCTTTAACCTTTAAGACCCGCTTCACAACGGCAATATCAAAAGTAAGGTATACAAAGGTTTTAAACGATTGCATTTTGTTTTACTTCATTTACCTTGTAACAATAGCAGTTTTTTCTTAATTGTCAACTAATAGGCCTATGGCTAATGGAAAGAACAGGCATTCCCCCCTCCTAGGGGCGCAACCTAGGGGAGAGGGCAAGGCCTCGCCTGCCCTTCTGCTGGCCCAAACAATTGTGCCCTCCTAGCCAAAGAAAATGTGCCCTCTTCCTAGCCAAAAAACCCGAAGGGAGGGGCGGCGTGCGCTCGACGCCCCCCCCCCCCCTCCCCCCCCCCCCCGCCTCACCCCCCTCCCCGCCTCACCCCCCTCCCCGCCTCGCAAGTCCCTTAAAAAAGGCATGTAACAGTGAAACCGACCATTGTCTACATAGCTAGAAATTTTGAAGAGTAAATAGTAAATTTCGAGTGGCTGTGGTTAGTTTTGTTCCATATTACTTAGGCAACAGAGACGTTCATCATGCAAGCAATCCATCCCTTTAATTTTGCAATAGCGTCGTATGTTCGTTGGTAACTCTCTTTTGTACCCTTCTACGGTACTAAACCTTGACATTTTTCGTCACCGACAAACCTCTTTTGAACCATTCGCCTTCAACGGGACATTTTGATTTCGATTTCATGTTCCACTTTTATCTCATTGATTCATCTTTCTAATCTCTAAAGAAACAAATAAAGTATGTTCGTGTAGCCATGTCTTTGCGTGTTGTGAGAATTCGGAGGATGAACTCACGAGATGTTTGTATCTAGAGTGGAGAGAAAGCCGCCGTATTACCTCGTTGTTTGACTTCTGCTTTAAACAAAATCATGTACACAGTAGCTCGTTTAGCTGTTGACCCCATTATACGAAGTAATCGTGTCATGATTTATAACATCCAAATGCATTCTTTACGACCTTTCATGATACTGAAATCAAAGTATACACAGTTGCATTCTAAGGCTCAGTTCCGTTCAAAACTGGTTTTCATGACAACATTACAACATTGAGTTGCACGATGAAACCGAACTTGACTCCTAGTATTAAAAGTTCTTAAGAGGCCATGGGAAACGCATCAAGATGACACGGTTTGTTTTGTACGAAGTACTTGTGCTGCTTATAGTGTTACAATAGGCGCACGCCATTAGTGAGGTGGAATCTCTCTAGGATAAGGCATTGGAAACGGGGTTCCTAAATCCAACGTTAACGAGCGAAACGGAGACGACGATCAAAGTTTTATCCTTCCCTTGCCACTGGGATTTTTTGCTTCTACTTATTGTAGTCTACGTTGCAGTGGTTTGCAGCAGTTGCAGTACCATCACTACCTCAATAACTACTACTACTACTACTACTACTGTAACTACTACTACTACTGTAACTACTACTACTACTGTAACTACTACTACTACTACTACTACTACTACTACTGTAACTCCTACTACTACTACTACTACTACTACTACCACTACTACTACTACTACTACTACTACAACTACTACTACTACTACTACTTACGCCGCCTTCTCATCCCAACCTTTTATGATTCCCCCAAGGGCCGCAGCCATGTCCAAATTTTTTTTTTTTTTTTACACCCCCCCCCCCCCCCCCCCCCCCCCTTCCTCTAAAAGATGCTCCTAAAATGAATTACAATTTGTTTCTTTATGGGGCGCTCTTTCATTAGTTCGAAGCATCCGAACGTGGGAAATGTTTACGTTTACCAGTAAATATGGCTTCATTCTCGCTGCACCAGTGTCCGTAGCTCTCTCGCGATTCTTACTGCAAGTTAAGCAACGTATCCCCCCTCCTCCCTCTAAAAGGTACTTGAGAAATGAAGTGCTTTTTGTTCCATTATTTAAGGCTCCCATTCGTTCTTTCCAAGCATAAGAACGTGGAAAATGTCGATTGTGGCCGCATTCTCGTTGCGCCAAGAACCGTGGCTGAACCGCGATTCTTACGACAGGTTATGCCACTGCTCCCTCCTGTAATATTCCTAAAATGCAGTGCTAGATGTCTGATCATCGAACGCTCCACGCAATCATTCGAAGCATTAGAACGTGGAATATGCTTAGCACACTTGCATGTGTTTTGATGATTTCCTGTCTTGTTGTCCGCAGGGTTGTATCTATCTCAGGATTTCTACCACAAGATCTTGTTGGCGAATCAGAGTATGACTACATTCATCAGGATGATATTCCGGCTTTGGCTGATACCTTCAAAAAGGTGTTAATAAGAAAAGATCGTGGAAAGGTAGTGTCTAATGTCTATCGTTTGCGAGCCAAGAGTGGTTTCATGATACCAATGAGGACAGTGGCGTTCAGTTTGTTCAACCCCTTTTCCAAGGAACTTGAATACATTGTACATGAAAATTGCATGGTGCCGTAAGTATTTAATGGTATTTGCCTTATTTCGTGTTACGAGATGTTAGCTCAGTGGTGTCGTATGTCAGTAGTGTCGTGGTGTCGTGTGCTGTTTATTTATGGTAGTTTCAAAATTGGGTCTTTGATTGAGAGATTGCCATGATTTGTGTTTCCCCATTATCTGTGAGAAGTAACCTGCCTCATGGCTTGTTTCTCCGCCCCGTAGTCCACGTTGAGCGCCGTCGCCCGTGAATGCTTCAACTACCCTGTATTTATTAGTTAACCTGTTTGATAATTTTACGGTTTGTTTAGAGGACGTTTAATATCGGGTGCACTGCTTATCAGTGGTCTTCCATGGAGAGACGGCCATATTTCGTTTGTTTCTCAGTAGAAGTTTGCTAAGATGGAACAGAAATATGCGAACTGCTACGGCAGAAGAGAAAGAGTTTAGTGAGCTGCAGTCATATGTGCTGAAGGGATGGCCTCATAATCGTCCATCCAATTCAGCCCTTTTGGACGCTTGTTGGTCTATTAGAGACGGAATTTTTTTTAATGATGGTATTGCATTTCGCGGGGATAGAATTATTGCACCAGGTGCTATTCGTAAGCATATTCTTGAGCTCGCGCATGAAGGCCACTTAGGTATTGTTAAGACAAAGATGCGAGATTTTGCGTGGTGGCCAGGCATCTCTCATGATGCTGAGTTGTTTGTTAAACAGTGTCTAGTTTGCTCACAGTCAGACAAGTCATGTGTGCTACCGGGGCCAGTTAGAACGACCCCAGTAGAGTATCCTGCAACCCCATGGGAAAAGATTGCTGTAGATATGGTTGGGCCTATTGCAGATGCACCAATGTCATGTAAATATCTGCTTACATGTATCGATTATCACACAAAGTGGGTGGAAGTTATGTTATTCAGTGCTGTAACTAGTCATACAGTAATAGAGTTTTTAATGTCTTTGTTCTCAAGATATGGGTATCCACTACATTTGGTAACCAATAACGGCAGCCAATTTACGAGTGCCGAGTTTGCAAACTTTCTTAAGAAGTTTAGTATTAAGCATGTAAAGTCTGCTGTTTACAACCCTCGTGCAAACGGTGCATTATTTGGGGGTAAGATTCGTTCAGCTACATCTCTTGATTTTGTGTCATATATAGATAGCGACAAGGTCCAAGAGCATGTAGGCAGGTACCAGTCTAAGTACCATTGTAATTGTGCTGTGAAGGTATTGCATCCAGGTGACTTAGTTAAAGTCAAATTTCCAGCACATTAAGGCAAGACGGAACCTGCATATAATGGTCCATTTAGGGTACGTAAACGTGTAGGGCATTATACCTATCAGTTAGATACTGGTCAGACATTCAACTTGCGTCGGTTGTTTAAGTTATCAAATCAGCAGTTAGCTGATGAGAATCGTTTTGTTGAGTTGCCTTTTGCAGACTCACAAATCACGGGAGATGTTTCTCAGAGACCAAGGAGACATATTACACCTCCGCTACGTTATGAAGATGAGTTTTACTAGTTTTATTTTGCGGGGGGACCAATGTTGTATCCACTGTAATTGTGATTAGTACCCATGCTTCCTATGGGCCGCGCATGATGTAATCAGGAACACGAGGTAGAGGAGTGTAGAAGTTGATGTTGAAGAGTATGGAGGTTTATTTGTTGAGTTAAAAACACTATTGTTTCACTGTAATGAGTTTATTTAAGTAAAAATTGTTTACAAAAGACTCCGACTATAACATAAAAAGATAATGGAGAACTCGTGTAACTAATTTGCTTTAAAACGTTTCTTGCACAATCAGTGCAATTGACTCTAGGAAAGGTGCAAAATTATTTAAGTAACAAATGATCCTCGGATTATGGGCTTTCCTTGCTTTTAGTTTCTTGTTCCTTTAATATTCTGTCATCTCGTCATCTGTAGGGGGGAATTAAAAGGCATTTATTTACAGAGATTTGGTCAAACGAACTAGACACTAAAAAACTAGTTTTTTTATTCGCACGCATACAACCACTCTGCCCCTAGAAAAGTAATGAAAAAGCTTATTAAAAATTCAGGAACATGATCTCTTATCTGCGAAGAACGAGAGAGAGAGAGAGAGAGAGGGGGGGGATGGGGGTCGGTGGTTAGAGGTAAAAAGACGTACATTATCTGCTAATGAGCATTGCCAATTCATCAGCCTCATCCAGATTTCATCAATTTGTACGGATGCTCTGAGGTCCTTAGTTTGAAACTTGCATTTCATGATGTACTTCAGTAACATTTCCCAATTACTATCAGAATAACGCACACTATCTATAATATCTATAATCATATCATTCTTATGGATATCTAGTATTCAAGTGTGATTAAAAAGGCAAGATTTTGAGATGCCAAATCTAAAGAACAATCTTGTCTTGGCAATTGAAAACATTACTTCTATTTCAAATCAAGCTGCACATTACAATCATATTAAAAACAAGCACAAGCGTCGATATCGATTACACATCAAAAGTTTGCTACAACAATTCATATATATTCTTTTTCATAATTTGCATCAGTACGCTTAAATAGAGACAACGCTCTAAAAACAAGACCTTTTTTGTAAGTTAGAAACAGAACTTACGTTGCCTCATATACTTTTCACAATCTGTTTTTTCATGGAAAGGGTGACCAATTTCTATTATCGCTTAAAGATGTTCACTACTAAAAGGATATTCATAATCAGCAATGTACAACATTTAACAACATTGCAACCTTCTGAGTTGCATGCCTGACACACCCCTCTTTGGTAACAATGCTGGTCTGGTTTGGGTTTCTCATTAAGCTGTCATACAGACCTACCCTACTTCACGAAGAACGAAACCCATTATCAAACCCGGAAAAAGCCGCAATAAACTCAAACGAAACTTTATCAAGAATCAAAAATGATAGATCACCTTCACCAATCAAAAAAGACTTTCATTTCATATTCAGTTCTGCACGTATACAACTCGGCTAAGGTAACTACAAGGAAATGCATCAACTTTAGGGACACATGGATTTTTCACATGGGCATTACAATTTTGTCAGCTGATCTTACGGCTGAACTTGCTGCTGGACAAATTTGGCAATAATTATCTCTTATCAATGCATTAAAATATAATGGCATTGACTTAGGCCACCTAATTTATATATATGTGTTTTTCTACTTACCTGCAATTTAACTCAGGAGTTAAAATATTCTAACTTTTTAAGCCCGTTTCCGTGAAGAAAATTCCATTTGTTATGACTTACTAACAAAATTACATTTATTAATAATAAATTTTACATAATTAAATAAGATCATCAATAAATTGATAGAATCAAACAGAACTAATTCAGTTGTTTGTTATACAGAAGGGATTTATGCCTTTGTTGTCATGTTCATGTTTTTGTGAAATTGCCCATCCAATCACTTACAAGTCTACTTTGCCAGTCAAAGCATAGTATACTTCCTACAAACAAGCATACCTCTAGGAACTCAACATCCTCATAATGGATTTCTTCCACAAAACCTTGACAGGAAAGGTCAACTTTTTCGGATTGACATGGAGACTGATCTTCCTCCTCCTCAAAGTCCATTGTTGTGAAGTTAACTGTTAGGACAAAGAGAAATGATCATTAACAATCAACATTGTATATATATGTATATATATGAAAGTTACTCCTAATTAGATAATCAATGGCTACATCTGACCATCAGCAGCATCAAAAAGTACTAACATCAGGGTGATCTCTAAGTAGGCTTACTATTTCATAACAATCCCTGTACACCTGTACATACTGTGTAGAATTTATGACCTTGTGATCCATGATCACATTTTTCATGCTCAATCATATTCAAACTAATATTTTCTTTCCTATATTTGTCTCAGAGTAGCAATCATAAAATTTCCTTCTTTTAATGGCTTAAATATATACTGAATAATAACATTATTAACACAGTAATACCCAACATTGCAGATCTTTAAAGATATCTCCATATAAATTTTTGATATTGCCATTAAAGAAATGCTCCTAAACAATATACAACTAAACGTAGGAAAATTGATGTCCACAATAAAGTTGTAGATTGTATTGCAGCTTGAAAGTGAATGATTTGTTTAGAACATTAAACATAATTTTTCCAAAATTTCTCAGCAATATAAGATTAGTGACACATTTAAAGAAAACGACTATTGATTTAATTTTCCAAGAACAAGAGCCAGAACGCTGATATCAAGGCTTATTATGACCGAAACGCTGAGGACAACGTCTGAAACATCCTATTCACCACGTCCGTGAAACTTCAATGCTATTGGACAAGTAACAATATTTGGGGGCATCATTAATTCTCATTAACAATTGGAGGTAAACGTGCCTTTCTACATATCGGTTGGTGTGCCTACGATTTTCTTGATTGTTTACGCAGGTAGTACGACAGATACAAGGACAGGTTTTGTGAACGCGACTATAAAACAGTATTTCTTCAAGGCGTCTTTAATCTGAAATAGAACGTATTTGTTTCCTAACGGTTCCTGATTAGAATGATCATTCAGGATTATCCTGGTTTAGTATGTCTCTTTTCACTGCATCGTGGTCTTTCCCGCTGAGAAGACGTCACATTTTTGATACAATAGTTTGAAAAGTCCAAAGCGTTGTATCCGACTGGTGAAAAATCTGTTAGTTTCACTCAAAAGTAAAAACATTTTAGGTAATAAACTAGACTTGAAGGCGTAGCAGGGGTGAACTTAACTTTTAGTATGCTGTAATTTCAAAGACCGTGATGAAAATTGGCAAGAAAAAGAGTTCTACCACCATAGGACGTCTGAGAGCCTGTGCCTGTGATTATATTGTTTTAAGCCATAGAAAATTTGAAAGATTCCGGTTTGCTACTCTCGTTTTACAGTGAAAAATGAATCACAATATTAGCAGCTGTTTGCGTTGCTGCGACTTGACGGTTACCCCATAGTACACCTTCATCTCTCCCCCCCCCCCGCCATCTTAACTGTTTTCTCTGTACCGGCCCATTATGAATGACCGGTAATGTATTAGCATAAAATAAAAAAATCGTACGAGTTTGTCGTCAATGCTATTTAACGGCTCATCTCGAAACAACAAAATAAAGGCGCAAGTGTACGAGGTCTTTTGGCAGGGGGTTACCGTTCGGTTCCGTCGTTCATGAGATGGTGCACATCTGCAAACGAATAGGATATGCAACTTAGGGCTCAAACATTTGATTAACACGATGAAAATTATTTCTGACAAAACTGTAGCATTTTGTGGGCAGGAATTATCATTGACATTACTGTTTTGGATCACGGGCCGCTCTTCAAATTTCTGATCGGAATTTCTGAAACATTTTTCATACTATTTCCAGGTAGTGTATATCTTTCCGATCCTCTTTTTTAGCCTTCCTCCCTCTGCTTTACCTTAATTTCCTGGGAATATAATGATGGGGCACAGTATGTCCAGTATGTTTAAAATTTGAGTATCGAAAATTGAATTGGTAATCTATGACCACAAACATCAGCAGTTAAAAAACCAGTGTTTTCTCGTGGAAAATATTGTACTCAGTATGAAAAAGTGCAAAATATATTTAACAGCTTTTGCTATTGGCCAAGGCATTTCTTGAAGACAGGCTTTACTGTCGTCTCGAAATGAATTGGTTGGTTAATTAACTAGTACGTCTCGGCATATTGATTATTATTTGTGTACGTTTGAATAGTTTCCTATTATTCAGTCGGCTAGCAATTGTACTCATAAATTAAGGTTGTCAGGAAATAAGCAACTGTTGATATGTCGAATTGTTACATATTCGTATCACCTCGAGCATGGCTATTCAGTTGATGGCGCACGGGTCAGAAGCGGCTCTTGTGGCCCATGCTGCGAGATACTTATGCAAATCTGGAAGTCTGTCTCATTGTACTGTACGTATTTACAGCACACATATTTTTTTTAGAATCAAGTAAATACTCTTAAAGGATAAGAAGGTTGGTGAGTGTACTTTGGAATCAGAGAAATAATCTTGCCTGAATTCATCGTGCATAAGGCCCCCGTTTCTTTGAAGGCCACTCATTTTTGTTCGTGGATCTTATGGGCGTAAAAAGGAACATTGACATTTTTGTAGATGACCACAGCAAGCGGATTGTTGTGTAAACACATTAAGGCGTGCTTATTTGCGCTAACATTGGTTTGATTCGTGTAAAATCTATTCTCAGGCCATTCACTGTAAAAAAACAGGAATGTGTTACTGCCGTTTCACCATAACGTGTCGAGTCAGTCGGCCCTTGAACCAGAAGCGGGCCAGAAGATATAACCTAGGGCTCAGGCTCATTTTACACTCAAAAGAGCAAGGGGAAAAACGTATATCGTCCCGATTTCACTTATCCTTTGATTTATCATTAATCTGGGAAGGTAAAACACCAAGGTGCTGTTTCCAATGACTTGCTTCTTTTTGCGGCTTACGAGAATATCAGCTTCGACACGGGGCGCTCCATTTGGATCAGAACTGAAGCATTCTAGTCCAGCGAGCTTAAACTATTTTTAAAATTAAAAGTAGCTTTGTTGGATTTCTCAGGTTTTGTTTATTTAGTTCAGTGCTAATGAATTTTTTAACGATCCTATTGCAGATGTGTTCCATCACGACGATGTGCGCATATTTTTATGGCGTGCTTTAATAGTATCGCTGGTACCTTAATGCAATCAAAGACCTTCAACAGTCTTTTTCTGCACTTTTTCTGTTGATTTGTTAATTGAATTTGCTGGAAGAGTTCTGGATCTCAATGGATCAGATCCCCTTTCTAACGTGTTGAAACGAGATCGGATCCATTTGCACGAGTAACAGTTTGCATCCATACCCAATAAACATCGTCTAGCAGCCTAGGACTACATGAGGTACATTCCCGCTAAGTGAAATTTGGGACATACGTGAGTGTTTTATCCGTTTTTCTATTTGGTTCGCGAGAAATGTTTATGATCTTTATAAATATCTCTCTCTTTGTGCTTACTTTCGACATTGTTTACCTCTCCTCTGGTCCATACACTTAGTGGCTTTGTTAGCCTTGTATGGTACTGCGTCTACTGAAAAAAACCCAAAAAAAACCAAAACAGTTTCACCATCAAGCCACCATGATCAAACATGATCCCACATTGTGATTAAAACAGCTCGTAACGTAAACGAGAATTCATATATCAGTATGCAAAGAAAGCAATTACCTTCTGCTTGTATTTTCAAACTGCTACCGCATCCCATTTTGAAGCTTTCAATAACTGTGATCACATAAATTTCGCGCCGTCCATGTGCTCCCTCTTTCAGCTCCCATGTTGTCTGACTTGGTCGAGCTAACAATAGAGAAGACAATACCAAGGGTATTATAATATCACGTTGTCATTCAAGAGAACAAAACAAATTCATTGATCTAATGGAATAAGTCTAGTGGAAGATGGAATATTATTTCCGTTACTCTGATAAAACACGCCAATTAATAAGAGAAACCAGCAACAAAATCAATCAATGTCATCTGAATGCGCGTGAGTTTTCTCCTTGGCATTGCGAGCCTGTTCCGATTCACAGTGTATTCGACCATTTTAAAGGTGCTCTCTCTGTTTCTTGTGATGATACAACCATTACGTGAACAGACGGCTCTGTGATCTGATAAAGGAACCGCACAGCATCACTGTTGTTCACACAAGGAAGAAGCCTAGGTCATAGATATGTCAGAGATTTGTGAACAGTGGTAAGAGATGAGGAAGCTGGTGGCTGGCATTGCCATCAGGATCATAATCATCATAAGCATCATCACCGTCATCATCGTTTATGAAAATATGACGACAATGATAGTGATGATAATGATGATGATTGTGCTGGTCACCACCTCCCCCCTTGATCTGATACCACTGCTCACAAATCTCTAACATTTTAAGGGGATTTTTATAGTATTTTTTTTGAAGTTGAGAATCGGTAGGGCAAGTTGCCTGCCCACTCCCTTGAGAGTTTTACACACAACCCCCACTCAGATAAGCATATTGAATTATTTGCAGCTAAGTTACTGTTACTAAGGTAATGTTTGGTAATTTTTCTTCATTTCTATGCATTACATAAATGAGTTCAGATGCCAACGTCACCCTTACCTCCAAGAATCTCTAGCTAAAGCCTAATTATTCTAGAATCTGAATATTTTACTTTTCCTGCACACGCGTAAGAAAGGAAGGAATAATTTACAAATTTTAACGTGTTCAGATCCAAAAAAATAGATTTATATACTAATATTGACAATTTAGGGATTGAAATAATAAAAAGAGATCTTTTCATTGCAGGAAAAGTAACTAAAATTTTCCCTAAAATTACTGAGACTGGGAAATATTTGTTGAGACTAGGAATTTTTTTTTTCCAGTTTCAGTCTGCAACAATGTTTTTACCATTTTAATTTTTATACATATTGTACATGTTAAATAGATAATATAATTATGCCCGGTTCAGCACATGTATTTGCAACTGCAATAGACCCTTTTCAAAAGTTATTCATAAATTTCAAAGCGAGGCTAACTCGGCAAATTTTTCATCGAGCGAATCTGACGGCTAGCTGTGGCAGCGTTACCTTCGTACCATATAACTCCTCCAAAGCTGTTGATAATGTATCAGTATTGAAATTAAAACAATAAATGAAGTAATATATTCAATCGAGAGCACAATGAAAAGTAATGAGCATGTGTTTCCTACGTTTGATACCGAATACACTGCCTCGTCAGTACGCTTGTTGTAACTTAGGATTCAAACACAAGCACTAATGAACTAGTATTGAAATTAAAACAATAAATGAAGTAATTTATTCAATCGAGAGAACAATGATAGCTTATTAGCATGTGTTTCTTACCTTGAAATACCAAATACACTGCCTCACGATGACGCTTGTTGCAACTTATGATTTAAACACGAGCACAAAACCTTTTGCCGAGACCTGAAGAATAAATGGTTTATGTTTAGCTGCCAAAATGTGATAGTTCCGGCCATCCAATCAGTTCATGGACGGGGTAGCAACAGATTCATCCGGTCAATTCTCAGTGTTGGTCTTTAACTAAGCATATTCCTCATATAACTCGGATGTTTAAAACCGTCGACCCCCCTTCCAAGTGCATTCCATTATCCCCTGTCAAATAGAACGGAATTATCACACAAACATGACAACTCTCCCTCTCGTGTTTGGATCGTAAGTTGCAACAAGGGAGATACAATGTACTGTAGTTCAGGGGTGTTCAAATCGGTCGTATTCGCTTACATCACTTTACCTGGTCGATTAATTGGTTAAGCGGATACTTTTTTCCATACCAAAACAGAAGATAATATGGCAGCATATTTGTTTTGGCAATTTATGCTTACGGCGTATGTTTATTTCGTTCTCAGGCCTCTGTCGCTTAACAGTACTTTCTATTTAGGCATGAAGAGTATTTTCAGACATCTCTTATAAGAGTTGAGATGATTTCCAACTTTTGATTATATTTTCATGAGGCCGAAATGTTAGGAGGCAACACCTTTTTTGATAGGAATACCTTTTCAACATAAAAGATAACAGTAAAATTCTTAATCAGGTGGAGGTATACATACAGCAAAATATTTTAAAATAATCTAGGTTCTAAGATGGGTTCCTGGGTACCGTATCCTTGGGTTTAAGTTTTTGTGGCCATGAAAGCCATTGTACATTACAAAAGAAAAGCTGCCGGTCCATACAGAGCAACAGATTTGATTAAAACAAGGAACGAAGGATGTATTGCTTATGTTGCAGCTGCATCATCGTCAGAAATGGAAAGGAGATTAACAGCATGGATGAAAAGAGGAAGTATGGTATTAAAGGACAATACAAAGAAATGAAAGAAATTAAAAAACCAAATTTTGTCAAATAGCTAATCGGCGGCTTTTGAGACGTGAGAGTTGAATAAAAAAATTTTTTTAAAATACAGTTGTGTATATTCTTTTCACACGTTTCATTTCGATCATGCTGACGATAGTATTCTGAGGAAAGTTTGAGTACATAATGTTTTCGCTATTTCGTAAAATTGTAATATCTGTCTATTGCTATAGAATATAAAGATCTTTAAAGTGAAAGAGACTGATTAATGCTTTTATAGGTTTAGTGAAACCATTTAATTGTTTGCCAGTTTAGTTATCAGAGAACGAAAATATTAGACCTAACATCGTTTCTTAAATAGTCCTTCCACGCGATCATCACATGATACAAAAAAATTTGCCATCCGATTTCATGAAAGATTTAAAATTCAAGGTAGTAAAAAAACATAAGCAATTTGAAAGTATAATTTGTTTTCACAGATTTAAAAAATTGAACTAAAATTTTAAACCATAAAAAGTTTTGTTGTCTATCAATGCTTCAAAATAGTTCCTATTCGTTCGATTTAACGTCTCGAATTATCCCGTAGTAAGCTCCGGCATCTCCAAAACATTGATATTTTCCAGGACTCATCTTCAAACACCCATCCATCTCCTCACAACGAACCCCTACACCGAACCCCTTGTTTTTCTCTTAAAAACAACGATATTTCGAAATATCAAGCGAATAATATGCTAGACTTTAACAGGGTTTAGACCTTGCAGCTGATTTGTGTGCCCTCCACTTGAGCCGTGCACGTGGCCTAAGTACCGGAAATGGCTCAGACTGCAAACGACCTATATATAACTCTTGTTAACTCACATGTAACAGCACAGGAAAGATCAAGTGCTGATTCCCTGTGTTAGTCCTCTGGTATGTGAATCCATCCCATATTCCTCCTCTTTCTTCCGCGTCCCTCTTCTTTCTTCCATGTTCTTCTTCCTTCTTCTATATTCCTCTTCTTTCTCCCATGTTTTTCTTCTTTCTTTTTTTTCCCTCTTCTCCTATCTTCCTCTTTTTGCCTTTTCTCTTAAGTTCTCTTTCCGTCAATCTTCATAAAATATGGGTAAACTCCTTCAAGAACACACTGTGAATCGCATCATTCGTCTTCATTAATCCTATATTCCGTAGGTCTGTGCAAAGTGTCATGACGTGTTCTTTGATATGTAAAATTCTCTCCATCGGAGACGTCGGTTTAGAAATAAGGTTAAAAGAGAACAAAAAATTAGTGAAACAGCAGAGAAAGTTGGCATTTATAATTACTAAAAACATGGGTCCGCTTGTGATTATTCTCTATGTAAAGTATGGACTAATTTGAGGTGCATGAATTATCTCCGCTCCCCACCAAACAACAGAGCAGCGCCTGCTTTATGTTAATAGCATTGAGCTAAGATTTGCAATGATTTCGTCCACAGCTAATGTAAATCATTGTTTTAAGATATCACTAGTACAAGACTAAATTGTTAACCATTGCCACTATTTCTTTCCAAATAGAGTCCTGGGTCCAAAAAGAACTCGTAATGAACATTTTCTATTACCACCATTCCCTGTAATTCACGGATCTGATAGAGGGAGTTTCAAAAATTGGTCAGCAGATGATTCACGATCAAAAATTTACGTCAAGGTACAATTTCGTGTGAATGTAGGTGAGTCTGATTCATAGATTTATCACGGACCCCAATTACTTAGAAAGGAAATAATGCACCTTAACAGGCTCAAAATTCAAAAGACATCTGGAGCTGGCCAGCCATCCAACAATTGGAAGGTAATGGTATCAGGTGTAGGGAATCATCTTGACATAATCAACAAAATGTTAGAAAAAAGTAGGGTTAGGCCACTTTGCACAATAATTTGAACAATATGTTTCATCCCTTAGGAACAATAGTACTTTCTTTACTGTAATGCTTGAATTAAGAAAGTACTCTGGTCAGCCACAGGAGTGGCAGGAATTCTGGGACAGTTTTAAGAGTGCTGTGCACAATAATGAGCAGCTCTCTACGATAGACAAATTTTCATATTTAAAGCATTATCTTCAGGATTCAGCAAGGAAATCCTGGGATGAGCTCATCGCTGAAGAAAGAAGGGAAGTTGTAAATTCTTGTGTAGATGATGGTCGTACTTGTAGGAAAGCAGTCCTTCAGACTGCACAGGCAACTATCCACGGTAGTAATAAGGTTAGGGTAAGGGTTTTATTCAACTCGGGGAGTTACAGAACCTTTGTCACCTGCGGCACTATTCAGCGAGCTGGCCTTGAACCTGAGCAACGAGAGATCGTGTGTATTAAGACATTTGGAAGTTTAAAAATGAATGAGGGAGAGACAGACATAATCAGTTTAGTTTTACATCCAGTCAGTAATGGGGAAAGTTGTAAGGTAGAAGCTATTATTGTTGATTCTATTACTGATATTGCCAACCCTCATATTGAAAAGGTCAAACATGATTATTGTCATTTATATAATCTATGGTTTTCACCTCGACCTCTTTAGATCAATATTGATCGGATCAATATTCGCCGCTGGATCAAGATTCTGGCTACAAGAAAAGTATGAGCGCGGTGGGCATCCGCATGTTAATCAGGTTTGAGTGAGGGTTAATGAAAACAAGGTGATTTTTGGCTGTGTAGATAGAGGGCTTGTTACATTGTTATCTCACGTTCGCTTAATGTGCTATGGTCTGATTTATTTCTGACATTACTGGAATGAATGAGAAATGGGCTTTCTATTTATGCCCTATTATACCATATACGTTGTTTTGATAGTTTGGTTTTGCGCGATAAAACATTCGTAGGGTTTGTATTAAGTGACGAGATAGAGGCTAAAAAGCTCATTAGTGCCAGTCCTTTTCACCCTCTATATTGTTAGTATATTTTATTTTCTGGTTGGTTTTTTTTTATGTGAGTATAGTTTGGTATGTTAAAAAGTGGCCTGCCAAGTTTCAAGGTCATTAGATGGTGTAAAGGCAGGGAGAATTGATTCTAAAACAGGCTAGGTTTGTATTGCGAATCTCGATCCAGCTGCGAAGATTGATCCGATCATTATTGATCTGGAAAGGTCGAGGTATGCCTTTCAGATGTTTCTTCACAGGATAAGCTCAACATAGACGTACTCATTGGCATGGACTATCTGTGGAACCTTCAATGTGGAGAAGTAATTCGCGGTAAAATCTTCTTTTTAGATATGGCTGAAATAGGATACTCGTGACCTCCAGAGTACCCTATGTCTCTGCCAAGGTTCAAAGAGATGATTTAGCAACTTGCTGACCAGTAAATTACAATTCTTCCTCTCATAGGTCTTCTTAACCTGCCTGACATGGTACATAGTTAGTAACAGGTTTGGACATATCCGGAAACACTGCTTATCTCTCTAAATTTAACAAAGCAGCGTATTTGTAATTCTACAAGGATGACGTGGTACTTGTATTTTGTAAGAAATCTGTAACTTATGTTTACAATCCAAAGTTTTTTGGTCACATTTTTCCGTTTACCAGCAAATTTGGCTGTGTCATGCAAGTTGAGTTTTGCCATGTTGTGACCCTCACCCGCTTTGGATGGAGGTAAGCTTGTCTGGTACCTGCCTCCAATTCCCATATTTGTCAGGTACCCGTTGCCAATTTGCAGCGTACCCTCACTTAATATCTCACGTTTGACTAGCTAATAGGTCTTTGAGAAGTATTTTGCTTGTCATAGACGTGAATCATATGAGTAAAAGAGGGTTACATCACAGAAGAGAGACAGCCTTTTTTTTGATTTTACACATTTCCTTGGAATCGTTCTAAGTTGCCTATGCGCATGTTAGCACGCTAGTTTGACTCGCGTTTGAATAGCGTTCCCTACACCTGCGATTTTCTGCATCTACGCACTCTTAGCAATAATATCGATAGCTTCTTGCACGACTTTTATTTTTAGATCCATATAAATGACGGACATGTCTCCCCAATAAAAGTATAACGTGTTTTTTTATTTTGTTCTTGGAAAAGGAGTCATCTTACATTTTAACACTGGTGTTTTATCCCTTCGTAAATCAAATATCCTTTAAAAACATTCAGTTGCGATTTTATGAAACAATTTTTTTAAGCTGTGTGTTTAATACACAGTTTCGTTTATTATCCAATCCTTAATAGGTTCCATATACCTTGACATACTTTGCGGAGCCAAGATTGCGGACCACTGCAAAGTAGAAATTACTTGTTTCTACAATTATAGTTTGGTCGCCTAGGCTTGTCACTTTTTTCCCCATCTACAGTTATTCTTTAAGGGAAATGAAGAGCCAATGTAATTTGGAAAGCTCCTGTATATTGTTATTATTATTATTATTATATATTATATATATTATTATTATTATTATTATATTGGTAGGCGTTGTACACTTGTATTTAGGCGATTGTGGGTTTTTGTTTGTTTGTTTTGTTTTGTTTTATTGTTATTATACATCAACAGAAATTGAATACTCAATTTTTGTTGATCTTGTTTTGCTTTTATTTAAACTGATATGTTTCCTGGAGCCAATGTGTTATCACTATTGATTCAACAACATCCCACTTCGTAACAACATCAAGATGCATGGATACATGACAGATGATGTACCATAGCTGATGATAATGCTCACTTGGCCCGCTGTATAAAGAGAGTGACCTCCTAAATGTACAGCAAACAATTATTGCCGATTACATCACTATCATGGCAAGATATGTTCATGGTCAAACTGCATACTTCTTGACCTAACAAATATGATCATAGGAATACCTGTTGCTGTTGTCAGCGACATCGTAAGTATTATTGACAAAAAACTGTTGTATGCATTTCTATCCTCTCCATTTACAACAACAGTTGGATATTTAGATTTGCAGCGAAACCTTTCTCATACTCTTTCTTACACAGCTACTTCAGAGGTTGATCTACCAGATTCTTGGTATTGGTAGAAAAAATCCCAAGGAGACCAAGCTGTAGCAAAAACATGTACAGTGCCTCTTGAGCAGTAAGAAATGGATAAGCTCTACAATCCTAACCAATCATTTCATCAATCAAATGTGGGTTTGCCCCCACTCATAAATGAGCTTTACATGATAGAGCAAGATCTAACTGGTGATGGAAAAAGCTTGGAGGAGTTCATGTGAGAGATATACAAAAGTTACATACCAAAACCATTATAGTGAAAATAGAAGCAAAGCAGCAGCATCATAAATGGAATACTCCATTCATGTTGATGCTGTTTGGTACTATTGAAACTAATCACTTTTCTCAGGTCTATCACTGTTGATTTTCAGTCATTCCGTTTGCTCTCTACATTCCAATACATAGGTGGATGACAAATGATGGAAATATCTCCTGCAAAAATGTGCATCCTGCAGACTATGACTTGCTAACTCTGTTTAAGAAAGCTGAGGGCTCTTTGTTTGTTACATCAACAGTGTGACAAGATACAAAAATAAACAAACTACATACTCCATATGCTACAACTATGGTGATAGAGATATCCGCTGGGTTACAAGTGATACAAGTCACAAGATGTTTCAAAAATATCCCTGTATCACATTGCAGACAGTGTACTTCCTTCCTGTACAATACCTACACATACATCAATTGAACAACTGCATCAAAACCAGTCTTTTCCCAAATTCTTCTTGCAGAATAGACAGTGGATCAACTCTAGAGCCCTAACCCACCCATCAATTTTAAAATGGTGTCCCTTACCAGTATGATATTGTTTACAGGTCATCAGCTGATAATGCCAATGCAGATATGTTGAGCAGATTACCACTTACAACCACCAATAGTGTCGACCCAGATGAGAATTTTATTCATCATACTGTAATTGATTCTTTACCTGTCACAGCCACTAAGGTTGGCATGTTGACTGCAAAGGATTCTTTGCTTTCACGTGTATATGATTTTACTCTCTCAGGCTGGCCACAAAGCTGCCCCAGCCCTAATTTGCAACATTTTTGGGTTCGTCGTCATGAACTGACAGTTGAAGATAACTGTCTGATTAGGGACCGTCGTGTCATTCTTCCCGAAAATTGCACGAACAGATGTTGACAGAATTGCACTCTTGCCACCCAGGTATGAGCCGTATGAAGGCATTGGCACGCTTATATGTCTGGTGGCCAGGTTTGGACAAAGATATTGAGGCTACAGTGCAAGCCTGTCCAGATTGTATTAAAATACGCAAGATGCCAGTTCAAGACCCTCTGTTGCTGTGGCCTTGGGCCTCTGAGCCCTGGCAGCGTATTTACATCGATTTTTTTGAAATCAAAGGACATTCTTTTTTATTAGTAGTAGATAGCTACTCAAAGTGGTTAGAAGTTTTTCCCATGGTGAGAACAACTGCTAAAGCTACAGTTTCCAAATTACGTACCTTATTTGCCTCTTTTGGTTTTCCTTTTCAGGTTCTTTCGGACAACGGTCCCCAATTCATTGCCAATGAATTCAAGACTTTCTTGACAGCCAATGGTATCAAGCAAACGTTCAGCCTTCCTATGCATCCTGCTACAAATAGGTTGGCTGAACGGCTTGTTCAGACGTTCAAACATAGTTTTAAATGTGTTTCTAATCAAGTTTCGTTACAACATAAAGTTTCGTCTGCCCTTTTCTCTTACAGGAATACACCACACTCTTCTACAGGTAAAACCCCTTCAGAGTTGTTTTTAAAACGTGCACCTCGCATCTGACTAACTTTAGTAAAGCCTAATCTGAAGGCCAAAGTGGCAGATCACCAAGCCACTACCAAACAAGCAAAGGATGGTAAGTGTACTTCAGCTCCCTCATTTGACTTGTATCAACCTGTGCGAGTCAGGAATTTAAGGGGAGGGCGGGAAAAGTGGATTCCTGGGACAATAGTTAAAATAAATGGTCCTAGGACTTACGTTGTAAGAATTCCTGGGAATCAGCGTAGGTTTGTGCATTTGGATCATCTGATACCAGATGACACTCCAAGGAATATAGATTCTAGAAAGAATAACATCAAACAGTATAGATACGAGCCTTGTAGAGGAAAGCAGTCCCGTTTACCTAATGGAATGTATGATGTATGTTAAGGGAAATAAGTAGTCTGGGATTGAGTGCCCTGTGTTTTACTGCTAACTAAATACGATAGCATAGTTGCAATGGTCACATTATATTAAAGACGTAGCAGGCACAATATTTAGGGGGGAGGGGGGAGGGGGGCTTTGGACACATTTTGACCTTCCTCACAATTGCAGTTGTACACAAAACACTATGAAATTATGGGTAACATTCCCATAATAACTAACTCAATTCTGTTGCCTAAATTGGCTTATCTTCTGCTATATTTGCATGGATAAATATTTTCTTTTTTCAAGACGAATGATCGACGGTTGCAGTCTCCAGCGCCACCATGCCCGCCACTGTTTAACAGTATACGCTATTTTGTTACATTCAAAAGTAATAACATACCAAGCTTCTTCTTAGGTTTTCAGCAGTGTTGTAAGCATGTTGTATTCCAATCGGTACATTCTCCGGTATGTTATCTTCTGCGGCTGAAAAGATGAATAAAGTAAGAGGTCAAGGTGAAACCATACTACATTATCTATTACCATTACGCAAGAAAGAACGGGGAGCGATGACTAGAATCAGTTCGCCAATTAACTATCCCTAAATCGTTGCCGAATTCCAGAACAACAGCTGCGATACTTAACGATACCTTGACGTTATCTCGCAAAAGACTAAATCTTCCGTTGCACAGCTTTGATAGTAGTCTACGACCGACCAAGTTAACTTCATGGGCATGGCATTTGAATTATTTCCCGCATCCTTCAGTTACTAACAAGATCTAGATCGAAATAACTGAGGCTTTACATTTGCCAGGTCCAGACTATCCTGATAATGCGTTTGTTTCGACCATTTTTTAAATATACAAACACCATAATATCATTCGTATATGATAATTATATCAAACATTTCCACAAAATGTTAAGAGAGATTCAAACTATACGCTTGTTTTCAAAATTTCAAATCCCATTTATTGCCGTGGAAAAAGTCAGACTAATGGGGTAACTATACTAAAGGTCCCAGACCTTCCTCGTAGCTTTTATTAAACTTTAAGAGTGGTGCGCACAAGTATGACCTGGTTGAACCTTCCAGCTAAAGCTGCTATAAAACATGGTTACTTTTCAAATTGTAGTCTATATCTCTTAATATTCTCTACACAGACTGCTAAACTCTTGAAACTTACCAATCAATGCAATCTGCTCGTGCTTGGCTGAGTCTTCGCTGGATTTTATCAAAGAAGGGATCAACACAAAATATGAGCAGTGCACAAAAACTTATTCTAGTCCATATTCTTCTCAGGGAGGGTCTATAGTTAACTTACTGCTAACGTATTTGTTAACACTGCAGTCCTTGCAACTTCTACATGTTCTCTGCTATAATGACCTAATATGGAAAGTGATAATTAACATTGCATTTGCAGTACCTGTAGCACTTTTAAGTGTTAACTGTAGAAAGAGCCTTGTCGGTTAGATTTTAGTTGGAATCGGATCAGATCTACTATTTATGATAAAACTTTGTAGAGTTGATGCATAGCGGGTGTCAATCAGCAATTGGGAAGACTAACAACCCCTCAATTTGTTGAAGACCTTCTTTCTCGGTCGGTGGAAGACGCTCTTTCTCCGGTAGGAGAAGACTGTACTACAGCATGATCCACTTTGTAACATTAGGCTTAACTGAAGCAAAAGTAGTTTGTTGAAAATGATACCAATAACTGAAGACAACTAAAGCTATAATGCTACTTGTAAGTAGTACTGTTCTTTGGGTTGCGCGGGGGGGGGGGGGGGGGTCAAACTTGACTATGGCCTTTACACATCGGCATTGTTGTATTATGGGAAGAAAATTTAAGAACATTAGAAGATTTTCAGTTCAACTTGCATTTGGTTAGTAAGCTACTGTAATCAGTCAAAAACATTACCATTATCTTGGAAATGTTGAAAGTCATTGTTCGAATCGAAAGCTAGAGTACACGATGACACCAGCAATCCAATATTTATCACAATGTTCTTCTACTGAGCTATAGGAAATCACCATCGTCAAGCGTTTGGCATTCATGTCCGTTTAACTTTGCGTGTTTTTTAATAATCTACCCTTCAACAAAATCCAGTTTATAGCTTCTCTCGTCCAACGTCAGCACGCATTCAAAAATAAAAATAACCAACGGAGCTTTTTTAATCATCTGGACGAACTGCCTTCAGACAAGATTCGGGCCGCAGCATTGAAACTCGTCAGGTCTTATCTAGATGCCTCGGACATTACATTTGTTGTTGAATGGTGTCCGTTTTTAACATTTCCAAATATCTTTACAGACGAGGAGTCGAAAGGTATTAGTACCGAGCTTTTCCTGTACAGACTTATCATATGTAACAGTGTTATACCACACTTTCAAACACTGAGATAGTGCTATGGATATACTTTACTTTCATGGTAACAAACTGCAGTGGCAAGAGCTCCTTCTCGAAGCTCTCGGGATTAACATTAAACTGGTGAAACATTTTCTCGAGATCGCACATAAACGCAATTTGCTCTTCCCTAAACCGGCACAGCTCACCAATCAAGGTATTGGTCAGGTCTGGGCCTTGTAAGAGGTGGTCGTTCAGAGAAGTGTTGTAGTACTTAGCACTGCAGTCACAGACTACCCGAATTTTATCTTTTTTCCGGGGTTGGTAAATTCCGTGGTGGGGAATATACCATCGGTGCCCATCGTCATTCAGGAGCTTGGATGTAGGCACTTCTTCTGCATGGCCCTTTATAATGTCCGTCATAAACGAAACATAATGGTCTCTGTATTTCTGGTCCTTTTGAAAGCGCCGTTATAATGGCATAAGTCGCTGTAGAGCTTGGTGTTTGTTATTGGGTCATGATGGCATCCCTTGACGAAAAGGTAGTGGCATTTCATAATGCTTGTCGTCGCGCTGGAGAGTGCCATTTTGCAGTCGAGACAGGAACTCGCGATCGCCATATGGGCCTTCAGAGGATGGGGGTAAAACCTCTCGTGGTGTCAGTGCTTGTACACAGTTGTATCCAATAAGAAGTCAAATTTTACACTCTTGTATAGGTAGTAATTGTTCTTGAAGAACCTCTAGGTGTGGCCATTGACGGGCGACTTCAAGAGTAGGAATATGAGAACGATCAGCTGGCATCAACGTCCGCGAAAAGGTTGGAGGCAACGTGATTATTTCCGTCTGGTTATACCCTCGTACCTGTAGACCTCATATCTTTTGGCAATCGACCTTTCTATCTGCTGCAAGCATGGTAGACAGTAACAATGTAACCTTGGGGCCGGTAACTCCTAAGGCTTCGCATGTTTCTTCTAAAATGAAAGTAGTGTCAGACTGTGTGTCTAAATAATAATGCATAAACTAACTGTTCGTTCTCGGGCGCATCACAATGTAAAACCCAAACTGGTACTATTATTGTGGTCTTGTTGCCGAAATTGCTGTCATTCAATTGGCTATAACTATTTTGGGGGGTTGCAGCAGGTAATGATTCTTCAGTCGTGATATCAGAAGGTGGCTCTGCTTTCGTCTTGCTGCGTTTATCTCCATGGAGAGCAGTCGGGTTTTTTTTTGCAGGTACTTCACGTTAGTCGGCGTTTACACTGCCTTGACCTATGCCCATGGCGGAGACACCCAAAACATAGAACATTTTGCAAAAGTCTTTCTATCCTCAAGGGATTTACAAAGAAATTTCTTACATTCATCAATAAGATGAGGCTTGAGGCAAAAGTCAGGACACCCAAGTCTAGGAGGTTAAATGATAAAGTTCTGGGAGCCAGTCTTTTAGTAGTATGGCTAGGAACTTCGTTAATGTCAGCCAGTATTCCAATCAAACCCTGAGCATTGTGGATCAGATCGTGATCATCTTCTCACTCAACAGAGACCCACAGAATATGTATAAACTTGTTCACAAAACATTATATTCAATAAGACTGTAGACTAGGCCTTTAGCTGAAATATAAAAGTATATACGAAGGTTTCTTCTTATAGTGTCACAAATGCAAAGTGACCCCTCCAAGCTGTAAGGCTTACTTGCTTAGAACAGCACTATGCTTCCCAAAACTCGTAGCCAGTTTCAGTAGCTGTAGACAGTATGGTTTCAAATAATGCTCAAAGAGAAGATTAAGTGAGTACATGTAATGTACCCTAAGCTAAGGCTAAGCATGCACAATTAATGTATCATAATCTATTGGGATAAATGGAAAACATCATGTAAGGTAGAAAACCTGGTTTGGGCAAGATATTTGATTTGCTATGTACATCAAGCACATGGGACGTAAACACAGATTTTCATGTATCCACACACATGCACACAGGCATAGGCATACTTGATTAATGGAGAAACTTTGCCCTTGCATTATATATGAAATATTTATTGCGAAATATTACATAACATACCTAATTTTGCATAAGAACATGACAAACTTGATAAACGTTTACCTTGGTTTTCTATAGTTACTTAGTATGTGTATTTCTCTGTATCCACTTATTTATTGTTTTGTAGCATGCTAATGTGACCCGGTCACTTTACACATGTTATATCCCCCCATTACCCTTGCGTTACCCCACTTGAGCCAGCTTAGGCCAACTCTATAGCTTTGTGTATTGTATATGTATCATATTTCCTAGTAATGTGGGAGTACATCCGTTTCAGCACTAACAATGCTGACTCGGAATGACAAGCACGTAAAGCTTGTACCCTGTGATCTGACTAATAAATAACATATGGAACCATAAATGCATGACATAGTCAAAAGTGGACATTTTCAGACTCTCACCCTCCTTGTTTTCAGGAAGAATAATAGATTTTATTGTGTCATATCAATAGACTCATCCCCCACTCCCATTGAGCCAAGCTCAAACACATATATGGGTGCTATGTCAATACATGCCTTCTGCTCTTGTTGCGGTGTAACATACACCAAAGGAATCAAATAGGGATACTTTATTTCCTGTAATAAGAGCTGGAAAACTCATCTGAAATTTTTGTGTCGGACAATGAATTGAGTGTTAATTGTTTGTCCTTGCATCAGAGGAAAGTCACACCTGATGGCGTTTGTTACATTGATTGATATCTTTTGAATAGAATGATAATTGGTATCTATAATTTCTATAGCGCTTTTACGTTTCTGACCTTAGAGTTTTATGTCAGAAAATATCTAAAGTGTAGAAGGAATAGCCCAATAGTCTTCTAAGATAAAGCATTATAAGAAAATGATGGATTGGAGTCGTATGTTCTAAATTGCCAGAAGGTTAGACAATGGCTTAGATTTTAGAATCTTCACATCACCATTAGATCTGATGTCTATAGAAAAGACTATCATATGTCTTCAGGTTAAAGTACAGAATCTGAAGGCGCGATGCTTTGCTCGAGGAACACAATTGCCTTGGAGTAGAATACTGCTCTAGTAGTTGCTGCAAGTACATTGATACGAGATCATTCAACTGCTTAAATGTACGTAAACTAATTTTGAACATAATTCTGCATTGCAGAGGAAGCCAATGAAGACCCTTTAAGATTGTTTGCGAGAAATCGAGCGTCCATTTCCCCCCCCAAATTCTTCTCCAGAATCCAAATAAACCTCCTAATAAACGAATTATATTGTAGGCTGAGAAGCTTTTTCTTATGCCTACTCGTCAGAACCTAACGTCATCATTACAATCAGAGACGATAAAAAGAATTTAAAAATTTACAAAATTAAGAAAACATGAACGTTGATTGCTTACTTTCTTACAAGATACGGACGTGGATGAAAACATACTTACGCAATTTTTTCTGGCCCAAGCCCCCTAATTTCCAGGGCCTCTAAAACTCATTAGGTGATGTCGAAACCTCCTTGATGCAGGATGGTGAAACTGTCAAGTCTAAAGCCTTGACAACACTGAGGAGGCAGTAGCAGATGCTTACCCGTTTCGGAATAATGTTTACAAATTTCTTCCTTGACCTATTTTGTTTCTTCTATTGCTCTCACAGTTGGAACATGTTTCTTGTGACTAAGACTTGAGATGAATGGCCAACTTACCGATCTCCGCATCGGCTGGCGTCGATACTCCCATTTCCAAGAGGTGTTTTCAAATTCAGCACATTTTATCTAAGGACTCCGTGGCATTTTCTCCGTAAGCCATTCTCTCGCTCTCTCTTTTTCGGAGTTTATCACGGATATCTGTTCGTTGAACGAGTGATTTCCTTTGGAGCTGATCTTTCAGTGTTTGCCATGTTTCAAACGCGGTTTTACAATTTCCAACATGGATCATCAATGTAAGCGTATGTTCCTAGGAGCATTTCGTTTGTGATTATGTCATCAATAACATGCTGAAAACTAGCTACTCCATTTGTCACAGCAAATGGAATCCTTTTAAATTGGTAAAGGCGATGGCCAGCTTCGAAAGCAGTAAAAGGCCTCTCTTCTTCTTTAATTTTCACTTGATGATAGGTACTTGTCAGATCCAAACTGCCAAATAGTAACGCCGTGACTTGACAATAACTGGTTTGCAGATTTGTAAAGAGGGGTGGAGGTGGAACAGAAACAGTAGTCCACAAACTGTTAGGGGTGGCATAGGTCCTCCGAATGGAATTTCGACAGTAGAGTGTTGTTTTAAGAAGTCTTGTCCAAGGATGATGTCACAGCACAGGTTGTAGAAAATGATGAGCTTGACATTGTTGTACGTAGTGTCACAACGTTTCAATTGTGCACTGGGACTTCCAAGGACTTTGCAAGTATGCGATGTGGCAGCTATTGAAACTTCTCCACGTGTTGGTGACAAACCCAAGTCATTCTTTATACAGCTGTATGAGCTGCCAGTATCGATCAAAGCTTTTGCTTTTACTCCTTGAATTTTGACGTTCGTTACAGTTTTTGAGCGGCATTGAGGTCTTGCAGCGAAAAATAGAAGCCAATGTTGAGACTGATGCAGAAGTTGGTTAGCTACTCGAATGACACCCCTAAGCAAAATGCCCCTTTTCCCCACATTTATTGCAGCTCACCTCTCTTGCTGGAAATTTAGAACGTGATTGTTTGTTTAATCCACAGAAGAAACACTGGGGAGACATTGCAGCAACAGTCAATGCAGGCATTAATTCTGAGGTAGCCCCATCAAACCGGTCTTTGTCTGATTCTATAGCATCTGATATACTTCAATCAACACTGGTAGGTTGAGTGAATGAGCCAGAATGCTTTTGGGCCATCTCCAATGTATGAGCCTGGTTAAATGCAGTTTTCAGGTCTAGTGTTTGGTTATCCAGTAACCGTTGCTGAATATGAAATGACAGTAAACCATTAATGAAGGCTTCCTGTATGTAATCTTCTCGGTTCTCGTTACATGTTACATTCTGGAACTTGCATTCTTTGGCAAGCAGTTTCAGTTGCTGCATATACTGATCCAAAGTTTCATCAGCATTCTGCCTTCTGGTGGCAAGGATATGCCGAGCAAAGGTTTCATTCTTCTGTTTCACATAAAGCCCTTGAAGAATTTCAATGGCAGCATCATATGTCTCGGTATCGGCTATGTATAAATCTTTCAAGCCGTAACTGCCAAAAGCATGACGTTTGCTCTCTGTTCTCATTGAAAAACGTCATGAAATGCATCCCAAGTAAATATTTGTATTAAGGGGGTGGTAAAGATAAGCAAAGGCATAACTACGTTAATATGAAAATCTTATGAAAGGCAATATGGCTCCTAATAGCAACCAGTATTTCATCAGACGTATTTGACATATGCTATTTCAAACAATATGTGTATGGTTTTTAAAGTGCAAAATATCTGATAGGGAGGGCAAAGTGTGTGTATAGAGAATGATGAAAGTACTAAGGGATTTAATTTATTAATCAACTTGTTTCCATTAAGGGGAAAGAAATGTTGAAACACTTAGAAACTTTATGGTTTGTATGCCCAAAAGCTCTTGATATAGTCACACACTAATTTAAAAATGAATCAAATAGTATTCTTTTAATAGTTACTCCACTTCGTCTTATTATTGACGCTTAAATATTCAATGAAATTTGTAACGATTAGCAATTAAATCACATTCTTTTATACGCGATTTTATTAATTTGAGAGGCATATTTTTTGTTTATCAGATTTAGTCTATCACGCCAGTAAAATTATAAAAAATCACATTTCTACAAAACTTAAAACAGACAAATATATGCTGCTATTAATAAGAGAAGGAAAAAGATTTAAGTGATAATAACTAAACCACCAGGAAAGACACTCATCACAAATATTGTATTTCGTGACAACTAGAAATATTTCAGTATACTGGAGGCAGGTATGACTCTTTACAATAAAATATAACAGAACATACAGAGGAATGTACCCATTTCAAAAGCAAAAGCATAATACTTACCTACATCAAAAACGCAGGGGCTGAATCTCATTTTTTGGTATGCTTTACCTAAACATTAGTAGGCCAAGAGAAAAAAGGAAGTGTGAAACAAGAGAAGCTTAGATCCCATGTAAGAAGTTTTATATTCTAGAGAGATAAAAAGGTAAAAGTAACTGCACAAAACTACGCAAAATTTTCAATCCAAAATTTTGAAAGACGATTTGAAATATACGATTAGTTTTATCGATAAGAGAGGGTTTGAAATGTTAGTTTGCTTTTATTTCTCTAGTCGCCACATTAGTTCCCAGTCATCCCCCGGTGGACGTCGACATCCAGCTCAAAGCAATTGGAGACAAGCCTCTCTGCGCTATGTGACTTGACCAAGGAACAACTGCCCTCCGGCCCATCATCAATCCAAAGCCCATTAAAGTAGAAAAGTAGTAACGGAGCCCATAGTTTCCAAACTTTGTTCCTTGCCTTTATGTTTCCACATTTTTAGCATTGCTGTTTTTCTCGAATATAAACCCATGGAAACTCCACCCTCTGTAAGCCCGACAAAGGATTTTACTTATCTGAAGGCTAGCGTACAGCCATCAGGCATTTTAGTTTTATATATCTATATCTATATCTATATATATATATAGTATATATAGGCTATATATAATATATTTAGACATTGACTTTGAGTAGCAAGCCATTTTTGTTGAGTACAGTATTGAAAGCAAGAACGTCCAGATAACCGTCTATCATTTAAATTAATGTTAATTTAAAAAATAATTTAAATTATTTATTCAACTTTGCTTATAATATCATTCTAAAACAACTAAGTTTACTGTAAATCTTCAATACAGTAGGTAACAGAAATGGGTTTGCTGCTTTAACTGGCCTTACAACAGTCGAAATATACGGATCATAACATTTTAAAAACAAATTTGCAATAAACAATAAAAGAACTTGAAAAAATTAGCACACAATGACAATAAATAAGATCATAATTAGAAAATAGTGATGGCATTTCCGGACAAAACAAGTCTTGTCTGATGATAAAAAGATCGTCAAAACCTATCAATTTCACCTAATTAAAAAGTTTAAAGCTATAGCAAAAAAGTGGAAACCTTGTTTTACAGATTAAGCAGGGCGACCAGTTTTAAAATTAACTACCATACTTGTCAAATTCAATATGTTCGTGGTGTAGCCTATTATCAGATCTTAATTCATTAGGCTACTTAAGATGTACGACTATAGAAATTGTAGCAGTCACAATGAGTCAGCAAAATGTTCTAGTGAAGGGAGTCAGGCCTACCTTTAAATTAGATAATGGTATACATTGATAGGTCCGAATTGTAAGCTTAAGGACTACACCAAGTTGGCCTAAAATATCAATATCGTAAAGCACTTGTTACATACGAACTGTTTGTAATTGAGGACACCATGTTCTCTGAATTGAAGTTGTGCGACATGGCCTCTATTTGTTAAACCTTGAAATCTCATTCAACGTCAGATTAGACCTTCAAGTCGTAGGCCTATCATATGCAACTGGAGACTTAGATACAACCACGTCTCAGGTGTGTTGAGTTTATCATTTCGTTGGTAAAAAATATAAATAAAGTACATGGTTCCCTTAACAGGACTTTCAAGAGACTGCACCAAAGGCTTGCACAGTAATAACCCCATAAACTAAAGGTTAAGGCAGGAATAAGGAACTGCCAGCCAATCATATGGCTAAATCAGCTCGAATCCGTGACGTTGGTCAGGCCGAATGTGGGAGAGCATGACCCTTCTCCGAAGGCTACGAAAACATCTAACTACTTGGTAGAAAGCCATGATAATGATCTTCGATGTGTTCAAGAAAATGTGTACGTGTGTTTGTAGTGGGTTTGGGTGGCCTACACGTTATCATTGTGACACCGAAAGGTTTAATTGGAAGGAGGGGCACTGGGAAGACCCTTTTTACTAAAGTTTGGTTGGAATTTTTAAGTCAGGCTGGGCCTGACTAGCCTGCCCTCTGACTTCACCACTGCCCTTTTAGTTTCGTTATCAACCCCTCCTACATCGAAACCATGTACGATACACGCCTCTGGTGTACAAATATCTCATCCTTACTTATATCTTAACCCTAGCTAAAAAGAAAATGCTATCAAGTGCCCCTGAAGGTCAACAAAGGAATGGTACAAGCAACAGTCAAAGGCCTCAAACGGAAGGTGGGTAGAATATGTTTGTTTCCTAAAGTCCAAAGGGGACTGTTTCCTGCTGAAATAGCAAATGAAAGATAAAAGATTAAAATCAATTTCGATATTGGTCAATCTTAGAAGTGAGAATCTGCGAATCCACACCGTAGATTTTTACTTTTATAAAATGAATGTATTGACAACTGCATACTGCGGAAGCTATCTATTGCCTTTGGACAGACTTGAGGTTTTCACTTGAGTCTAGCTTTCCTTTTCCGGAACAAATTAATCGCCTCTTTATCTTCAAGTCCAGAAGTTTTAATTTAATCACGCAAGCTTTTCAAACACTCAAGTCGTAGATGGCAAAATCATACCATTTTAATCACGTCACCTACGTGGGTCGCGCTTATGTCAATGTTGAGGCAGAAGAACCCAATTCCTTTCCTTTTGTGCATGAAAATATAAGGAAAGGAACTAAATGTTAACTTGGCAAAGTTTTAGCTTGAAACGAGACTCTCATTGTCGCGAAAAGCATTTGGCCGCGACGCGGGAAAAATGGGGGGAAAGCCGCGACAGTCGTGGCAAGATCGGTGCAGTTTGACTGTAGGGATAGACATTAATCTCTGATAAAATCTGATAAAATGATACCAACTACACTAACAATGCGGATGTATACGGCTGAGAGCGTATGGCAGAGAGAGATTCATGTAATCTACCTCATCGAGTGTTTGAAGTTGCTCCCCTCCCTTATACAATAATTTACTGGATTTACCAGCGTCAAGACGTTCGGAAAGGCTGGGAGGAAATCTTCCCAAAATCCAACGTTTTCATTTTGGGCGACTTACATAGAGATGGTTCAAATTCTTCTCCTATTCTTAAGGGCAACCAGAGAGAACAATTGGGATTTACATTTGTCTGCAACACGGTCCTTGTTACCTTGGTTTTTCGTCGCTGATAGAATTAATTATTCACGATATGGCACTATGTATTGGTTGAGGATGTGCTGCTTACATAATGCTCATCCAGGTACGTTGCATTTACAATTATGGATTATTGGATTCCGTATCCGACGAAAGCCCAGAACAAAATTTTTATTAGGTCACTGGAAAGCTGGTGAATAAAGCAACATATCACAATTAGCGTGACCAGGCCATCGTATTGCCTTACAAGATTTTATAACCCCCAAACGTACTTTGTTCTAGTTAACCTACATTGAAATTCCAATTTTTTATTATTATATCTATTTGTATACGCAAATAAGGCACTATATCCCAAATATAACGTTCCGTTGTACGCATGTGCTTGAATCGTATCAATTTTCTTTTCTAGGAACATTAGCAACAATTAAGAACAATTGGACATGTCAGCGACAGCAACGTCGTGGATTTTCATCTACTGCGTGTGACCAAGTCATTGAACAAACGTTCAATCGTGACTTTAAAACCAAAGGTGGTTTAACTGGGTTTTCCCTCAATAAAAGCGCTGTTCAGAGATGGATACTATCTCAAGCACAGAGAGGTGCCATTACCCACCAATGTCAAGACCTTGCTTGCATCCACTTGAGAAACAGGTTAGTAACAGAGAAAATTCACCTCAATTATTTGAAATAAAGTGGCAAAGGGACTGTCATATAGAAAGTAAAGGTAGTCAGTGAGATATTTTGCATATTGAGCCTTTTTAATGGAAATTGCCCTTAAATTGCTTTCTTTCTCCTTCCAATTTACAGAGAACGAAGAGACTTAGATCAAACGCAAATTGGCCGTCATAATGATGAGGTTGCTGCAATAGTAGAGACTATCACACACATGATAAACCCATTCACGTTGCTGAAAGGCGAGCTCCTTAATATTTCTACCGGAGAGGTCGCCTCTCCAGAAGTGAAAGGGGATCTGCTGACAATGAAGCTAAAGGGGGAAGAAAAACTACAAAACTTCATTAAAGAAAAGGTTCTTGCAGATAACCCAGACGTCTTTTTGCCCATATCATTAACTAAAATTAGGACGTTTTCAAAGAGTTGGGATAAGTCAAAGTCAAAACCTTCAAGCTTTAAAGATGTTGGACTTTATGAAGTTAAATATTTCTGTCCAGTCATACGGCATATTGAATCACAATGAAACAGCTAATGACGTACTGTCTTTCATATTTTTGGCAGTTTATATGTGAAAGAATCATTTTGTATGATTATTCTGTCAAGATTAAACGCTATAGAAGGGTCACACTATTTTCACCAGTTTCTCTATGAATATACTCATTGATCACTTAAAATTACTATAAATGCTTAAGTTATGCACAAGCACTCAATTTACAAAAGAAATTTTCATAGGGTGCTCTTAATCAAGAGGGGTGGTAAATCGGGGGAGGTGCTTAATTATTTTCCTTTTGATTTACCTTTTGATTTTGAAGTACCAAACACTATTATTTAGAGGTGAATGTTAAACCATGCCCTTATCAATGGGATTGAAGGATTCAGAAATGTGGTTTCTCTGCCCTCTGAATTCACGACAGCATTTCCCTGCAGACGGTGCGGCTTTTTGCAGGGGTACAAATTTTCAGATGCCAAAGTTCACCAATGAAGAAAAAATCGCCACTTTATTTCATGTGACATCTCCCTCAACTTGCTCGCATGCAAGCTTTGCTGATTGCCTCACATAAATGCGGGAATGTTCATTCATTCTCATCTTCTCCTTTGTTTTGAGCTCAGGTATGTTATTCTTGAATAAAGGCGAATATTATATAGATCCTCACCCATTAAATAGCCAGTGTGAGAAGGTACAGCAAATACATATGGGAAGGGAATATAAAAAGGAAGTGTGATGTGATGAAAAAGTAAAATAATAGATGAACAGGAAAATGGAGCAGAAGAGCAGAGGATGGCAAGAGAGGAATGTAGGACTAAATTGAAACATATAGATTGGCAGAAGAGGAAGGGCACCCCCTCTTCCCCCCTCACTCTCCTGTTCGGCATTACAATTTTCACACTTAGAGTTGGATTGTGCAGAGTTCTCTTGTCTATGTGTGTCAGTTCATTTGATATGTCTTGGTTATAGACACAGTCTTTTTGTCCTGTTTTAATGGTCCCATTTCAGGTCCTTTTGGGTGTTTCTGACATTTTGTACTTAGGATATTTACATACCAACAGATGTTGCTCCACCTAATATATCTCCCCATGAGTTCAAACCAGTACAGTTTGTTCCTTCGTAGGAGACTATCAATGTAAGGAATCTTAAGCTTTGGTAAAAGTCTTTATTACTAATGTCTTGATCTAGACCAATGCTAAATATCCAGAGTACATCACTTTCTTGTCATTCAACAACATTATTTCTAATAATGATGATGATGATGATGATAATGGTGATGAAGATGAAAGGTGCCCCTTATATACCGGCAGCGGAATTGGGAAAATGCGATTGCGACAAATCGTACAAACGGCTATCAATAATGTAATGTACAAGACATCTTTTGGTTAATTTACATGTCAAATAAAACGGAATTCCGGTCAGCCACCACCTCTTTAACACGACCATCCCTCAAACATGATGATGTTTCAAATATTTCCAAATGGTTCTTCCTTCCTTTTCATTTAAACTAAACATTTCTAACACGACAAACCTGCTAATATAACCACGATTTCTGATTTGACTGTCTGAAACTTCAACTCGAAGTTCGGTAACACTGCTACCAGACTACGCTGACATGACCCTTTAAAAGTGAGAGGCAAATTAAAGGAAATAAGAGCTGGTTGTGTTATTGCTACGTAGTTGCTGGTTCCCCTGCAGCTAATGGATCAAAGGGTAAGGAATTTTGCTACATTTTTTTTTTATAAATCTCGACCTTACTATCATGACTTCCTGCTAGCGCTACCATTACAACCGTCTCTATGGATGGGTGCTTAACCTGAGTTCCACTGTACATGTTTTAATTTCGAATTTTGTTGATATCTATAAAAAGCAAACAAACAAACAACAAAATAACCCAAAACGTCTGAATATTCAGACATGACGTATATGGTTATTGTTTAATTTCTTAGTCTCTTAGTACTTTTAATCTTTGCCATTCAGCATCAATACAAAATTGTGCATTAAAGCAATGTCATCAGGCGTGCTTAAGAATAAACTAATGTACAATTGGGATTTTTGTACAAAGCATTTTGATTAAAGAATCAAATAGCACATTTTCAATTGTCGTATGAATGACGTATTGATAGCAGCGTTATCCACCGTACCAAAGCTGTGATCATTCACTTGACTACTTCGTCTGATAGCTTATATCTTAATACTATCTGAATTCAAAGCTTGGAACAAGCGTGTTGTCCTCTAGTGCCTGTCATATTGTTATGGCCTACAACAGTAGTCTGCAACCTTTCGTTTCCTGGCAACCCTCCCTGCGTACGATATAATACTTACTTGTGGACCCCCTTGGCAATTTGCCGAATCATATAAATGCTTGCGCGCATGCGCATATATATTTAATATGCTTTCCTACAAGTTATGATAGAAACCTTACCCATGATAGCTATTGTTGTTTGTTATGTGAAAAAGAAATTATTATCTATCCTTCCTGATAGTTAATAGGTTGCGGACCCGTAGAAATCTCTTAATTCTTATTTTAATCAACAAATATCGGCTTACTGAGAAATGAAATTTTTTGCAATAACAGCGACAAGACTAAGTATCCCAAACCAAGAAATAGTTTTATCAAATCATCTATTAAACAAGCAGCAGAAAAAACATTTTCGTTGACGTAAGAAATAGGCTAAAGATCTGATGCTTTTTTTGTCATATTGATTGGTTTTTTGTCCTTTGCAATGTTCTATTAGTCGTCAGCCATAACTCATTTGTCCCCCCGTCCCTGGTAGCGCTGTTTCATTGTTTTGAAAACTTGTTGGAATCGTTCTCTATGCTCATAACTCATATCGCCGCAAATTTCCGAAAATTTATCTAGATGACTTGATGCAGTAAAAATTAAAAAAAGTAAAAGTAAAAATTTTCAATAGAAAGGCCTACCATAATGTTTTTGCTTAATTTTGGATTCAGAAAAACTATGGCTTTCATGAGTCAGGCACAGCCACCATCCCTTTTCTTGAGTAATCCTAAAAGTATTACCTTGTTTAGGGCAGTGTGAGAAAATAACGTTTAATCACAAGGTAATCTATATAAAAAGTAATCTGCCATTTTGTTTAGCAGTTTTCAAATGTTTGCAAGATACCCGCCCAAACAAACAATTTGCAGAATGGATAGACAAACTATTTTGCCTCGGGATCAGTGTGAGCGGCAAAAAGTGTTGCTTTTTATGCCTGAATAATACTTGACTTTGCCTTATTTCTCCACCCTTAAAAGAAGTCTTTGCATAATTTCAACTAATAATAACACCTAAACGCAGTGAAGTAAAAAGCTAACGACTCGATACCTCATATGAATCAACAAGATAAAGATACAATGGCTGGTAAAAATAGCACAGTTGCTTGTAGAAGGTAATTGACCCAATCAGAATAAGTGGACAAAGCCATCTTAAAGTAATACAACATATAAAGATATAGAGGACTGGTAGTTGAAAATTTAATTTTTTTCTTTATCACACAGAAGCGAGCCACATATTTTAGACCAATTCCAGAGGTAAAGCTGCAAAACATGATACGTACCACAACCCAAAATTATCAAGCTCGCAAACCTTTACGTATTCGGAGTTAAAAAAATGGTGAAAACAGCATCTTTTAGATCCACATCGTTGGTCAAAAAGGTTGTATTTGTAACGGTGTTTGAATCGATTTAATTACAACCGCTTCGAGATCAGTTCATACTGGATGCATCGTAGTATCCGTTCATGACAGCAGATGATAGCTTGGATTCAAGACGCTCCTGTAGAACTACATTTCTACGGCTTCTGTTCATTTCTTGTTTCTTTATTTAAGTAACTTTGTGTTGAGTAACCGGTTCTTTAACTTGACTATTTTACCATACACTGATCACAGCAATCGTATGGAATCAGCTAAGACAACTTTTTGCGATGAATTTATAGGAAATTAAAAGACTAAAGCACGTCATAAAAAACATAAGAGTCACGAGAGCGACATCTTTGTTGAAAAAAAGTTGTAAACAGTTTCTTTTTTGTCGACAGTGCACTGGCTTCCTTTTTTTGATAAATGCGGCTTCTAAAACGGCAAGATGAAATAGAGATCGGGCTTTGGTTGATACTCTAAACGAATCCTCTTGATAGTTGTCAGCACATGATGGATTTTGAAGCAAATGCTGTCCTATTGCCGGGATGGTTTTGGGATCTGTTGACCACCTTTCTTAAGGGATAGTGATTAATAAATACACTTTTCACTCACCGATTTACTCGTTAAAAACGTGCTTGAATAATCATTTCTCTAATATCGGCGGCCCATTCCACATCGCATGAAATCACAACTTCATACCACTGCCATTGACAATGAGCTCATTTTTACTAAACGAGTCATCACAAAAGTATTATACAACCTTAAATCAAGTTGTACTGTTAAAATAAGTAGTTTTGGTTATTGCAGTCTTGATGCATTTCTCCCATCTTCAATAACAATTAATATTTCAGCTGCCCTGGAGACTATGATTTTCAACAGGAGTACCACGTAAAAGGAGCATACTTTGAGAGGGTCTTAGGTGTGACTTGTGATGTTATTAAATCTTAATTAAGGAATAACGTCTTTTACCTACTTTATTTCCTTTCTGGAAGCCGGCTTCGTTTTTATCTAGACACGCCCATATTTTATACTGAGTGAGTGCAATCCACCCACGAGACGTTATTGTCTTTCTATCCCGCTTTTCTCTACATTTTTCCATCTTAGAGTCTGTAACGTACTGCGAGATTTCTTGAACAATAAAAAGCTGCCGCGATTCAAAAAAGTTGCAAATGATGGACCTAGAAAGGAAACTTCCGCCCTTTTTCTCATGGACTGTGTCCGTCGCTACTGCGCCAAATAAAGGCAATCAGAGACAGCATAACCAAGATTTATCCTAAACTACAACAACATCCTTTCCACTTTGGTTTTTTTCTCTAATTTATGCAACGCCCATTCTACTTACAAAACAGTATACAAAACCCGCATTGGTTGTTAACCAGTCGTTGCTAATTGAAGTTTTGAGAGCTAAAACTTTCTGACGTTTACTCTACTATGTTTGTCAGCAGATAGTTAAATTTGATGATAAAAGTTGCATCAGTTTGGCTCTACAAATGTTTCTAAAAATTGTATCTCGATAAATTTAAATGGATGTATTATAATAAAAACAGTTATATGATATCCATCAGAGCAATATTCTTAGCCCACATTCCACATTATAAAAATGCCCAGATACCTAAAATATAATATTTGCTTGGTAACCAACCTCTTCCTCCTCCCCTTTTGAATAAGTTAATTTTTAACTTATTTAGTGTATATAATAATAATGAATTAAATTAATGGATTTTGGTAATTAACGTTATGTGTCTTATATATGAGCATGTTCGAAAATAACAAGAATGATATCCGAATAAGGTAGGGCCCTGGTATAAGGCTGAAATCCTCTGTGTATGTGACAGAGCTAACAAACATGATCAAATGTTTGAAGTTTTACCAAATGTCGTAATTTTGACATTTTTTCTTGTTGCAGGTCAAGCATGGAAAGAACGCCAACAGATTGAATATCAGAAAATTCTGCAACCCCCAGTACCCCAGACAACAGAAAGCCAAACTGAACAAGGTATGCACAGCGGCATTGATATTCATCTTGACGAACAAAATACTTCAAAAGATTTCTCCTTGTGTTCTATCTGCATGAAGAATCCTTCTTCAAATAGATTTTTAAAAGACATTACTTATGAAATTTGCTTACAGAATGTGTTCAAAGATAGTAGAAAGAGCGTGAGGGAGATGGCAAAATAATCTAATTCAATGCCGTCAAAACGCATCGTCATGGCTTGCATTAGATTAAAAAGAAGCAATGGGAGAAATACAAAGTGAGGTTCCTAGTTGCGGGAGGGACATGAGAACCCTTGATGATAACGATAATAATGATAATGATGTTGATAATGACGATGACGAGAATCATGACAATAATGACGACGATGACGAAGATGATGATGTTGATAATGAGCATGACAATGACGATGATGATAATGGTGATGATGATGCTAATGGTGATGATGATGATAATGACAATGGTGATAATGATGATGATGATGATGATGATAATGATGATAATAATGCTGATGATGCTGATAATAATGATAATGATGATGATGATGATGATGATAATAATGCTGATGATGCTAATATTAATGATGATGATGATGATGATGATGATGATGATTATGATGATGATAATGATAATGACAGTGATGATGGTGATGATGACTCACAAGATCTAAAGGCCGTCCATCTTCAGCCAACGTGCTATGGTGGTAGAACTATATTTGTTGTCAATTTTTTGCTCCGTTTTCGAAATTCCAGCATGCTGAAAGATAAGTGCCCCTTTCTACGCCTTTACGTCTAGTTTACAACTAAAATGTTATTGGTTTTGAGTGAAACCAAAAGATTTTTCACTCTTGAAGACATTCTGCGCAAAAGAAATCCCTCTCTGAGATAGTTCTAGCATTGAAAAGAACACTATAGATATAGAAAATATGTCACCACCGGGCAGCGAACCTGTGACCCACGCTTTCGCGGCGTGCGCTCTACCAACTGAGCTAGGTGACCACCGATGTTAACATACTTTCATTTCTCTAGTCGCCACATTAGCACCCAATCATCCACCGGTGGACATCGACATCCAGCTCAACGCAACTGGAGACCAACCTCTCCGCGCCATGTGACTAGACCAAGGAAGAACTGTCCTCTGACCCGTCATCAGTCCAAAGGCCGCTAAAGTTAGAGAGTATCATTGAAATTTAAGAAAAGATTACTAGAGAAATAGAAAATATGTCACCAACGGTGACAAATCCTCTCTCCTCGATGATAGTTCTAGTACTTGATAGTATTAAATATAGGCCTGAATGAGATAGGCCATTCGCACCTTTCCCTGAATACATTTCCACAAATTAGGGAGCTTAAACAGCGAAGTGGCACGTCGCAAACGTCACGTCATAAACGCCACGTCGCAAACGCCACGCGAAACTGTGCTTTCAGACTGAAGTGGCAAATGCCACGTCGCATGCTTGAAAAATACCGGCTCAGTAGAAAGATGTATTCCTCTGATGAAGACAATGTTATTGCCCTTATGGGTATGATAGTTGGTAGGAGAAAACGTAAAAGGAGATAGTGGGTACATTTCCCATCAGATAAGGAATGGCGACTTGTACTGCCCTTTCCTAGTCAGAGAGGGCCTTAAACTACACCCAAAAGATGCCCTTCGTCATTTAGTGGCCATTGTAGAGCCTTAATTACAGGGGTAGGATACTAATGTTGCAAATGCATAAGGGCTAAAGAACAACCTGTACTATTTCTAAGCTAATATGTTGTTGTACTGCATAGATTCTTTAAGTGGAAAAGACGTATTATAACCTACGTCTGCTTAGAAGTCGCTGTGTCATTTCATCCTTTTGCAGTTGTCTATTGTATAGAGTGGCCGAGACCATTTGAACGGCGAGTGATATTTCGTGAGCGAACGTAAATTGAATTGTCATGCCGTTTTGTGTTTAATGTGTTTTCTTTTTCAATGGTTGGATGCCATATGTGTGGACGTTGTTAGCGTTTGTTGTTGATGTGGCTGTGATTGTGTAAGGTGTGCATAGTTTCTTTGATCTTTCTGGAGGTTGTATGGACCTCCTTGTTTATAATTTGGTTGTTTTCTCCATCAAAAGTGTGCCCTTCCTTCCAGCAAAGTTCGGCGATCTCGTGACTCTTGATATCTCTCTTTGCAGTGGCTCTCTTGTGTTCTTTCTCCTTCTGATCTAAAAAACGCATATGTAGGTCACTCGACAGTCCTTACACTGTATCTTATATACGATGTTGTTTGCCTCTGCTGCTGGGACAGGACCTTTGGGTTTTGACAGAGACTTTCGTGAGGTGGACAATGTAAAGAATGTGCATCAGATGTTGAGTACTCTTTGATGTTTTCACTGGTGTCTTTGACGTAGGGGGGGGGGGGGGGGCATACGTGTTTCAGAGGCTCTGTTTCCTGTTCCTGAGGGGGCGTTTTTCTTCTCCGCAAGGCTACTCTGATGTCTCTCTGACTGTATCCGTTGCATAAGAGGATGTCTTTGAGGTGTTTTTCTTCTTCCTGCAAGATGGTTGGCTCCGATACGACTTTCATAGCTCTTCAAAAGAGGGTTGTGGTGATGCTATTGAGGGCTGAGGGTGGATGAGGTGATGCATTATTCAGATATTGGTCAATTTGGGTTGGTTTCTTGTAGATCTGGACAGCAATGCGATGGTCTGTTTTTCTTGTCCACTGGAGGTCCAAGGAAAGTAGTTTGCAATATTCTTCCGTTTCCATAGTGAATTTGATGCCGGGATTGAGGGCGTTAATATGTTCAAAGAGGGCATGCATATCTACTTTCTTGATGATCGCAAAAACATTGTAAACACATTTTTCCCATTTAGATGGTTGCGGGTCAGCGGTCGTAAGAGCCATGCTTTGAAAGACTGGCATGAATATTTCAGCAGTCATGGAGGACGTAGGGGCTCCCATGGGTACGGAATTACTTTGTGATAACAACCACCTAATAAGATACTCCAGTAGCGGCACTGCATAAACGTAACTTTAAATAACTTGTATCATAATTAAGCATCATGTCGCATCAGCTCTCGTAGATACAATATAGCAATCGCAGGTCAGTTCATACTTCCGAAAATTGATTACCAAACAGGGTAGAAGGTAAATTCCTTTAGTAGGTTTAAATAAATTAAGACACAGTCACCGATTTGCAGTAAAATGAGATGAATTGTCTTCCTAGTTTTGATTCAGAGTGCAAGAGAAAAACGCTGCTAAGCAGAGCAGTTGTGAGTTTACGGGGTAGGATATCCAGTGTCAAAAGAGAGGGAAAAAAAAGCTTTAACTTGCATGTATTTGGTGCAATTATTCACGTGAGAAGAATTAGGTGGTTTGGCCACACGGAAAAAAAGTTAGATTGGCAATTCTTTCCATATGATGCAAGAACTAGAATTTCCTGGAAAATGACCATAGTAATATCAAATATGGCTCCAAGTGACCATGTAGATAAAGATAACTAAAAGCTTGTTGGTCCAAGGACAATGCCCCTCAATTTTGGCTACCGGGCAGAGAAGAAAGTCATGAGGCAGACTCAACTGCCCAGTAGGACCACCTGTCATGAATTATGGAGTGCATCTGTCATCAATAAGAACAGATACTACATCCATTCCTTGCCAAAAGGCAGTGAATTTCTCTAGCACCTCTTCAAGACAGATATCCGTATTTATTGACAATGATGAGCCACAGGGTGTCTTCTTTTAAGCAAGTAGGTAACAATTCCAAGACTGAAACATATCAGAAATCAATGATATCTCATCTGAATTCATGGAAGCTGTCCTGGATTACTCACTGATACCTTTTCTCAAACAGTTGAATCCATTGTACCCCAAAATGTTTCCTGTACAAATAATTTTCATCTTAAATGTTCATGGCATTAACAAGGTGAGAAACAGCAAGAATTAATCAACGTCTCACCATATTTCAAAACAAAAGGTCAGTTTCTGATTATGTTGGTAAATCTCATTTGTTGTATTTAAAAAAATAGGAGAAGAATGCTAGGGAAACAGAAAATATGTCACCACATGGGATCGAACCTCTGAGCCATTCTTTCATAGCATGCACTCTACCAACTGAGCCAAGTGATCTCCAAATCATCCACTGGTGGACATTGACAGCCAGCTCAACACAATTGGAGATCAGAGTATGGGATCGGATCATTGGGATCACCTGGCTCACTTGGTCGAGCAAATGCCACAAAAGCATGGGTAATGGGCTTCATCCCTGGTGGTGACACATTTTCTATTTCTCTAGTGGTTATTTTCAAATTGATATTTCAAACCCTCTTTTTTCAATAAAACACTTATGTTTTGAACATGGAATTGAAGGTCGTTTATTAGATTGTCTACCTTAAGGCATAAAGGGAGAAAGAAAGTCATAGATGGTAGAGTTTATTATGTCTTGAGTCACTGTCTTTTTGTGAGCCATCTACCATAAACAGCGGTCTATAGTCTCCACAGTGAACACAAAATTGTTGTATCTGAGTTGCCGCATCTTTAATACTCAGTGTCATTTAGTTTGGTTCCTGTAGACGATTAGGGTTTAGCTTAGAACATTGGTCCTGTCTCACCAAGTCAAGTGTACTGAGTACGCGGTCGAACGAACGTAAAGTAGTTCAAGATATTTTAATAAATCATCTACCGACAATTATTTGCCACATCTTGAACAGAAAGCACGCTAATAAAAGCATTTATGTGTCAATAACCTTTAAGTTACAGTTAATGAAATCAACGTGAAATTGCGTCCATTTATTTTGTATGAAAGAAAGATCTGCAGGTTGAGACCTACCTCTCATAAAAGTAGATTACACACGCTTCTTCATTCCTGTTACCAAATTTTCAAGCAGAGATTACGATTAGGTCTTATTCCAGGTCTTTGTTTACATCATATACGGTTTTGATAGGGATTAAGGGCAGATACAACAATTTATAGTGACTCGTGTTTTCCGTACCGAAGCCTTTCTGACAGGCAGATTTTGCCAATGCTTGTCTGGCTCATTCAAATTTGCAAAAATTATTATTGCAAAAATTCGTTTATCAGCGTTGCCCGTTCTCAAAACTATTCCCTAGCTGCCAAATCCTTAGCTGAAAAGCAATAATGGTGAGGCGAAGACCTACAAAGGGATTAAGGACTATTTGTTCAAATTTTATACCTGACAATTTATTGTTCTGTATTGGGATACTCGACAGCATACCATTTTTAATTCCTGCAACAGTTTTTTCTTCGCTTTTTTATTTGACATCGAGAAAATTACACTTTTGAGCGTGATTGATATATATAAACAGACTTACAGGATCACAACTTGTATATTTCCACACTCAAATAACTGCTCTCAGAAAGTCTATCTAAACATATATAAAAGTAAATATATCTAATGGACTACATAAAAGTAATAAAGTAATGAACATCAACTTTGTGAAATAATTTTTGTACTTCTTTCACTGGTAATATGAAGAAAAACAGACTAAAGAATATGTGTCACCTTCTGTGTGTCATATGACACGATGCATGGTTAAAGAAGGTGAAGAACTATACAGAAATTTAACAAAAGTTGTCTCTTACCAAATTAAAATCAGAGGACCAAAATGACTATTATTGCAAGCGGTCAAGTCTTGTCATCAGATGGATGAGGTGATTATTTTGATAAGTTTTGTAATTAATTGTTTATTGCTTTTTATCAATCCATTATAACGGAAACTTGTATTTGTATCCCTAGAAGCTAACACAACGTCCATGTAAAATCGAAGCTAACTTCAAGCCAACACAAGTTGGCCCCTCTTCTTTCAAAGTTATTCACAGGCGAAAGTTGATCTTTCTAGGGTTTTACACAAATTCATCATGCAGGACCATTTGACGCATGGTGATGCGCTGCCTTGTGATGCACTGCTCGATGACGCCTCTAGTGTGAATTCAGCTTTAGTCCTGTAAATGTTATCAAAATCTACTAAAGCAATACAAGTTTTAAAACTATAAGCATACCAAAATTCTGCATCATGCCAAAATATGCTCAAGATAGTACTGTATTACCCTGCATAAAATTGCATGCAACTATAAGCGATTTCTTTGCTTTTCAGGAATTTTAAAGCACTATAGTTTTGGCTTGGCTGCATGCAATGTAAAATGGTTATGAAGAAGAAGAAGAAGAAGAAGAAGAAGAAGAAGAAGAAGAAGATGTTCAATCACAGTCGGAGACAACACGAATGCTCCTCTTCCTTAGCTTCTACCACTAGAGTGGTAGGGGTGGCCACCACTCCTATCCCAAGTCAAGTTTTTTTGACCTCTGGTTATAATTGCATGCAACTATTTAAAAGCCCTCCTGACTTGGGTGAAGCTAGTTTGCTTTCTGTTGTTAGCATGCAGCCTGTATGAAGTAACAGCTGTGGCATTTTTTACGGATATTCAATAAACCCTTACTAATCTTGAAATATCTTTTAATTAAAACAAATAATTTCAGCCCTGTTTAATAGGATGCAGAACCAAAGCTGGTACTTGGATTTAAATGAGATCTTGTGGATCCAAACTCCCTTGAATATGCTGTATGTGCTTAGACCACACAAGTTTACTATAGTGATCCATCTGGATATGATATTGGAAAGGTCTTATATCAAATTATAGAACTGGATCCAAAAGGTAGGTAGCAGACAAGTTAATGCAAATTGTCAGTACAAAGTAATTGAGGGGAAGTTATACCAAGTCAAAGGAAATGGGCTGACATTGAATCAAAGGTTTTGGTTCCATCATTCTAATCACTAATCAGAAAAGATTTCAAATTCTTTGAAGATATGATTTGATAAAGGATTCTCTCACCTCTTTTTTCTTGTTTCAGCATTTGCTTTGTTCTCCATTCAAAAGGAAAACATTACTTGGCAACAACAATTTTTTAATAACACGAGTGACAAAAAATATGTCATTTTAAGCGGATGTTATTTTCTGAAATGTTTCAATACCTTTTTTTCTTTTCGAACTAACATTTCAAATCCTCTCTTCTCGATGATAGTGTTTATTTTCTGCATCCATGTGATTCCATCTGAACAACATTATTGCCACTAATCTGCTCATCCATAAATAACCTTCATTAAGTGGTAGTTCGCATCACATTTGCAAGAAGCAACTTATCAGTCTTGCATAAAATTACATTGATCATAACCATACTGCCACCTGCCTACGACGCCCCTTGTTCCACTTCTCTTCTGTACAGTACTGCAACGGGCCGGCACAAATAAAGTTTTTCCATTAGTCGCTTGTTAGTTTCGTTTGTCGACATCACTCCCCTTTTCAAAATTTCTTACTTAAGTTAAGAAAGCATAACAAAATTGTAATAAAAACTAACTAGGTTTTGCACAAGGACACAAATCTTAACGGAAGTGAAGTCACTCTTTCTCTGAAAACATGGCCTCCTACGTTTAGCTTTTTGATCTATGTGTGCAGTCACTTAGGCTTATAGTTCCCAGAAGGATACCCCTGCTGCGTTTTCAGTAAATAACAGCCTTTCAAGATATTCCTCCTTCATGTACCTCTCATAATAGTAAAGTTTGCCAGATTGATCAAATATCTCACGTCAATCTACAGTGGCAGTATCAATGAAGGCCAACCACACATCAGATTTTGCGTGTTGGTTCAAATCTTTTCCATCACGTACATTAGAAATTTGACATATGCCTGACATTTATCAATTTCTCTTTCTATCATCAATTTTAGTAATCTTCCTTAGCTTCGGAAAATGGCGGCTTAGGAAAAGCTCGGTCTGTTGCACATGTCCATTTAACAACTTATCCATGTCCAGAATACGAGTGCATTCTCCCTGTCGTAAGCGATCAAAATAACAGTACCTTGGGCGTTTCTTTTGCTGCATTAAATTGAAGTTGCAATGCTTTTAGTTATTAAAATTCTATTAAACTATTTACTGAATTATAATGGCAGTGATTTATAAAATAGAAACACAGGAAATGAAAGGGAACTGCCTTCTTAGTGGAAGCTCTGACGTTAGCTATACAAAGCCGAAAGAAACTCAGATACAGAGAGCCAATGGCCGCATCAAGTCTGTTGTTTCAGCAAAGTGAGAACACACTGCAATACCAATGTTTCTGGCATCTTTTCTGGGCGCCTCCTATATTCTTGATGTTTTCCGTATTCATTTGTAAGAAGTGTGGGGTGTGCAAAGGTATCATTAGAAAGGGCTTTGAGAACAGGTCCACTGCAGAACCAATGGCAGAAATTTCATGAAGTCCCGAGCTACCTGTTGAGGGTTCCCTGCTGCTTTGTTCAAAGGCAGTGATCACCCTGTGAATAAATTAAATTGATACATGATAATACTGTGATAGTTTCCTGAAAATGTATGACAACATCACCCTTTCCCACTTTGACACAAAATATTCTGCCATCTGTAGCCTGTCCTCTATCCTCGAATCAAATTATGCAATTCCTGAACTATTACAACTACCGATTGCATATTCTTGAACTAGATCAGTTGACGGCCATCCTTATTTGAGATTTAAAAAATTGGTGCTACAACTCGTCAATCGTTAACGAGTATTCTCTATTCGTATCTACAAAGGCGTACTGAAAAAAACTGACCATAACTAGAAATAATGAAATTAAACAATCACAACGGCATCCACTTATGCAGTAGCCTATGATATAACACCAACATACTACTGATTACTTAAGTAAAGCAAACATAAGTAGTTCTTGTGATAAAAAGCAAGTTCAGGTTTTTATATTTACATACAGCGTCTATAATATACAAACAGCTGACCAAATTTAAGCCTTCGAATTTTCAGATTTTTTATTTCAATTTGGTTTGTGTACAAAAATGTTCACTGTTCCTACGACTTTTACATGATAATCAGATACACGTCCAGTATTTGATTATACGTTAACAGTTTTTATAGACAAAGATTCAAGCTTCTATGTATTAGCAGTTGACTCTGCATTGATTCTGATGCGAACCCAATGTCAGAAATTGACACCTCTCATCGTGAGTTCTCAAGTGAAGTCCATAGTTGGCTTTTGTACAACTGACAATCATATGCAAAGGGTATCAAGTAGACTTGTAGGTCAATGTTCATAATATATACTTCATCTTACCTCTGGCAGAGTGACTCCACTTCAAGATTCTTGATAACTGATTCGTCCTTGGAACTTAGTAGCTTGGGAATAGAGAGAAAGAATTATCAATACAGCTATACTTTCCTAACGGTAAAACTGATAATTCCAAAACTGGTGAAAGTTAAGAAAAAGTAAAGGAAAAGAAAAAAAAGAAGAAGAGTAACAAAGTAGGAAAAAGAAAATTTAAAGGAGAAAAATAAAAATGTGAAACATTAAGGACAGGAAAAGGCAAGGTAAAGGGAAACGAAAGGCGCGAATTAGTCAAAATAACAAAATATAAACGCGATGTAGAGTGAGAAAGTAGAGAAGAAGGAAATTTAAAGAATGAGAATGAGAATGGACACATGTGTCTTGAACAGAAAAGGGTCCGTTTTCTTTCAATTTTTACCGTTGGTAGTAAACGCTCCAGTTTTGTAAATTTTGGCAATGTAAATAAGTGTTATGGAGAGTTTTATTGGAGTTATATTTCTATTTTTGAACTAAACTCCACATGTATTCACAGGACATTTGCTCTTATCATGGGCGCACGGCCGAAGGGGGAAAGGGGGGCTGCACCCCCCAGTTTGTTAAAATATTATACTTTTTCGGGCAAAAAATTGCAGAAACGTCGATTCATGTCCTATAAATTTTCGGGCAAAGGGGTATTTTTTCGAGAAAATAATCCACAGCCCCCCTCCCCCCAATATTTTTTGTCCGTTGCGCTTATGGCTCTTATATGTATCTGCATCTCTAAAGAATTCTTTCCGATGAGAGTCTTAAAATATCCTTCATTTTAAAAAGATTTTATACTCCCCCATTTTCAATTCCCCGTCAATAGTTCAAAGTCATTTTATAATACCTAAATTTAAGGTATATTTAAATGAGCTTACAAAGAGTACTAACGGAAAGAATATTTGAGAACAGTCATAGAAGTGGTTTTTTGACGCTCGGTAACTCCAACTTCTAATCTTTATTTAAAAACACCCTAGAACTGGAATCATAACTGTAACGAAATTGGGAAATTTACTGCCAATGGTAAAAAATTATGGGAGATCTAAGCTTCCCTCGCGAAGGATCCACGGTTGAATTGGCTTAAACTGTAATCCTAGTGCAAAAATTTGCTACATCCCCACTTGACTCCACCGGTCATTATTTGGACCACGGAGCAAACAGGTTGAGCACATCTGCACTACAGTGCATTGCATCTTCCTTCTTGCAACTTTCGATTCAAACACGAGCGCGAGAGTTGTTATTTTTATTTGATAATTCCGTTCTCTCTGACAGTGGATAATGGTTTGCACTTGCACGGGTAATCGACAGGCTTAAACAATCAATTTTCTCTAGGAATGTGCAATCGAGACTCTGTTAGAGATCGATTCTAAAAATTGATCGAAGGAATCTGTGGATCCTTCTTCTACGAACTGATGTGGTGACCGGAACTATCACAGTTTTACAGATAAACATAAAAGGAGTTATTGTTCAGGCCTCGATGTAAACTGTTGTGTTTGTGTTTGAATCGTAAGTTGCAACAGCATATCAATGAGGCACTGTACTTGGTATTTAAACGTAGGAAAACAGATGCTAATTGGTTTTCATTGTGCTATCGATTGAAAAGATTACTTCATTTATTGTTTTAATTTCAATACTGGTCTGAAGCTCTTGTGTTGTAGTTGATAATCAAATATTTGCTTCCATGCAACAAATCTTAATACATAAGCTGTATTTAATTATAGTCTTTTATTATTAGTTCTTCAGGATTGATGAATTGTAATTCTTTCTAACGGATTTCTGTGTGCAAACAGTTGCAACTTGTTTTCGATAACAGAATGAAAAAACGAATTGCATATAACACTGTATTCATTTGTATGTGACATGTACCTGAACAGATAACGTTGGTCACGTATGGACTTATCCGTCGTGTATCTGTTTATTTTCATCGTCTGTCTTAATTCTTCAGCCGGTCAAGCTGCCACATTGTATGTTACTAGAACCCAACTCTTTGAAGGTTTCCCGCAATATGAGGCTTGTATTCATAGGGGTTGTCACAACGATGGTACTTGCTGGTATCTCCCAACAAGACTAAATGTGTGTGTGGTCTACGATGCAGCTCTTTAGTGACCCTAATTAGAAATCATAGTGTACATTGTTCAAAAAAGCAACAGATATATTTAAATGTAATACAGACGAAACCGGTTAACTGCATATCCAATTTGCCAGACATTTTAATTCCATTAACCGAAAAGCTTTGAAGTGCGATTTATCGTGACGGCTATGCTTTCTCGATAAAAACACTGTGGCAAAGACTGCGTCTCATTTAATTGGGGCGCAGTGTGTATTTAAGAAGTGTCTCTTCAATCAACTCCTGTATTAAGTTTAGTTTCACCTGCGCCTTCTGGCATTGGATGAAGCAAGAATAATAATAATAATTTTTTCAAACTTCAATCTATTGTCATTATTCTTATACAATTCCAGTACTCTCTTAGAAAAAGGTATACAGGAACTATTATGATAATTATGGTATATGTCTACCTCATTAAGAGTTCTGGTCGTGGCCATTCCTGATTTCGTTTACAAAAAATGAAATACGTGGTTTGCATCGTACAGATTAATATTTTTTTACAGGTCATCTTTAGATATTGATAGATCGTTTAACATGGACAGGAATGATTTGCTTTCTGTAGCTATCCTACCTATTGCACTTAAGCTAAGATTAATAAAAGTACAATCAAGTTTATTTCTTATTTCGTTACATGAAGGACTGTATTTCACTGAATTTCGATCATAGTTTAAATTAGTTTCGAAGCCCACTGTAAGTTCAATAATATAATAAGAGTTATTGTTCTTAATAATCATATCAGGTCTTAAGTCTTGTCCAGATATAATAGTGGGAGACGGATAATCTTTTAAGTCAGTAGTGTAAACAGGGTATAGGACTATACCATACGATTCCCTTGATCAAAAATACCCACTTACACATAGAATTTCTACTAGAAGACTACATTTTATGCAATGTGCTTTAATTATGATCTCCTATGAAGCGGTATTTGGGAAAGAGCATGCGCTTTTTTACAGGATGAGCGTATGAATGGTTAAATACACAGGGCCCTATTTGCTAATGCTATTCTAATTTACTGCCCTTGCATTGACGGAAATTGGTCACCAACTTTACAAGCCTTTTTAATATGCTATCTGGGTATGGAGTGCTAAAATGATGACGTCATAAAAACATTTTCTCGAGGAAACCCAGTCTAATGAAAGTGGTAACTCTGCCATCACATGCCTGTACAGAAAATATAGCTTTCAAATCTCAGATCAACTGCCATCAACGGCTTATTGAATTTGCAAACGACCTCAAAGAAACCCGGTTAATTTTGCTCAGTTTATAAAATCATGATCTGGGTTTAAATAACAAGGTTTTGATAGACATGATTCAATTTTTGAAAGTACGTGTCTCGACGAGACCTCAAGATCTCCTTCTCAAATTTTGACCGGTTATCTATTTACAGAAGAATTTAACAAACGCAAAATGTTTTTAAGCTGAAAACCTAAATGTTCTTTGGCCAAAACTTTTCAACGAGGTTTTGAAATGATAGTACATCGTGCAATAATGCAAAATGTTGCCACTGATCGTCATTTAGGCAGCAACTTGAATACAATTAAATAAAATTGTGCTCGTCTCGATAACAACCGCACTACATGGAGCAAGTTCATGGTGCAACAAAAAGTACTCTAAAATATGCAACATAAATAAATTTCAAAGACTAAACCCGCCTAGTTGTGCTTAGCTGATGTTTGTTATCTTTAATAACTTGATCAGCATAGGGCGAAGGAGAAGGAAGTCGCCACAAATTTTCCTACGTTAACTGAAATGAGAAATATAGATTACTCACAAACTTAGAATATGTTTTTTCCGACTAGTCATCGGTTGGAAAAGAGATCAGAAACTGGATTATTTAATTATATCTTGAACTATATAAAAAAAGCCATGTTTTTAGACTTCTAGCGTAGGGATTAATATTATCTCGATACGTCGGGCGATCAGAATGTATACAAGCACGTATACAATTCTCTTCTTTTTTGTGACAGATTTTAAATTGAAAATTTACAAATACAATATCAAGAGAAAGATTACAAGACTACAGAAGTGGGTTTAAGTACAGCGATAAAATCAATGATCATCATTATCATCATGATCATCATTATCATCATTATCATTAACATTGTCATCATCATCATCATCGTCACCACCATCATCATCATCGTCATCAGCCCTTCATGGCAGTGATGGCAGATGGCCGCCACAATTTCCTCCAATAAAATCTGGTTTTTGCCTTTTGCACCCAGTTGGTGCTAGTGTGTTTTTCTATCTCATCTAGACGTCTTTTCTTTTTTGCATTTTTTACTTACTACGACCGCAAAAAAGATCAAATGTAACAGCAGTGCTTAACCTTGGATGGTGTAAACCAGGGATTTCGAAAGTCTGATAAAATTAGGTTTACTCTGTGAAAAGGGTTAGAATTTTGCAAATATGTAGTGGTTGTTATGCATGTAGAAAACTAGCAACAATATCAAGGCTGTAATGGATCTGTCTCCCTGTCTGACTCAGTGCGTCTCTATTGTACAAGAAAATCAACAAACATCTTTTCACTGATTTTACCTCTATTATGGTATAAAATTGTGAAAGATGATAGAGTTTTTTTCAAGACAATAGGAATTATTTGTGTCTTCTACTTTTAAAAAACGGGCCATACCATCAAAGAACAAAAGCGCCATGTCGTCGATGAGTTTACCTACAATTCTAGGTATTGCCACCTTTAATACCAAACCCCGATATGAAAACTGCACCAATTATAGATAATCATAACGTCTAAGAAGGCATTTCTTTTCATAGATTTTAAATCGTAATTCTAGTTAAGATGCATTAGATAGATACAAATGATGGAGACATAATGTGCGATAATGAGTCTTCCTTATACCTGAGCGCCCTGGTCTAATAACTGGCTCGTTTTAATCCTTTTTAGTTTTAAATGAGAACCCCGAGCTCTCTGCCAAAACATACGAGTCCCTCAGGCCATATAATCTCGTGATCTACTGAGTATCTCCCAAGAACTAGAGGTGACTGTCAATTTTGAAATATTTTGGTTCAGCTCAGAACTTATTATTGTTTTGAAGAGATTTTCAACTTATGGAGGCGCTTTCCTCATTGTAGATTTCGGAAAAAATTGACTGAAATGGATTTCGACAACGCGTTACTCGTTCGTTGTTATATTTGTTGATGTAGTAGGTAATTCTATCATCAATCAAAAGAAGAAAACTCCAGTGGTTTGGACACATCACGAGACATAATGCACAATCAACCTTAGCTAACACTGTCATGCACGGACGAGTTCCTGGGAAAAGAGGGAGAGGAAGACCCAGAATATGTTGGTTGTAATGGCAGATATACCTTTAACTTTACAGAAGAAACATACACGAAAGCGATACAAACATTATTCAATATGACAGGTTTTACTCATCGTTTATGAACAACCTAAACAAGTACGCAACGACTGATGCATATGCAACGACGAAATTATCGAAGCAATAAATAAAAAACGACCGAGTAAATAAATGAATGGATGACCGAATGACTTAATGTGCAAAAGAACCGCAAAATGCACAAATATCCAACAATGGCAAACGCCAATTAGCTCATAAATTGATACATGATTGGTGAATACATAAAGCAAAAATTGGGAAACAACAGATCGGAGAGAAAAAAAATGGCGACGTTTTCAACAAATTAGCAGATGAACGTAAATCTGTTATCCTGCATCAATTCTACCTCTCCCCTCATAGTGGGGGTTCGCTTTTCTATAAACTCCTCGGCGAAAACTGAAACAAAGGGCTAGATGAATCAATCAGTGTTGGTATTTGACTCACCCTCACGGAAACCTTGGCTTCTGATGACCTTTCCTTTTTCAGTTTTCGGGATATACGTGCCACGGATATTCTTTTCGACGTGGGCTATACAGGATAAGAGAAAGCGAGTCTTGTTATTTGAAAGTTTCCGCAATCGCGGGACGAAATGTAACAATACATCATTTCATCACAGAAAAGCAATACTATGGCAGGCATCGTAATAGAACTGGTATGCAGTTGTTAAAAAATTCGCTCCTACAATAACTTATTGATGTAGGAGTGACGTCACCTATTTCTAGGCAGTATGTGCCTAATCGATTCCGAGATCATGGCACATACCCTAACCCCTTAGTCCGCAAACAAAAGTAGCCATTACGTGAAAATACTATGACTGTTACCCATCAAACATGATTCCAATGATGGTGCCTGGATGCTAACAACTAACCAAATACTGAGACACAAACTTTCACCGTTCCTCGACTCTTTTTAACAAATCAAATGTTACCTGTAATGAGGTGTTATGTAATTGATCTATAGGTATTATATGTACTTATATGTAAAATGACGACGGAAGTAAATGAGAAATTGTGACAATGACTGTAGTTCCTCTAATCGATAGTGACGATCGAATTTATAACTACTGTTCCCAATTTCACTACCAAGCGCTGGACTCTATAAATGTTAAGTTATGTAAGTTACATTGCAGTACTGTCTGTTCCATTTACCTGCGCCGCAGAGGTCCAAGCCTCAGCTTTTTTCTTTTCTTCTGTTGAGATGAAATTCAACCAAATTCTGTATTTCTGCAATGGAGTCCGCCACCACTACTAAACCAACGGCACAGGCACATTTTTCTTCTCTTCTTGATCCAACTTTTATGTCACTTATGCACTTGTCCATATATATCAAAAAAGAGCAGCAATGGCAAGCCATCTCTTTATATTACTCGGGAATCAATACAGAAATCTTCACTTTCAACGTTCTGTGTCTTTATTTTGACTCTTGGAATGAGGATACATACTGCAGATTACTCTGACAAGCTCTAGAGATATCTTATATTGTCTTCCACTTAATATCTTTCATAAATTACTCCTATTAATTCCCTCAAATGCCTTTTCTAAATCAATAAATAGGGTATATTTTCTAATGTCCCACTTCCACATTTTTTTGTAGAATTATTTTCACTACAAATGTTGCGTCTCTTTTGCCTCTACTTGGTCTGAAACTTTACTGGCTGTCGTTTAGAATATCCTATACACATAGTCTTCTTTCTAAAACTTTGATATATATTTTCCCTGCTAAAGACAACAGTGTTATACCACGATGGTCATTGCAAACAGTATACCCCTTCCTTCCATAGGGGACTTCTCACTCCTTTTTGCCAGTCCTCTAGTACCTCTGTTCTATGGGCAGTGCTACATATTCTCCACAAATAATCTACAACTCATCCTGCTTTTATTATATCCACAGGAATACCTCCATTACCAGCTGACTTTCCATTTGTCACTTTCCACTATAATTAGGTATCCTCCTCCTCCATTGTGTCCTCAAATTTATTTTCAAGGTTTTCTTGATTCCTTGGTCGCTAGGAACATTCAATAGGTCGTTGAAATATTCTTTCCATCTTTCTGTGACTTCTGCTGGATCTGTGGGTAGGTTGTTATTGAAATCTCTAGTAGAGTAACTAATGTCATTTCTCTTTCTTCTAAACTTTTTGGCTATAGACTATAGAGAACTTTTTGGTATCCCGTAGGACTGCTTCCAAGTCTTCCTCCAGCAATCCACCTTTGCATTCCCCATTATTGTTGCCTTTTCACTTCTGAATATATTCCAAACGATCTTCTCCTGTTCTAAATTGCATTCATTTTCTAAACTGTTTTATTTTCAGTTTCACTGCTTCTTGCACTTACATCGTCCACCAAGAAGTCCTTTTTCTTTTTGCCTTTGTAGGGAGCTTTCTCTCCCAGCACTTCCTCTGCAGCCTGTGTCAAATTCTCTTTTAGCATTTTCTAGGAATATTTGCGTCACTCAACAATGGATTCATCGGCCTAACATAATTTTGGTGAGCCTGCCTTTACCGTAGTTGCCGTTCGCTACGCTGTCGTAGGTGTATGTCACATTCTCTGCGGCACTGGCCGGGTAACTTACCGTGAGGAGACGGTTCAGGGCATCATAGGTATAGTTGGTGACAATACCCTTGGCATCGGTTTGCTGGGTACGGTTACCGGCATTGTCGTAGTCATAGCTGGTGGTGCCTGTATCGGGGCTGACCAGGGAGGTCAGATTACCAAAGGCATCGTAATTATAAGTGGTCACTAATCCCCGTTGGTCAGTGACGGTTTTAATCCGGTCCTGGGCATCGTAGGTATAGCCCACCTGGAAGTTGTCCGGATCGGTTTGGGTGATTAACCGGTTCAGGGCATCGAAGGCCTGGCCGGTGGGGTTGGTTCGGGCGTCGGTGATCTGGGTGGGGTTGTCGTTGTTGTTGTAGGCGTACTGGGTGGTCTGGCTGGCGGCCCCGACATCGGTGAGCAGACGGCTGAGGGCATCGAAGGTCCGGGTTTGGGTTTTAACAAGGGTGCTGCTGCTGTTTTTGATGACTTCCTGGGTGCGGTTACCGGCGGCATCCAGGGTGTATTCAATGCGCTCGCCCAGGTTGTTCTGGATGGCGGTTAAACGCCTTGCGCCATCGTAGGTAAAGTCCAGATAGGAGCTGTCCGGCAGGGTAATGCGGGTGACCTGGCCGATGGCGTCATAGCCAAAGGTGGTCACAGCATCCAGGGCGGCATTACCGCCCGGGTCTTTGACGGTGGAAGTTAACAACCAGCCGCGCACATGGTAGGTCAACACCGTTTCAACGCCGTTCGCATCGATGACCTTACCCGGCAGGCCCCGGCCATTGTAATCGGTCATTTGCGAGACATGGCCTAACGGGTTGGTGATGGAAATCAGATTGCCCGTGGTATCGTAGGCATAAGAGGTCACATCCGACACATCGGTGCGGGGACCATCCATGGTGGCCACCAGGCCTGCGCCGTTAGCCCCTGAGGGGTGGTAGGTGTAAGTGGTGGTGCGCTCGGTCGGCGCAGCCACCGCACCCACTGAACAACACAGAAGTGAAAGCCCTATAACAGATGAAAGGGAAAGGGCTTTGAGTGAAGCGTGTGTATCCATGGTCAGGTCCTTGTCAGTCGTCCTGCAATCAAAAAATGTGCTACTGAGTGATCAGTTGTCCCAGTATGTGTGAATTCTTATTCTTATGGTCCCTGGTTTATGGGGTTACTTTTCTGTGGGATTAACTCTCTGTGTTCCCATCTCAAGATATTTTAGATTTTCAGACAATTATTTTACAAAATGCGCGAGTTTTGAAACTACCGAAATGATTTCTTATTTATAATCCACCAATTTTTATTTTATTTGAGCATTATGACTAAAAAGTATCTTCTAAACATCTAAAATATAACTCTTAATTCACTATTGGTACAAAATCTATCTAAAGATGTGATTTTCTTATAATTATTCTGCATATATTGTTATATAAGGTTTTTAGCGAACTTCACCTTATTCTACAACAAATTTTTACATTTTTGAAAATAAGAAATCGTCGGTACAAATTCAGGAAAGAAAATCTAAGCTTAAAGATATAATAATCATGATTTTCAAAGAAATGTAATAAAAGGAAAAGAAAAAACTTCACTATAGATCAACAAAACGCCAATATCGCAAAATTGTAAAAAAAAAATTAAAAAATTTTTTCATCGTAAGACTTCTTGGTAAATTTTAGGAAAAGTCACAAAATTCATGTCAATCCGGCAGGGCGTTAAAATTTATGAGCTGAAATGTAGGATAGGGTTAATGCCTCAAGAGTAATTGCCTAATGTGAATATCAGAACGAGGCGTATAACTAAAATACAGTTGTAATCGTAGTTTGCCTAATAAACCCTACAACTTTTATCTGGATGACTATAGTATGATTGCGGTAGCATTCGGATGATACACGCCACGTGCAAAGTACCTTAAAAGTGAAATAATAATAATAAATACCAAATGCTGAAGTGACTTAACAACAATCGTAAAAGAAGAAGGCAATTTTATATACAAAAGGTGTCATGCTTTTATAAAGAAGCAATATTGCAAAGAGAACTTTCATATTTTAAAAAATTGTATCTTGCAGTATTTCGTTCTCCATTTGACGCAAAAGGGATGAAGAAGGGAGAGAGCGAACATTTATTATGGGCGTGGCAATTGATTAGTTGATGCTTTTTTCAGCAAATTCGACATTGCTAACTCGTTGATTACATACTGTAACCCATTGGTTTATTGTTTTCTCCAAGGTTAAGGGGAAGAAAGGATATTCCTAAACAAACGTACAATAAACAAGGAGTAGTCGTGCACACCCAAACAAACAAAAACAACGAAACATGTGATTACGAATTAGAGTAGTTTCTTCTTTAGCACCCTTTGCCACGCCTCAATACTTAGTTCCCATAATAAGCAAACCCTTGGATCACTCATTACGTGAAACATTTGATCTCCTACAAAGTCCATTCAAACACCACAAGTTTTTTATCCTCTGTAAAGACAAAAAACGCGTTGGCGAGACGGTATCCAAAAAGTTAGCAAATTCCGCAAATTTGGTACCGAATGACCCAAAATAGACTTGGCTGGCGTGAGAACTGGAAGGCCTACGCTCAGGAGCAGACATAGTGACTGCTAGAAGAAGAAGACATATTTTATGTCATGCGGTTGGATGTGAAATCATTTACAGAATCTAGTTGAATTTGGCATATTTTACACAATAAAGTTGAATCTAAATTTTACACGAAATAGTTCTGTACGACACATTTACGCAGAACAGTTAAATGTGATTTAATTGAACAAACTCCATATGGAGCTGAACCTGACATAAATTACACAACGTCATTCAATCTCATAAATTATACAATGGAGTTGTATCTGACACAAATTACACAATGCTTTCGAGTCCGACACATTTTACATAATGCGGTTGACTCTTACAACTGTTCAAAGAACTGGCGTTGAAGACACTGCTCTGCTCTCTATTGCACATTCATCATCGCCTCGAACGATTCGGAAGTAACCATCCTCTCCCCAGTTCTCTCCCCAACTGTTCTTCACGCTCCAAAACTTTAAACCGCTGGCTGCATCTTGACCGTATCCAACAATTGTAACTCCATGATTCGTCATCTCTAATGGGTTAAATTTATCTTCCAATCCTGAAACATATAACAGACAAAAGTTTGTTATTGACCTTTCCAAAATATGGAAGAAATAAAACCATCATACGTTTCTTCCAAGAAACAACAAAGTATTAGAAGTCAAAGTAAAACCAGAAACCTCCAACCGTTTATGGCCAGTTTGATTTCTAAATATAGGACGAGGGCTATTCCAAATACTCGAAATAGTAACAGAGCTGTGTGAGAAAGCAGTGAGTTGTTTTCACATCCTGAGTTTTTATCTACGATTAATTCATCCCTAGTGTTCTTAACTCTTTAACATAAACCTCCCTCGTGGAGAATAAGCAAAAAGTAAACCCAGTGCCTTACAGCAGGGTTTCTCAACCTCAGACAGTAAATGAACCCCCTAGAGCTCCCAAAATTTTCGAGTATCCCCTGGATCCGATGGAATTCGGCATTGTTTTAAACAAGTACACCATAAAATAAACAGTGAGTCGTAATTGACTTACTAGATTTTTAACAAAAATATGTGCAACAAAGGAACAGGAACAATATTTATTTACCCCTTTCTTTGGTTTTAGCATGTTGACATAAGCAAAGCAATTACATATGCTATCAGCAGTTGGATCCCCTCTAGTACCAAAACCTCCTCTTGTTACCTACGAACACATTACCATTGCAGTTTTAATAATAAACTGTTCTCAGGGCTGTAATTTAGGAAGATACTCTTTAATCATGACTGTGATCGCTTTTCAAATGCCTCTTCCATTCATCCACATTTTATAAAGGACAAAAAACCGGTATCTAGACACTGTTGCAATAAGCTGTCCTTATTCCGGATGACTCTAAATTTATGAAATCTGTTGGTGCATTTCACAAGAACCCTGCTTAAGATGATCCAATTTTTTTATATTGGATTCGCAAACCAATAACAAAAAAAAATTGTTTCCGTGTGCAATGCAGGCTACATACACCATATATTCACAATGAATTCAAATTCACTACCAATCTACCAGTCTATGAAGTAACGGTGTATAAGGTAATTTGCAATAGACTTTTAATATTTGTTTGCAAGATATATACTACTCCTTGTCGCCTTTGCCCTACAGAAAAGGTAACTCTAGTTGAATATAAAATGATATATACATCTTGTTCAAAAGGGTGTGGTTCCCAATTTTATCTGTGTATCTCCACCACAGGGAGTATTTACATAAAATTTTACTCGGTTTTTTATAACAAGATGCCTAAATTTCTTTTGAATTAAATTTCTGCATGTCTCATGTACATACTTGTTCCTTTAAAAGTCAGTCGGGCATTTATTCTCTCTTGATTGCTGAGGACTAGGAGACTTTTATATCTCGTACTGTTGGAGAATATGAGCACACAGAACACGTAGTCACTTGCGCAGGGATCCCATAAGGGCATTATTTGGCTAACAAGGTGTTTTGTCACTTGCAGGAGAGTAAAAAATTTACACTATACGCCAAGCCTAAGTATATTCATTAAACAATGTCAAACAGAAATTGCTTCTCAATGCATTGGCCTGCTGCCGCGGACTTTACCATTACACTTATCGGATTGCCATTTCTTGCTAGGAAGTATACCAAAGTCAACTGCCAAATCAGATAAACAGCCACGAGCCAGCAATTGCATACATTTTACTTTATGCAGTAAAGCATAAGTTACCTTATCACCAGATTTTAGTTTGTTACCCATGTTATGGCTACGAATCGGGTGCAGCGAGAATGTAGGGTTGTTGATTTTTACACTCAAATGTAAAAGGATTTTCATCTAAACTGCATCATAATCGAAGTTCATTTAACAGGCAGTAAATGTTCCCTAGTTAAGAAAAGCCATATCATTATATTCATTCATTTAAATGATAATGAAGCCTGGACTTCCAGATAAAAAACTTCTCTACATTATACGTGGTGGAAGTTAAAGTCCCTATGGTTTAATTTAAACAACTTCCATAGACGCCTGATGGTGGTTTCAGCTGATAGTGCCTAATACGTTTTAAAGCCAAATTGGGCCAAATTGAGCCAAGTCGAGCCAAATTTAGCCAAATTAAAGTATACATTATTGTTGAATCTGATGGTACAAAAAACCCCTTAAATCTATTATAGCCACCCCGGCCCAAACCCAAAATCCCCATCCAACATAAAAACATAAGCAACTGCTTCTCTTATTTAAAAAACCTTACAACATGTGCAAATCTCGGAATATTATTTAAGAAGAAAGGGGCATAGAATTGGTGACTTTGCTAGCCAAAACAACCAGGTTACAACTATGAAATTTGCTGGAAAGTGTTCACTTCCTCCATTTTCGTAAATGAAGAAAAATCACTTGAAAATTAAATATTGATAATATGAATCGAAGGGAACGAATTGTCATAGGCCCTTTCACGGTGATAAAAAATAGATACCGTCCTACATCAAATCTCAGATTCTGCAATAGCTCTTGCGCTAGCTAAACACACAGTAATGTGGGAGGGTACGAAATATTTTGCGAAATTTTAGATGTAACATACAGAAGTTTCATAAATGCTGTAAAACATATATTCCTATCAAAGGATATTTGCGTCATACAGCAAGATTCATATAGCCAAAGTCAAATGAAATATACACTAAAATGCTGTAGATTGTAGAAGGGCGGATCTGAAAGGAACGGGGTACACCCGATTTCGGTTAAATTGCAACAAGTAAATCCATTGTGTTGATTGTAATAAAACATGCAATTTAATCGACATTGAGTGTACCTCGCTGGTTTAAGTTCCGCCTGTAGAAGATTGTGACTAGAAGGACTGTATATAGTAACTGCTGTTTAAAGGTCGTAGTGTTTACCGCGAAAGACCTCAAATGCTTACGTCTGCTAGGATTACTGGTCCGTTTAAGAAAAATATACATCGCGATGACATAAGTTAGGATTGACGGTCTTCAAAACTAAAGTTCTTCCATATGTGATCAGTCGTCCTCCGTGGGTACCGATGACGTTGCGAAGGTGGAGTCACTAGTGATACCAGTAACGACGAGCATGCAGGTTAAAATGGACTGCTGTCTAGTTTGAATCCATCTCTATTATACATACGTTCAGGCTTAAGACATCCCTTTTCAGCATACTAAAGCCATCAGACCCAAAGAGTCATCTTCCACATCAATATACAGTACCGGCTTCTTTGTTTTGATAAATGCAGCTTCTAAAGCGGCAAGATGAAAAGGAGATCTGGCTTTGGCTAATACCTTAAACAAATCCTCTTGATAATCGTCAGCACATGATGGGTTTTCAGTCAAATGCTGTCCTGCTTTGGGATCTCTTGACTTGACTTTATTCTAAGTAACTGAGCCTCCGGTTTTTCAATTTCGTCGTTTAGCAAAATGAATCTGTTACTTAACGCAATATTCAAATCTTGTATCACAAACCAATTTTTAATGATTCTTTCCTTCTCTTACAAGACTAAGCAGTACTTTATTCATATTTACCAAATGTAAATCTGAAAACTGAAGGCCAAGAAAAAGTTAATGCCAATAATGTATTTAAAAATGCTAGTAGCACCCAGAATGTGTTTATGTCTTGCTGTACGTAAATATTTACTTCAACAAATGTATACATATTTGCAAGATCTTATCGACAAGTGGTGACATTATGTAACCTTTCACCCTACATGCAACCAGAGGCCGACCCAATAGTGTACTACCTAAGCGTCGCTACCCCGCCCTGTCAAATGTTTTCTATAAATTTTGCTTTTATCATTCTGAACGAAGATAGGCTGATTTGGTTGTTTGGTTGGCTTGATAATGTTTAAGAACTACGTTAACAATATGGATGTGGGCTAAGGGGAGAATCCATGTAATCAAAGTTGTCGAATGTTGAAATCATCAGCTTTAAAGTTGACCTCTTCTTAACTTAACTGCTGGATCCGCCAATGAATGAGCCCTAATGTTTGTAAGGTACTTTTAAAACATTAAATGCCGAGATCGTATTTGCTTTGATGTAATGCACATGAACGCTTCTTTACTCTATCTGTCTTTGATTCGGAGAAGTTTTTATTGGAAATTAACAAAATGATTTGATAGAAAGTAAGAGGACCCATTTATTAATGCCTATGCACATATTTTAGCTATGGCTTTTGTCTTTCTCAGTTAGGTTTGGCACGATTATTAAATTCGTTTCACGCATTGGCAAAAATGCCATGTCGGTGTGAAAGCTCACTCACACTAACCATAGCCGTAAGCCAAACCTAACCCACCTTATTCCTACCCTTAGCAAAGGCGATCGACGAAAGAGTCGGAAACAACCAAACGCTTTGGTTACGATATTTCCATCTTGTTCCACATTACTGTAATATTTGTATGGAGTTACACAGACCAAACAAAACGACCGCCCAACGTGGGGCTCGAACCCACGACCCTGAGATTAAGAGTCTCTGAATCTTCCCAATTTACACAGCACATTGCAAGACGTACACATCACTTAAATGCCTCGTTTACGAGCACAGCAGCAGGATCAGGTCCTCTAAAATCATGTTCTCTCATAACACATGAAATAGCTGTACTGTATAAGTAATTTACACGTTATAGCATCGTGGTATAGCATCGTAATACATAGCATTGTAACTACAGTACTTCTGCTATGTTAACGGTAGGCCCTACGAGGACAATGATGATTTATATGATATTGAAGAGTGGTCGAATGAAAATATTTACATTTTTCGCATTAGTATACCTCCCTCCCCCCGGGGGGACGACACAGAGACTGAATCAAAGATGACCGTTCTCATAAAAGATCTCTCTAAGGAATAATGAGGCTACAAAAGATTTAATAAAGATCTCACTATACGATGACCGTTTCTTAATGTTGCCTTATATGGGCTTCTAGCTTAACCACGTAATTATAATAATACAAATGCCATACTTACTGTTTCTCTTTATGAAAACAGCTTTTTACACTTTCCTTCTTTTTCCATATTTGTACTTTCTCATTTGGTAAAATTAGATCTAACTGTTCCAAGATATTGTCCACTTGGTTTAGAGGAGCATCTTGAAGTTGCAATGGATAATCTGACTCATCCATTCGTTCATCTGCGGAGTTAGATGATTGACTTCTTAACCTTTTTCTAAGATGATGCTCTTCATTTTGACCTGCGAGGAAGAAGGGACAATAAAGTTGAATTTGAATAAAACAAAATAAATCATTCTCAAATGATGCTTACTTTCTACGGCATTGAGAGTTTTCAAGAGCACGTTTCGGTGAAAAGAATCGTGAAATCACTGCTCTGACCTTAAGATCGTAACGCAGACACTACAATGAGGGTACGTTCCAATGTTTTGTCCATAAGAGTCACGTGACACATGAAGCTATACTTGTTAGTGTTAAAACAATCTTTACCAGTGAGCAGAATAGTTTTATAATCACAGTATCCTGGATGGGTTGATAGTAATCTATGATAGGTCTAGCGAAAAACTTTAATGTTGCCAACTCTCTCAATGCTAAAATGTCGAGCTAATACTTATTTCAAGAATTGCAGACACATCCTAAATATGGAGGTGTATTGCCGTAAAACATTTGGAAAAAGTCTTGCATCATACCAGCGTTCTTTCTTGCTGCAAGTTTCCCTTCGTTTAGCAAAAGATGCACTTGATTCAGGTAATCTGTATTTTTAACCAACTTGTCCTCTGAATACTTATCAACTGTTACTGTCTAGATAGTCTTCGTTAGATAGCCTTCTTGAGCTTCTACTTTTATCTGTTTCTATTCCCCACTTGTCCTTTGTCGATAGCACATATATACAATATACAAAAACAATATGCAAGTTTTGAAAGTTTGGGCAATACCCGGAGACTCTAAATCATCAGATGTTCGTAAATCTGTACTGCATCTGGTGGTGTTCAATTAAATCTGGTTATATATCTTCCACTAACACCAGGAAATGGCGTTAGTGGAAGATATATATAAATAATATAAATCAGGGGCTTATCTGTGGGGGGGCATGCTTTCCTGTACCACCCCCTTGATAACTGGAATTGTTCTGCCAAATGGTGATAACTTTGATATGAATTGCCCAAATTTGTTTAAGCACGCAAAGGAATGCGATATACAAGTATGTTTCTTTTAATTTTTCATGAAGGGAAGGGTTTGAGCTGATAAGGGATCTTCTAAACTTGACCTTCCCCACCCCCTCTTTTGCAAAATATTGCCTATGCCACAGTATAAGTTAGTAATATACCATACGCTAAATACAAGTACTTATGTAATATAATATCGCCCCTCTTGGTTTATAGAATATAGACGTATTACCTATCGGCGTTCGTGAAAAAATACGTAAAATAAGTAATAATGCTGATCATTAAGTACCACGTACATTATTATTAAACAGAATGTACTGGAGTTAAAACTGCATACTGTGTTTTCTTTTCAGTATGCAAACTAAAAAAAATCGCACTATTTTCGTAATATATATATGGATATTATCGACTTACATTTCTGCTACCACTGGTTCTTGTGGGAAAAAGGAATCTAGGAATAGACCTTTCCGCATTCAAAACTAGAAAGTAGTGCTAATAAAATAGTCAAACGTCAACGATCCTCTGTCTCGAGTATCAACAGGGTTCTAGTACCTCCAGCACAGGATGGTAGAAAACTGGGGAACGCGGGTACACCTTTCCCTCGAAGCGAGCTCAAGTCAAGCGAAGCGTGACCTCAAGCCGTACAAGTCATGAATCAAAGAATTGAGATTGAAATATGGCTGTGAATGTAAAAATATGTTGCCAAATCTTTCAGAATTCAGGTAGTATAAATAGTACAACAAACGTCGATCATCCTGTTTGATTTGATTAATTTTCAAAAGCGATCCCAAACGGGATGTTCCAGGGAGAGAGTGATCTCTGCCAACGACATGCGACGCTTGCTAATTCTAGATCTATTCCAGCCTAGACAGTAAGAACTCACTGTGACACAATTAAGACAAAACTTGCCAGTTGGCTATTAAATGGGAGGAGACTGTTGACTAAAACGTTGCCCCTCGATCTGCAACCACGGTCAAATTTCTTGGATTCACAATCTAAAATATAATTGCTTTAAAATTTCCCAGATATATTTTAATTACAAAATAGGTAAATTAATCGTAAGCTTGCCATATTGTTGACCGCACTACTTGGCAATCTTCTGCTCCATTGGTCACATCTGCAAAATTTAGCATCTGCTGGCCACACCTTTTTCGCTAAGAAACTACGATGCCAAGCAATGATTTATTCATAGAAACTACTACGGTCTTTCCTGTAACACATCATCAATAAATTTATTATGACTTGCCCTTCTTTTCTACTAGGTCTCTTTTCAAAATTACTCATTCTGTTTGTAGTACTTCAAAACTGGTATGAATAATAGGGGCTTCCGTATCCCGCACAACCGCTATCTGAATAATATACTCTTAAATTGGTCCTGGATCAGTCCTTTATTTTGTTGTAGTAAATCTCCACACTTGTTACCAAATCGGTTATCGTACCAAGGGATATTTAATAATCCTACGACTTATGTCGTATTTCTTGTTACACATAACCCGTATTAGTAAATTATATCATAACACTACATTTCACCCCCACTAACTTCTTATTTAACGTGTTCAGGCTTGCTAAGTGATGGGATATGCAGTTTTGAGAAGTTGAAATCAAAAAACCTTTGCTCGCATTTTCACTGAAAACTCTTTGTTTCCAAGATCGCTGACATTTGCAATCGCGACGTTAACTGTGGGAAAACAGCAAGTTGTTAAAAGCTTACAACCATTGCACATATGTTTGTGGGTCGCATCGACCATGGGTGCTGTATAGTCAAGGGTTACACCACGCCGCTTTTTGGTCGCACTGCAGCGATATTGTAGCAGAAGGGAAACCACGACCCTAGCAAAATTAAGTACCAATCAACATTGAGCTTCTTACAAAAATAAAACGACCATATTACTCTATTTTAAAAGTTTACATTGAAGCTGTTCTTACCAAATGCTACTGCTCTGACGTCTTTGTAGCTAAGTAACTACCCCGCTGTTGTAATTTACGGTTGTTAAGTGCGTTGTTTGTTGTATCTGAACAGCAAAATTTTGGCCAGCATTCCGGGCTGTACAAGTGGGAGATCTGACCGTCATATTGTCTGGAAGCAACGGGTTATTTTAGGATTCCTTTAAAGTAAAGGAAACGGGGTAGATTTTAACTGGACTATGTTTTTATGTGTTCATTAGATGTATCATGTATCCTAGTTTCACTGAACGGCGTTGGTTTAATTCTTATTTCAATGTATCTTTGGCAAACCGCGTTAATTTGATTCGCGTAAATTTAACTATCGTTAATTTAGGATTTCGTTAATTTCCTGGAATAAGGTAAGGCTTATTATTCATACGGCACGTCCCAATAGTCAGTGTTTGGCAATGGCGTACGTCTTGGGATGTGCCCTACTCCTCCTGCTAGTATCAGTGACGCAAGCATGATCGTTGATCTCATCGCCAAAACAAAGCTGTTACGCAATTTCATGTCATAGCGTATTTTACCTTTGGACCATAGGCGTTACAGTAGTATCGTTGAGATTAGAGTTGTACTCTGCTCCAATTTCATTTTCCAGCAACACATACTCCTTGCATAATACGTATAATAGAGCAAGACTTACCATCCAAAAAAGACGTAAATATCTTAGGGTCCACAGAGATCTTAGGCCCTAGCTATCTGTAGGTAGATCATTATTAACCCTTACAAATTTATCACCGATCAATTTTTGGCTCTTTTCCGATCATACTTTTTATTATCATTTTTATGAACCTGAAACCTGCGCTTTTCCTACCAAATTCAAGGGAGAAAAACATCGACATCCACTCGCAATCTCTCATTGCAGCCCCCTGATAAGCAGTGGGGCCTTTCCCCGCGGTCCGTACTTTCCAAAAGGGAAAGGGGTGTCCGCGAGGGGGGGGGGAATAATCATTGAGATTGCTGTTAGGATTGATATCTATTTTCAATACACAGCAAGATGATTTTGCAATATTGACGAATAACATTTAGGTAAACTAAGGAATAAGGCTGTCGCTGCCGCAACTCGCGCCGCGCAAGGATTCAATAAGTGGAGAGGGGCTCACAGAAACGAACAACTGCTTTCTCTACCACATTCTACTCACACACTCACACTCAACACTCTTGCTATTGTTGTTATTTTGATTGTTTTTCCTGTAATAGGTGATTTTATAGAGGTTTTTTTGTTTGTTTTGTATTCGGTTTTGTTCTGTTCTGGAGGTTATGCAGATCCCTCGCCCCTCCCTTCCACAGGGCCTGAAAATCCCGCTTGGGCGTTTAAATCCTCACATGTCAAGAGAGGATGTTTGACGCTTGAAGTCCTTCGTACGGTGCCATTTTGTATTCACATTACATACATAACGTTTCGAATCTTGTTTACAGTTGTCAGCCAAAACCAAAATCGAGCAGATACTCACGTCTTGGAATTCTAAATGTTGGTGTCCTATGCTTACCTTATAATGCATTCATAAATTCCTATTCTTGTATATATACAGCCTGATTCAGGGCTCTTTCAGTTAGTTGCATTCAACCGCGGTTACACCTTTGGTGAATCTGCCTTATTAGGATTTTGTTTGGTGCGGTTCAATTTTGACTTTTTTGGATACTATGATCCCCTTTTGTACAGGTATTTTTTCATTCAAATTTTTGAAAAATATAACATCAAGTAATACTGACAGATCACAGCAAGTTGTGTCATTGTTACTTCCATCACACCCAACTGCGGCTGGCCTTACACTATGTTACAAACCTTTTCAAATACAATAGTGCGACTAATTGTGCATTACTCTGGGGCAGTGGTTTCCACGAAAGTAGGTGAAAAATGAGATCTCTCCAACTCTCTGCATCTCCACTATCCTTAGCACCTTGCAATTTTTCTCCCATTGTCGTCTTGGTGTTCCTCAAGGCATTCTCCCTGGTACTTCTGATTAACTGTTGTGTATCGCCCTTCATTAGCAGCTCTCCTTAGAATGTGTCTGCACAATTTCAGGCTTCTTTTTCTGAGAACACCCTGCAAGTGAAGCATTCTACACCTCTATGCCAACTCATCACTACTGACATGATCAAAAAATGACACTCCAGTCATAGAGCAAAGAATACTTCTACAATTGACCATTAACTGCTTCAGTGTCAGTGCCACACCACAGGTTTCTCCACCACATAACAGGAATGGTTTGGTGAATGCACCATAAATTCTTCCTCTGTGCTTCTTGAACTGAACATTTAATAGTCAATCCATCTCCTCTGTTATCAGAAATACAAATTTTCCTTAAGTTACTCCATATTAACATCACCTATTTTACACTATAGGCCTATTGTTTAAACAAAAAAATCTTACCTCACCATCCACCATTGTCCATGCACCTGGAAGCTGTAATAAAAAAGATAAAACAGATTCACATAGAGGATGGAGCCATTGCTTCATTAAAAACATGTTCATGACAATAAGAGTTATGGTAATAATGGTAAGAGTGCTGTTCTAGCATGCATTCGCGTGCAGGGGAAAACCATTTCTTGGAGACCAGGGGTAAGATACTGCCCAGGTAAATTAAATAACACAATGTGACCGAGTCGCAAGATTCAATTATCCACAACACAAGGTTATTGGTTCAGCTTTAAGCTTTACCGGCTTGTGTTTTCACAATTCATGTACAAAAAAGAGCGATAACGTCGAAGTCGACAAACTTCTTCAATTCCTTTTGGGGTACCTCATTGGAACAAAAATGAAAGATAAAAAGGAATTAAACAAGTACTATAAGAAAGATTTAACAAATTATTGTATATTTAACAAATATACAAATATACATGCAAATTTGATAGCAAGTCAAAATGTCAAGACGACAGATGGAAAACATATTGGTACGGTACAATTTAAAAGGGAATAAGCTCCAAATTATAGCCCATCTCGTAAAAAGAGTAATTTTTTCCCCAGAACTTGGAACCTTCTCTAATTTCAGGTATTTGGTGATATTAAGTGGCATATTCCAAATATGTTTGGCTTTCAAATACTGGAAACGTTCGGCCACTTCATTGTGACGTCATGAACACGTCATTGTTTACGTAATCTATTTCTGTAAACGGAAAGATCAATCCTGATCTGCGGTGACTCTAATTATACAATTTATGCCACTTCCCGCAGTCGAGCACTTTTCTTACTGCATCAATCAAGTTCATCTCTGATATCTCCTTGATTTTCTTAGACTTTAAACATAAATAGCAATAACTGTCCCTAATTAGTATTTATTATTTATTGATTGGCATCAATACACTTTAAATAATACAAGGACTTGCATTGTGATAATTCTTTAAAAATTACCCAAATCATGGAGATGCTTTGAGTTAGAGCCATATGAGACTATAAAATACATTTGCTATATTAATGACGGATCACACAACACAAGACCGAAATACAAGCAGTAAAGACCCAATTTTGTTTTGCCACATACAAGTTAGGAAGAGTCAGAAAATTTCAGTAATTTAAAGAAAAGGAGTCAGAATACATTTAAAATATTTAGAACAACAGGGATCTTCTTTCCTGAAGAATTTCCTGAAGAATTTCCTGAAGAATTTCCTTGAAGGAGAGAAACCGATTGAGACAACATTTGCCATCTCTACTTGACGTTTTCCTTTATATAATACAATATACGCGACTTTATGTTCCTTTATATTTATATCTATATATCTATATTATATATCGCTAGGAAGACAAAAAATGGGGGCGCGATAAAGCACATTTTACTTAATGACCTAAATTTTTACGCAATTTATTATCTTTTTAAAGTTAAATTCAGTTTTAACCGATACTGCCCTAACAGTTACCATCTTTTGTCGCAAGACAGAAACGTCAACGCGAAGTTATCCTCCCACAACTCATCTTCTAATGCAGCATTGCTCTACAAATATTATGCATGTCTCAATAACTTATAGGCTACAGCTCATTTACAAGGACTTCTGCACTTTAGGGAAGCTACTCTGAACTGTGGGGGTTGACTTAGCAACTGCTTGAGAACGGCCTTTAAATGTTTAAACACTGACATGAGAATCGAGGAGAGTGCTGGTGGTGAATTTAGGGAGGTAATCTCTCTATTCCTGTTATTGGCTTAAAATGTTTATTGCATTTGATTAGATTTTCTTCATTCATGCTGAAGCGACTTGGTTCTCGAGGCTACAGTGCGCAGAGAGGACGGGGGTAAATTGTTAAAATAACATTGCAAGTGTAAATGATAATTTTTAAAAGTTAATAAGCTTAGGGAGGCTTTTGTAATTCCGAAGAGTGCACGAATAGCAGTGATAAGCTAATATTAAACGTTTTGTGGCATGGGGGGGAGGGGGTACTTTGATACCATTAGACATGATTTATGACCCTACCTTTTGTTACACTCCCAGTCAATATAAAAGTAACCTATAGTAATCTATTTTTTATAAATCGAGGCCTTTTAACATACTTTTATGTTCCTCTTATGTTTACTACTTTAAGCATATTGGGAACACAGAACATTCAAGACCCTCAAGCTGTTTTGGGACGACGAAACAGTGGAAATAATAGTCCTATATCTATTTTAATGCAAAGTACATATTTAAAACGTGAACGACATGCATTGGCTATTGTTGAGGCTTTCTTAAGATACAACAAACGATTGCGTGTTGTAAAGGTCGTCGACAATACAGGAATGTGACGTCAGTCCTATTGAATACGTAGTTACAATGACGTCAGAAGAGCCTCAAAAAGGTACACAGATGGGGAAATTTCCAATAAAGAAATCACGTGCTTTGAGTTAAGAGCCCAGCTAAGCATAAAAATTCACTGAAAGGACGCAAGCTGTTTATTCGAGTCTGATTTACCATCCTGAATTATGCATAGCGGGAGGTAATTCAAAGCATCACGATATCTATTATTAGGTTTGATGGCATGTTGATGCCACTATTTGTTGCAAGGTAAGAATTTTCACAGACCGTTCTCTTTTACTTCAATACCAAATAAGCTGAAAAGCCTGGTTATTTCAAAATAGTGGTCTCTCTAAAACTAACTCCCTACAATGAAGTATCATAATCCAAAAATTCTAGCATCAGAACGTGCAAGTCAGTGCCGTAGTCAGACTATCTCTGTAGGGCATACTTATTACCTATGAGCATATTTTAGGGCATGCTTCTCCAATAAACTTAATTTTTGTGTAAGCCCTTATGGAAAATCGGTGAACCCTTTTAAGTTTAAACTTGGAATATATACGGAAATAATGTTAAACGATAAAACAAGGATGTGAAAGTAAAATTTTTGAATTTCAATTGCTTTTTCTTATCTCTGCCTCGCTACTACATTTCCTTCGTGTTCCCTAACCGTTGCCTCCCTCTTGGTCAAAATCCCGGTGAGTATCATACGACGTGAGCACATCACTCTACAACAGTGATAACAAGAGATTTGAAATTATGGAAGGAAACATCTTACGCGAGGTAAGCCGTTTCGTCAACTTTGGGCGGAAATCCGTTGCCAAATTTTTGCTTACAATATTTTATAGCAGACGCTGTCACGAAAATGGCCAAAAGTCTCAAACAACACGAAAGCTTCTTCTCTTACTTTGCAGCGTTATATTTTATGTTTAGTCGATGTTTAACAGAGCTAAATTTAATGAAGCGAATATAAATACACACATATGTACATTCATAAAGGTATTTAGAGAGTACCCTACCTTTGTTAGATATGTAATTAGATAATAATTTACTGACTTATACAAGTATTTCTTCGCTAGTTCTTGCAATTTATCAAAAGCCCCATTAAGTAAAGCTAGTGGAATATGAGCAGAAAGATTGCACCACTTCTTACAGCTGAGTTTTTGGGTGACCTCTTTTACTCCTTCCAACCTTGAAAAGGTAAGGTCAAGGTAAATTTATACGATTGCAAAGATTATGCCGAGCAGATAGATGCATCCATAACTCTCTGAAAATCTGTTACACTTTTTACGATTTTAACTCCCGAAATTCATTAAATTGAGGACAGACTGGATGTAACTGCTTCAAGATTTGCAAGATCGGTCACGAATTTGGGGGGAGGGCGGGTGCTGCCCCCTGAGAGAATTCACTAGCGTATTCCGCCCCCCCTGATATTCTGATCAGCGTATATATTTTTCACTTTAGTATATCATAATGCATCGGAAATACAAAATGCCGGATCTATGGGATGACTGTGGGGTGACTCTTGCCCGTATGTCCATGGGTAGGTGCGTTGAAAGTTCCTTAAAAATGTCTTCCGCGAGATATGACTTCAGAACAACACAAAAATTGTGTCTTTTCGCCTTAATGAAGAAACTTTTTTCACGATTTTCAACCAATGACCTAGCTTGTTCCAGCTAGAATTTAGACTATGCTATGCCACTTTCAGTTGAATTTACCCACCTCTAACCTGTTAGGATTATTTCTGGAGAATGATGAAACTTATGACCGGCCCCCCTTTCATATTTTGGCAATTCTCATCTTCATCTGCGGAGAGCCAAAATCAAAACATGCATTAATTCAAAAACGTTCAGAAATTAAATAAAAAAAAACAAGTTTTTTTTAACTGAAAGTAAGGTGCGACAATAAAACTCAAAACGAACAGAAATGACACCTTATATCAAAGGGGCCTTTCCTCCTCAACGCTCTGGTCTTTACGCTAATCTTTTTTTTACTGTTATGTTTAATGAGTCAAACTTTAGCTTAAAGAGCGGGGCTCTTTAAACTATTAAGTGGAATTTCGGTATTACGGTGAAACTAAATAAATACCTAACCATCTATATTGATTCATTGAGGACATGATGCTCCCTTAACTTGGTCTGGAAGATAATTTCTTAAACCATACTGGCCTGCTATAATATAAAGAAAGAAAATAATATAAAGAAATTTTACATAATATTAAGAAATTTTCCTTGAATATACTATTTTGTTCGCGCTGAAGAAGAGGCGGTTGTCCTCTCGGGATATTTTTTTTTTAGTACTCTCGTTTGACCCCGAAAAATCCATTTTTGATCGTTTTCTTCCTTTATATAATTTAGTGAGTGATTGAAATTTTCACTTGAATTACTATTACTGAAATTACTAAACTAGCAAGTTCGTAATGATAAATTCCCATGAAAGTCAGGAAGGTTGTCAGGAAGGTTGAAAGTCAGGAGGGTTGGATCTATATAGAATAAATCTCCGTAGGAGAGGAGAGTTTTCACGGGAGAAATTTCTCTTAGGAGTTTTCTACGGAATAAATTCTCCAGAGGGAATTTTCTGCGGGAGCAACTTTCTACTAGAGGGCAGGTTATTTGTGGGAAATCTTTCGTGGAGGAAGGGATTTCAGGTATGATATTAAATACAACCTTTTTAAATGAAAGTGCGCTAAGAAAATTTTTTTACCTGGAACCGTCCACAAGTAACATTTCAAGGGAAATTTTCAGCTAAAATGGGGTTGTCTGAGTGCAATTCTCTTGGTGGGAGGGGGCAAGTATTTTACGTGGGAATAACTTTCCATAGAGGGATTGTCCATGGGGAGGAGGAATTTTCCAAGGAGGGGGTCTAGATTTCCTGGCATTATTTAAAAACGGCCAGAAATTAAATGAAAAAGACAAGTTCTTTTAAACTGAAAGTAAGGAGCAACATCAAAGCTTAAAACGAACTTCTGTCCCAATTGTTTAAGAACGACTCCTGAAACACAAGGGCTGTTTAATAAGAGCAATAAGCTTTTTCAAATGTTCAAAAAAAAAAAATTTAACATAAAGATCTTGTGAATACGCTTCAGTAGCATTGTAAATGTTGCTAGACGAAAGGAAAGTTTGATTAGACCAGAGAATTATCTGTATCTTCGCCATTGTACTACAGGTAGAAAAGAGATACTTCAAAGAACATAAAAATGACATTCTGAAATGCGACAAAGACAGCATGCACTGAGTTGGCCGTGGTCTCTTTAAACGTTGCTGTAAACATGAGGCTAAGGAATTCCAGCACACGATATTTTCATTTCCTCCCATCCTGACAAGATGTCAAGTAGAACAGTTGCGTTGTACTTATTTTCCTATTTAACCCGATTTTTCTACCGAATCTAATACATATGAATGTCTGTGTCCCATGCCATGATTTTTCAAACTCTTACCCACCCCAACATCGATCCTAAATAAATATATCCAATCTTCTAATCTTAGCACAGTAATTGCTTGTTGTATGACTCTACTCTGATAAAGTTCATTAAAGGAGGGCATGAAAAGTCATTCAATGTTTTTTATAGTAATGTATCTTAGGCCTAAATTACACGGTAATGGGTTGTTTTATCATACAAGATTGGCCTTTCAGTTACGGAGTATCTATGCCCTCCAATATGCATTTGGTACCAAAGTTGCTCTGCTAATGACAAACGTTTAAAGACGTATCCGTTACCCTTTGAGTATAGTGTAACTGCTCTACTTTAAGCTACATGTCAATCTCGCCAATTAAAGTTGGCCATGTTGCAGAATGTGTGGCTGGGTGATAACAACAAAACATACAAAATGATGAATAAGAGGAACAGACTCGTCGAATGGCAAACACTAACGAAGATGTCTCAAAAGAGGACAAAGAGTATTCCATAAAGTCATATAGATTATAGTATCCAGTACGAGAAAGTGATGAAAATGATCCACAGAAAATACATCTATCGTTTAACTTGAGTCTTTGACAAGCAAGTAAATAATAAAACAACATGATTTTCATCAAGACAGGGGTCAGCAAAAGGCGTGTAGATGAAACACAAAAATACGATGAACATTCTATCACCATACTCGGATCACTTAATAAAAATTCACAAAACACGATAGGTTAAAACAATAATATGAATAACAGAATCCCTTTATGAATTACAATAGACATACTAGAAGAGGGAGACTAGAGCCTTTCTTTAAATTTAACCCTACCTCACAAGCCCTCCTCATACTTGTGAGGGGGGGGGGGGGGGGAGAAGACGTCCCGAGGCCCTTCAACAAACAATCAGCTCTAACGGGCAATATCTGTTTGACAGTTTCCCGATTTTACTCACAAAATGAGTCCAGTTTAAAATTCCCTGGTAATTTCCTGATTTCTCGGATTTCCCATTTTATAGTAGAAAGAAAGAAGAACAAGTTACTAAACATGGGCAGATGTTAACGTCGTGATTTAACTGAATGTTTTTGCTAGAGAATATAATTTCTTGTACTGCCAATCGTGTGTGTAGCAATTTTAATTCGCGAAAAATAGTTCATCAATCTGTGGAGGATTTTCTCATCGCCGTTTTGAACTCAGTTGTCAGTAATTAGTTAATCTACTAGTGATGAGGACTAGTACTCTTTGATAAATATTGTTTTGAAAGGGAACAAATATACAACAAATTTTATTGTGTTTATTTGTCTGCGTGCAATCGCTAACTATCTTTTGGAATCTTCAGGCAAAAGTATGCAATGTTGGCTAGAAAAATCGTAAATTATACCAATATGCTGCATACTAGACAAGCCTCAGAGTCTTACGTAGATATTTTTCTCGAAATAAGCATATCACGGTATTGAAAGAAAGCCCTTTTGCTTATAGGGATTCCCCCTGTGCTCTGTAAGAAAGCCAGGAAATGCTTATGTAGCTAATTTTTTGGATTTCGAGTTTCTTTGATTCATACCATGCTTCTGTATGTATGCAGCATGTTCGAATGAATTCCGATTTTACAGGCTACCGTTGTTCATGGTGGCCCAAAGATGGCAGCAGATATTTAGCGAATACACGCAGATAAACAAATACAATTACGTTCTGGTATATTTGTTCTCTTGTAACAAAATATGTAGCTAATTATCATTTCTGGTGACAGTATAACTACCTCGCCCGCTGGGTCTCCACTGCAGGAGTTGTTCGAGTTGTAACACTGCCGTTTTAGACTATTTTTTATCCTTTCCCTCCTCACAGATGGTGTCCTCTCCACCACAACTTTCTAAATCTCCAGAGAATGCTTTTATGACGGGGTAGGTACATATTAAGGTTTTAAGTTTTTTATTGTTGCTTGTATCCCATCTGACCGGACCAGTTTCTTACATTTTTTTAAAAAAAATTACTGAAGACCAAAATCCTAAAATGGAGAAATGAAGTACTAGGAATAAGAGAAAAGAAAAAACGGAATTAATAGAAGGTGAAAACGAGAGAAGGTGACGTTTAATAGAATGATGCATAACGTGTACAAGAGAAATCGACGAACAAGGTCAAATGCCCGATATGCCCTGTCTCATATTTAAATACATATATAGCAGTCCGACTGTTAGGGAAAGTTTATTATTAAACAGGGAGAAAGAACTGGCCGATAAAGAGCAGAAGCTATTAATCCTTTCAAACGAAAATGCAACGCTGTCAACCGATTTAGAAAGCGAAAAGATAGCTGTGGCAAATCTTACTTACAAATTTGATGCAGAAAATTGTGAAAAAGTAGATTTAATTGTGAAACTATCAGAAAAAGATCAGAAACTAGCAGAACTTTCAAATGAAAATGCAACCCTTGCCGCTGCAATTATGACAGAGAAAAAGTTATTGGCAACTCTGTCAGATAAATTTGAATTTGAAAATAGTGACAAAGTGGCTTTGTTGTCAAAATTATCTAGTCTTGAGTTGGAGCTCAGTGAAAATAAGAGTCAAGTAGTCAAACTAAATGCAGAACTTGTTAGCTATAAAGCACAGTATGATTCTAATCTAGTAGTAATAAAAGATCGTGATAATGAGATACAAAATTTGAAATCTAGTCTTAGTGCAGCATCTGAGTCGCTATCAAAGTCACAGATCGAAGCCGAGAATAAAGCAAAAAAGCTTGATTTACTTGAAAAGCAACTATCGCAATTAACTTCAAAGATAGTTGGATTAGGGGAAGTCGCCACTCAGTTAGAACAATCTTTAGTAGCTGCGAGTAAAGAGAAAGCGGAGTTAATTGATAAAATTGAGAGGCTTGAAAGGGAAATTGTCACGTTAAGCGTGGATGGAAACAAGTTGAGTGATTTAGAGAGTCAAAATCAAGGTCTTCAAATGGAATTAGAGAGACTCAAAGTAGAGCTTAGCAGCAAAGAAGTAATATGCGATGAAAATGTGAAAGAGGAAGAAAATGCTTTTGAAAAAAACCGTGCGATAGAAGACCGCCGTAACGATGATCGCTTTCACTTTATTAATTGGACAAAAACAGCATTTAAAAATGTTGATGTGATCCCTCCAGGAAATGGCATCTTACATCAAATCAACTTAGAAAAAATGTCGCCAGTGATTCAGGCGCGTGACGGTGTTGCGTTCCCTGACACATTAGTTGGCACTGACAGCCATACGCCACATGTGGATGCGTTAGGTGTGATAGCCATTGGTGTGGGTGGCTTAGAAGCAGAAAGTGTGATGCTTGGTCGCGCTTCTTATATGCGTCTTCCAGATATAGTCGGTGTTGAGTTGGTGGGCAAACGCCAGCCGGGTATCACTGCAACAGATATTGTATTGGCGATCACTGAGTTTTTACGAAATGAAAAAGTCGTTTCGAGTTATCTTGAGTTTTATGGCAGTGGCGCGGGCCGTGATGAGTTCGGGGCCCACGTGTACCGGACCGTGGACTTCGGAAAGAACTGGCAGTCGATCAGTGCTGGGCTGCCCGCGGAGACTGTGTACGTCCTCGCCGAGGACCCGCGGCGCGAAGGTGTCCTGTTCCTCGGCACCATGCTGGGCGCGTACGTTTCACTCGACGCGGGAAAGACCTGGGCGTCGCTGTGCAACGGGCTACCCGCGATACCCGTGTTCGACCTCGCGATACACCCTCGCGAACACGACCTCGTGATCGCGACGCATGGGCGCAGCGTTTTCGTCATGGACGTGTCGACGATCGGCGCGGCGAGCGCCGGGCGCCGCTGATCGACAGCCAGCTCGCGGTGGTCGCACCGAGTCACGACCGCCGCGGGTAGGACCACATCCCACGAGGCTCCATTGCGACAGGGCTTCTGCCCTCCTCGGGCAACCGATCGTTTGGCGTTGGGTCGATCAGTGCCGCTCGACTCTCGCCCCCGCGCGAACCCCACCCGACCGCCCAACCTTCGACGCGGTCGGCGAAACCCAACCACTCCAAGCCAACGAGAGCGCGCTCAACGCGACTACGCCCCCGCACAAGTCCGTACCGCATGGAGTCACTGCGACCCCGAGCTTCCCAAACGCGCGCGGGTCTTGCGGTAGGCTAGTGATCCGCACCAAAGCTCGCTGCACGTGTCGCCGGCCCCCTGCGCTGCTCGCGGCGTTGCGACTGCTCGACTTGTCCACCGACAGGCCACGCGTCGCCAGCGCCTTGCGACCCAACACAGGTTGCTCGCCGACATATGTAGCGAGTTTGCGGTTACACCACAGTTCGCCTCTCGCTCTCTTCATCCCCACCGTCGCGCTCCTCATGCGGATCCGCAATCGAATACGCCGCGCCATTGGCGACCGGCTTCGCAACAAGCCGGAGATTCGGGCCGCTCTACTGTCGCTGGAGAACTCCTATCTCCGCGCACGCCACGCGGCGTCTCGCGGTCTTCCGAGCCTCGCGGCCCCGCGCACCTACAAGGTGATGATCGCGATCACGGGGCGCTGCAACGCACTCTGCAAAGGGTGTCGCTACGAGCGAGACTTCATGGTTGGCGAACGCCTGCCGCTGGATCTCGTCAAAGGCGTCCTCGACGATTCGGCCGCGGCCGGCTTCTACACGGTGCGCTTCTACGGCGGCGAACCGACCCTGCACCCCGACCTGAACGCGATGATTGCCCACGCGATCCAGCGTGGGCTCCGTCCGTACATCACCATATTAGTGGTTTTGTTGGAGGGGCTTTGGGTCTGAAGCCAACATATTTTTTTCCACGCCTGGTCCGTTAAACCGAAAAAAACTTTCTTGAAAGTCATTTTCTTTTGTGGCTGCTTATGAAATACCATCGAATTTTAAAACATCCCTATTTTTGATTTGATGAAGTTTCGAGTATCTATCATATTGTCTTTTTTATTTGCTACAACGTACCGTTTCAATTTTCAATGCAAACCCGAACTTGAAAAATGAAAAATAGACAATTTTTAAATGTAAATTCAAAGTTGCTGTAAACAGCTTCAAACAGTAGAAGATTAAATATAAAATGTCATACTCGAAGTATCAGTGACTGTTTCTGCTATAATTTACCAATACTTTAACAGGTTGTCTGCTTCAGTTTTCTACACTATTTTAAATTAAACAGTTGTCTACATGACTGTTTCAATGGAACTACTCCTAAGTTAGTGAATAGTGAGAAAAGGGCAGATATCAACATTAGATGTTTGGTGCAAAGCGTTTGGAATTCAGATTCAGAGTGTATTGGAGAGGTAGAGCTCCAGCAGTTATTTAAAATAGTTAAAATTGTGGCTCCCTAGAAAGAGAACCGTAATTTAGAGATAAAAGGTACTTTTGTGTTTTTTAATTATTATTAATATATATTTTACTATATTTATATTTCTTTCAATATGTGTTTCATTTTTATTATTATTGGTTACGATGTTTTTTCCTTTACTGACGAGTTTGGCAGTGAATTGAATAATATAGATTTAAAAGTTGCACAGTGGTATAACTGTATCCGACTTGTGGCAGTACAAGTGGTATTATGTGTTCTCAGAAGTGGCTAAAATTAATTCAATCCCATACATATTCAAAATATTACCTGCTTCTATTGCTGCAAAAGCAGTAACACAAAGCAAAACAGATGTCCAAAATCCTAATAAGTTTCTCATTTTTGTCTCAAACAAGGATTAGAATTGAGTAAAAATACTTTTTAGATAGAATAAATAGACGTTTCAAATAACATATAGTTATCTTTTGTTTGTATAAGCTATTTGTTTGTATAAGATGACAAGCTGTTTTTGAAGCCAATGCCTAATAAATTTTGATCTCTGTTCATCAAATTATTAAATTAGAGCATGAATAAAATTTAACAGCCTAGTCTTAAAGAAATTTAATTCTGAGAATTAGCCTAGGGTTTTTCAAAACTATTTACTGGTAAATTTTGTAATCTTATTGTTGCATTTATTTTGTTTCCAATAACACACCTGAGGATCCGGTGCCATGAAACGATCCGCCATCAACGACATCATGCGGGCTGCGGACGACTACATCCGTTCGTTCGGATTCCTGTTGCCGCCGTTCGCCTATCTGCCGCCGGACGACTTCAGAACGAGGCGCAGCAAACTAAGCGCGATTGTCGATGCCGGGTTGGGCTGGGACATCACCGATTATGGCCAGGGCCGCTTCGAGAAACTCGGGCTCTTCCTGTTCACCTTGCGCAACGGCCGGGCCACCGATCTCGGGACCGGGCGCGGCATGCTTTATGCCGAAAAGATCATGATTTCGCGCCGCGACCAGATCTCGCCGATGCACCGCCATGTGATCAAGGCGGAGGACATCATCAATCGCGGTGGCGCCGGGCTGGCCATCGAACTGTTCGCCTCGGACCCGGACGGGGCGATCGATGAAAACGCTCCTGTCGATGTGCCATGTGACGGCGTGATGCGCCATGTCGAGGCGGGAGGGGTGATCGTCCTGCAGCCCGGCGAAAGCGTAACGCTGATGCCAGGGGTCTGGCACAAGTTCTGGGGCGAGGGTGGAGACGTCCTGATCGGTGAGGTATCGACGGTCAACGACGACAGGACCGACAACATCTTTCGCGAGGATATCGGCCGGTTCTCCGTGATCGACGAGGATGAACCGCCGCAGCACCTGCTGGTTTCGGATTACGCGCGCTGGCTGGTAGATTAGCCGACGAAGGCGCGTTCAACCACGAACTCGCCCGGTCGGGCGTTCGACCCTTCACGCAAGCCGGCGGCTTCCACGCGTTCCTTGATGTCCCGGTTCATGGCGAGCGATCCGCAGATCATCGCCCGGTCGGTCATCGGGTCGAATGCGCCAATATTGAGATCGCGGAAAAACGTGCCGTCGTCGATCAACTGCGTCATGCGGCCCGTGCGGGCCGAGTCCTCCCGCGTCGTTGTCGGATAATAGCGCAGCTTCATGGCCGCATCCTCTCCGACCAACGGGTCATCGGAAATTCCGGTGACCAGTGCGTTGCCATAGGCAAGATCGGCCAGATCACGGCAGGTGTTGGTCAGGATCACCGTCTCGAACCGTTCGTAGACATCCGGTTCGCGGATCAGGCTGGCGAAGGGGGCAATCCCGGTACCGGTGGCGATCATGAACAACCGCTTTCCCGGCAACAGTGCATCGGTCACCAAGGTTCCCGTCGGCTTGCTGCGCATCCAGATGTGGTCACCCGGCTGGATTTTCTGCAACCTGGAGGTCAGAGGCCCGTCCGGGTAAGATAAGAATGTTTATCCTACCAACGTAAAACTGATACTGATCAAAAGTGCATAATAAAGTCTCTATCGTCGAAGACCAGCCATAGATTACCACGGAGAGAGCCGCATACAAAATCATGGTATTGGCAGAATTTGGAGCAGAATTGGTAGAATCAGACCTTTGGAATTGGAAACAGAAGTGGAGAAACCTGAACTGGCAGAACCCGAGATACATTTGTAGTTGTGATTAGAGCGAACATGATTGGAAGTTGAATCAGTTAAACTGGGGTGGAAACGAGCAGAATTGCTTATAGAAACGGTGTGACCGGGGTCCAAGGCTCTAGAGTGCCATTCTTGGTCTTTGGTCTGGCAGAGGTGGTGTGAATTCGCTTACGACTTTGTGGGTGGCAAGGAAAACATGAACCTATCGATTGGATCCATGCTATTTAACAAAAATATGGCTGGAACATACCCTAAGAATGATGGGGGGATGCCAGAGGGCCATTCAGAGTGAGGCATTGTAACGTGAATTGAGAGGGTGTGTCACATTGAGGTTGGCTTGCAAAACACGAAGAGTTGGATTTAAATCATATTTTTGTCATGAAAATATCTGAAACAAATAACTTTGGAAGGATTAAGGGTATCAGAGGGTGCTGTCTTCAGTTCATAGTGTGATACGGTGACTGAAACTGCTAAAACTAACATGTTCTACAGCTTAAGTTAAGGTGAGAGGTGTTAAAAGAATATTTTGGCGGTGGGATGGACTAAAATTTAACAGAGAGTCAAAGAAATGAGATATTTTCATCGAGAGCTCTCAGAAATAACACTTATTAAGGTTTACTTTTATTTTTAATAACCACCCTCCCCCCTGGAATCGATTACTAGGGGCTGGGCCAGCCATATGTTGCTACGGTGGTGTGAAAATGCATAGTCTTGATTCAAAGAAACGTGGCATTTTATTTAAGTCTCCCCAGAAATAACCACAAATAATGTTTAAATAATCTCTAATAGCAAGATTCCCCTCTGGGATTGGTTGCTGAAGGATGGGGCAGCCACGTAATTTCTAGGTAACGTGAAAATTCATAGTCTTGGCTCAAAGAAACGCTACATTTTCATTAAGACCTCTCAGATATAACTCTTAATATGGATTAAATTTACCTCTAATAGCAACACTTCCCTTTGGAATTGGTTGCCAGGGGCTGGGCCAGCCAGATATTGTCACGGTGGCGTGAAATATGTATAGTCTTGGCTCAAAGAAACGTGGCCTTGTCAGTAAAACAACAGTGGGCCAAGTATGTGTTTCACAAAGGTTTTGTTGCGTTGGACGGCGCCAGTTTGACGATATCCAGCGTGGACCGCGATGCCGGCCAGTTTTCCATCAGTTTAATTCCGGAAACGCTGCAACGCACCACATTGGGTCGTTGTCAGGAAGGAGCGCTGATTAACGTTGAGGTCGACGCGCAAACGGTGACCACCGTGGAAACGGTTGAACGGTTACTGGCCGATGACAGTTGGCGGCAGAACCTGGGTTTGCGGTCTGCGGCTGCGAAGTAACCGGCTACGTGGTGGTTGTGCGCTGCCGCTGCATCTGGCGTAGATTGCCGATAACGGATTGTAACGCCCGGTCAAATACCTGCGACTCATCGATAAGCTTCAGTTGTTTGTCTTTCAATAACACAGCCAGTTCAACCCGGTTCTTCTCGAGTATTTTCATACCCCGACGGTTCACAAATACATAGTTGTTGCCGGGTTGGGTAATGGTCGCCAACTTACAGCGCAATGGATTTTTCTCCGCTTCCGTAATCTCAACCCATGTACCTTCGGTAATATTGTTCAATGGGGTGAGAAACTCCGGCGGTACACCAACGTCCTCGATAGATTTGTCGACACTGGTCAGAATGATTTCCTCAACCAGTTCAACAGGTTCTTCCAGTGGCGGCCGCTCGTCGTCTTGAATGAACGCCAGATCGTTTTCCGACAACTGCTCCAGATGGGTCTGCAACCAACCAGTAAAGTGGTCTAACTCATCGGCACTGCAATTCAGTTCGGCCATGCCTTCACTGACACTGTCCAGCAGGTCGTCCACCTTGTCTTGCCGTTGCGTGACGTCTGCGGTCGTGGAGAGCGGCTGTAATGCCCATAGCAGGTCGTCCAGCACCGCCACCGCGCGCATCCACGGGTCTGACGCCTCGCCGTGCTTGACCCATCGCAACGTCATTACCTTGCTCCAGGTGTCGCTGATGAACTTTCCAGCCTCACTGGGCAGGCGCAGACCGCAGGCCTTCTGATTAATGAGCGACTGCACCTGCAGCTTGGCTTTACGGGTTTTCGCTTTACCCGATTCTGCCTCCCGCACTCGCTGTTCCACCAGTACGCTGCGTTTGCTGTCCTTAGCAACGAAGTTGCGCAGATCATCCAACAGCTCGGTGAAGATGTCCGGATTCTCGCTGAATTCGTTCAGCACACGAACCACAACCGACTCAATCTTGTCATACAAGGCGTCTCGTTTCAGTTCTTGCGCGCTGCTCCACCCAATACCGAGCGAGTGCTTTTTTTAGCTGATCGTACCGCGCTGGTGCGGCAGGCTAAAAATGCCTTTAACTCGATGTTCAAGTTTTTTTCTGTTGACTTTTCTTTTTCAGTCTGGAGTAAATCATTCTAAATTTACCTGTTTGAATTCTGGCGATTTTTTCCAGGAGTTTGGGCTGTTATTGGTGTAGAATTTTAACCAAATGGGATGTCATATGCTGTTAGCTGAACCGTTGCCTTTTATCAAAGCTTTTGTTGAAGATTTAGATGATGCGCTAAAAAAGATTGACCCCACTGCTGGGCTTACCAGGATTCAAAAGAGTTGGATCGCTTTTTGTTGCTTAGGAATTTTAGTTACCAATTCAGTGTGTTGGGCGAGATTGGAGCGTAGCAGTCTTGGTAACTATACCCTTCCTGCTATATCCTGGATGTTTCGTCGTTCAAAGATTCGTTGGGAGCTATTACTTCATGGGGGCATAAAAGCGGTTTTGCAGAACTATGGCATTAGTGAGGGAATTCTGGCGGTCGATGAATCAGACAAGAAACGCTCAAAGCGAGTCAAGCGTATATTCAAAGCCCACAAACTCAAAGACAAAAGTAGTGGTGGATACCTCACGGGTCAAAGTATTGTTTTGTTAGTGTTAGTGACCCCTCTTGTAACAATTCCGGTGGGCTTCTCTTTTTACATGCCTGACCCGGCATTAAGTGCCTGGTATAAACTGAAAAAAGAAATTGACAAACAGGGAAAGGGGAAAAAGAAACTTCCTGGCAAGCCGACAAGGAATCCGAAATATCCCACGAAACAACAGATTGCCCTTTCGCTTTTAAGTGAATTTAGAGCCTATCACCCGGAAGTTCAAATAAGATGTATTGTTGCCGACGCACTATATGGAACGGATGACTTTCTGTGTGAAGCCTCCGGGATTTTCGGGGGAATCCAGGTCATCAGTCAATTACGGAGCAATCAGAATGTTCGGTCACAAGGGCAGTTGATGAGTGTTGAGGTTTACTTTGCTAAATATGGCGGTGGACCTCAAGAGATCAAAATTCGAGGTGGAGAAACCGTCAAAGTGATGGTGGGCAGTGCCCGATTGCATGTTCCCTCTCATAAGAGGAAGCGCTTTGTAATTGCTCTCAAATATGAAGGTGAAGAAGAATATCGCTACCTTGTTGCCTCGGATTTGAGTTGGCGAACCTTAGATATTGTGCAGGCCTATACCTTCCGATGGCTGATCGAGGTTTTCTTCGAGGATTGGAAATCATATGAAGGTTTGGACGCCTACGGTCCGGATGCTCGCAATCCGGGTAGCTTTGCTGCGAATTGTCTGATGGCTCGTCGATTGGCGGAACGGGGTGTGCGCTGCATTCAGTTGTTCCATCGGGGATGGGATCAGCACGACAATCTTCCCAAAGGAATCCGTGCCCAGTGCCGAGAAACGGATCAGCCCAGCGCGGCCTTGGTAAGGGATCTCAAGCAACGTGGGTTGTTGGATGATACCTTGCTCATTTGGGGCGGGGAGTTTGGTCGGACTTGTTATTCTCAGGGGCAATTGACGCGGGATAACTATGGGCGCGATCATCATCCGCGTTGTTTTACCGTATAGATGGCAGGAGGTGGCGTGAAGCGCGGATTAACGTATGGTCGTACGGATGAATTTGGCTACAACGTGGCCGAAGCCGGCGTGTCCGTGCATGACCTGCATGCAACCGTTCTTCACGCTTTAGGCGTGGATCACGAACGGCTCACTTTCCGAGCCCAGGGACGGCGGTTTCGGCTCACGGACGTTTTTGGGAAGGTGATCGATAAGGTGTTGATCTGACGGAGTGGAGCGGAGGGACAGTCCACTGTCCTTAGGCTTCCCCGCGCAGTCTGCGGTAGATGGAGAGCAGTTCGTCTTCGATGTCTTCTGGATCGAGCACGAAGTCCGAAATCTCCATTCCAAGGAGTTGCCGATAGCGTTGTTTCATGCGGCTGAGAGCGACGCCGAAGGCGCTTTCGGAGACTTTGATCTTCGCGGCATGTTCGGCGTAGGCGCCGGTTTTTGGAATAGGAATTCCTTCAAAGCTTCGAACCGCTCAAGCTGATCAGCCCGGGCGTACTCCGTTTGGAGTCGCCCGAAAACATGGATTAGAAGGCCTTTGGCCCACCGACGTTCGAAGATGTGATCCGGGGTCTTGATGTGACTCGGCTCGTGGAGGTAAAGATGCTCGGCATTCGTGGCATAGATCGGATACCAGCTCGCGCGGCACAAGTATTCCGACGCCTCCGCGGATTCGGGAGAATCTGTCCGGCGGGCTCTTTCGATGATGGATCAACGGGTTGTTTCAATCCGCTCTGGAATATGGACTGCCTGGGATCCGTCCTCCATCTAGGGTAAATCCTGTTGCAACCCTTTGCCCTGCAGCGAGTCCGTTCGGGTTTACGGGGTAAGCTAGTTCGCCTTAATCCGAACACAATTACTATTTTGCGACCTTTTGAAGGCGGTATAGCGACGATGGTTTTTCGATCTATTTGCTTTTAGTGATTGCATAAATGATCCGGCGCGGTCAGGCCTCGCGCATGACCAGCCTGTTTTTCCTGGTGCCGCCGACCGCGACCGCCATGGCCTGGGTCATGCTGGGCGAAACCCTGACGCCGATCGGCATCGCCGGCATGGTGCTCACCGGCCTGGCGGTGCCGCACCTGGAGCGCAACGGCGGCGCCGTGCTGTTCATCGGTTCGGTGCACACGCGCCGCGCCTATCCGGGCGCCTCGCCCTATGCCGCGTCGAAGGGCGCGGTGGAGGCACTGAGCCGCGTCCTGGCGGCCGAACTCGGGCCGAAGGGCATTCGCGTCAACTGCCTGCTGCCCGGCGCGGTGCCGACGGAAATCAATGTTCGCGCCGGCGTCGCAGCAAGCTTCGAGCACAACCTCGCGCGATTGAAATCGATGGAGGTCGACCATCCGCTCGAGCGGATCGGTACGCCGGAAGAAATCGCCGAGGCAGCCGATTACCTGCTGCGGGCGCAATGGACCACGGGCACTTCCATCGTCATCGACGGCGGATTGTCGCTCGGTGTCAGTTACAAATAGGAGGGTCCGGTGATCGTCGAACAGCGCACCTATCTTTTTCATCCAGGCGGCTTGCCGAAGTTCTTCAAGGCCTATGAGGATTCGGGTGCCCGGGAACTGCAACAGCGCATTCTCGGCAACTTGATCGGCTATTTCACCACCGAAATCGGCATGCTCAATCAGTCGGTCCACCTGTGGGGCTACACGTCGCTCGACGACCGGGCCGCCCGTCGCGCCGCGCTGATGGAGGAGCCGGTGTGGAGAGACTTTCTGGCCAACATTGTGCCGCTGTTGAAAAATCAGGAGTCGAAAATTCTGCTGCCGACCGAATTCTCGCCCATTGGCGGATCGGTTTCGGCAGGGATTTGACAGGGTATCCATTTTACGCCAATTTCGATTATATCAATATCGATTATCTTGGTGTGGGTTGAATTAGAGCCGGGGGCGCCGGCCGCCATTGGGAGGAGCGCAGTGGGCGACATCGATCGCGACAGGGCCAGTTCGGTGTCCGGACCGGACCACCGGGAGGACTGCTGAATGCTGGCTCAGCAGTTGCTGAACGGGATCGTCGTCAGCGGCGTCTACGCGCTTTTCGCGCTGGGTTTCACGCTGGTCTTCGGCATCCAGCGCATCCTCAACCTGGCGCACGGTGCGATCTTCATGACCGGTGCGATGGTGGCCTATTACACGGTGGATGCCGGTGGCCCGCTTTGGCTCGGCTTCATCATGGCGATCATCGCCTATTGAATGGCGAACATGGAAAAATTTATAATTGGTTCTCACAGATAATTAAACATTAAATATCAATATTTGTAAATGTCCCTGCCCGTGAAGTAAAGGTCCAGCCCGAAGACCAAAGGCAAAATGCAAAAAAAAAGACAAAAGGCAAAGACGCAAAATTCCAAGAACATAGTTTTATACCCTCTTTTATGATTTTTCTAGGATTGCATATCTTTTCCAATGGGAGGGAGGCGCTACCATGTGGTCCAATTGGGCAAAGTAGTTGCCACCCTAAATTTTGAAAAATATTTTTTTAGAAAATTTTCACTGAAAGACACTTGCAAGTATTTCAATTTAAAAAAAAAATCAAAAAACGACAAAATTACCCCCTCCCCCATTAGAATCTTAAAATTAAATTTGCACCCAGCTCCTCTGCTTTTTTACAAATACGCGCCCCTGAGCATTGTCCACCCTTGGTCGCTAGCTACGCTCTGAGAACCCATGCCGATACCCGACAAAAAAAAGAGAAGTCGTAAAAACACGCCAGTGGCTTTACCAGTGGCATTTATTATTATTATCCTATTATGTTTTATTTCTCAATTTTAGTGTTTTACTCATTTCGTAAGTGCGATTATGTCATTTGAATGGTTTTGCAATATTTATTGCGAACAAAAAGGTTGCTCCTGCTTTTACAAAATTTATGGCATGTGAGTTGGTGTTGGGTGCCTGGGTGTTGTGAGGGACCTATGATTATCAGCAACTACGTACACCAAGTGGCATGTTCCAAGGATGGCGAAAGTCTGCCAACCGTGTCGGACTTACGGCAAGCGTTGTAATGCTTGCCATAATGCAACGCTGTAAACACATGCAACGCTGTGCCGTGCAAAGCGTGCCAAAACTATGCGGTAAATGTGGTGATTTGAGATAATCACAAGGTAGTGGAAAGTAGGCAAAGACTCAGGATGCTGAAGAAAATTCTAGACAACATTTTTCGAGTTTTGTCTTCGTTTGGTCTTGGGGAAATAACTTTAAACCACCACCTCTAAACACTCGGATATGTATACACCTCTTTGCAACTAATTCCAATAACTTCTTAATGGTGGACTTAAAAGGAAAATATTCCTCAAAATGATTTAAAATTGGAGGGTAGATACCCCTCGCAATGTTTATAGGTAGATAACTGAATGAACAGTAGCTGTTTTCAGGATCAAATAAAAATAAATTGGATGAGGCCAATATGTTAATTATGCTTAGTACCTAAAAAAGAGCACAAGAAAACTAAACATAAGCTTTTCAAAATTTATGTAAAAAGTTAAAAAAAAATATAGTTTAAAATCCTGTTCAAATCATTAATTAGATTTATTATTTCAAAACCTAAGCTTAAAAAGTTGCAAAGTCAAACCAAAATAGCAAAGAAGATTTGTTTGCTAAAATTAAAACATATTTAGAGGTCTATTATATACAATCTTCTAAGGCATAGAAATATGAAGTGGGATTAAAAATACTTTCACTGGCATAATTGAGGGTTTGATCTATCAATATCAACCTCTTGTCTCTCCTTTTTCTGCTCTTGTAAAATTTGAGAGATCCTATAAAAATATTGCCAGGTCTTTGAACAAAAGGCGAAATTGTGCTTAGAACTTGGCTTTTGAAATTTTCTTTCCAAAAATGGGTTTTTAAGCCTAAGACTTCAAAAAAAAAGTGTAGATGTATATTTACTTATAGAGCTGGTTGTGCTGATATCTCTCAGCCAATCACTATTTTCAACTGTAAATACAACTATGTGATGTCTTACAATATGTATTGGAATCAAATGTGATTTTATTACAATGGTTATAAATAAATTTTTTAGTGACCTGGTGTGGTTTTATGATAAATTGTGATATGATTGGTTTCAGTACATCTACCCTATTTTATTCCACAGCTAAGGAATTAAATTTAAACTTTTATAATTTTTTTTTAAAGGGGAGGAAGGGGGTAAGTAAAGTTAAAGTTTCGTCCTGGGGAAAGGGGTAAAATAATTTTTCTATGGTCCTCAGAAAAGGGTATATACTATGTTTTGTGTTTAATGTATGTTATCAATCAGACTCAGATATCAGTATTCCAGTAATCTTTTAAGACTGCCCAGTAGAGGCGAGGCTGAGATCCCAACTTTAGAACACTTTCTAGATGCAATATTGGGGTATGGAATAGTTCCTCACCCTCATAGTTTTATCCTCATAGGTCAATAACTTCCAAGTTGGCAAAGATACTGTCCTAGATTATGACCAAAGATAGTTTTTAGCTATCTAGGGGTCATAGGATAAATAATTTCTTACTTATTTTGTAGCTGGCAATGGGCTAATTTTTCAGATGTTTTATCTTTTAACAATTCTTTGTTACTTAGCTTCTTGTTCATATTACATTAAAACTACCTTAGTACATACTTACCTTACTCTGTGCATTGTTTTTCTAGTGCTGTTTGGACTGATGAAAGTATATCGCCTAGTAAAATCACTATTCAAGTATTTTTTTCTTCTGAAAACTGCCTTAGGCTGATATATTCACTGCGCCTTGACTGGTTGTCAAAGAACCTGCAACCACTGTTGTATTGGCCGGGATGGCATCCGTAATCCTCACATTGAGTGCGGTTCCAGCCCCAGTATTTTGGACAGTGATGGTGTATTCAATGGTGTCGCCCGGATCGACCAAGCCGTCGCCATCGTTATCAACCGCCAAGGCCCAGCGTTTTTCCACATCCAATGCCGGGCTGGCAGGTGCGCCGTCAACAGCCGTGAATTCGGTCGGTTGATTGCCGTCTCCCGGATCGCCGTTTCCATCGCTCAATGTCGGATCGGTTTGATCGGAATTGGCGTTGGCCTGGTTGATAAAGGTTTCTGAATTCGGATCGGCATCGCTATTAAAGAGAGGATCGTCGATGGTGACTTCAACCTGGACGGTGACGGTTCCACCGATGGCAAGTGATGGAATGGTCGCCGAGAGATTGGCACCGACGACCATAACCGAATTGCCGCCACCTGTGATGGTTTCTGATGCCGCAACAGGCGTCAAGCCGGTGGGAATGGTGTCTGTCAGGCTTACGTTGGTCAGGGTTGCATCACCCACATTTTGGACGACGAAGCTGTAGCGCATGACATCGGTTGGTGAAATATCGCCACTACCATCTGTGTCGACCAACCACTCAACCACTTTTTGGACGTACAAGGCGTTGGTGACATTTGGCGGTCCACCCACAGGAATATCGGTGGGCTGGTCGCCATTCGCATCGTTGCCGTCACTGTCTGTGGGTTCCGGAACGGTCTGATCGGAATCCACCGAACCTTGGTTCGAAATAATCGTACCCGCGGGTGTTCCGCCATCTACCGTGACGCGGAAGGTAATGGTCACTGTATCGCCATTATTCATGGTTCCCACGTTCACCACGAGATCGGGTGCACCGCTATCGTCGCCGCCGCCGACACTGCTTGTTAAAGTTGCAGCCACATAGGTGGTGTTTGTCGGCACGGTGTCGGTGAAGACCGTGTTGGTCGCCGTGGCTCCACTGTTGTTCAGAATGATGGTGTATTCAAGCGTATCGCCTGGATCCACCACGCCGGGTGTGCCGCCGTCGACCGCGATCACAACTGTCTTATCTGCTTCGATTACTGCAGGTGTGGTGGGCGTTACATCTTCATTGCCACTGGTCATGTAGGAGCGCTCTACGGTTGGCATTCCCGCTTGAGATGTATAGTCGGCATTGATGGTGTTGGTAATGGCCACACCCACGGCCGCATCCACATCGACCCGGCACTGGAAGGTGAACTGTGGTGATCACTGTGCGCAGCCTTTAATGGCCCGCTTGGGCTTGCCGGGTACAGCTCGGGCATCATTCTCGGTATATAATACGTTAGAAGAAGTTGATGCGTTGTTTGATGCACTGAAAAAAGTGCAAATGATGTTAATGTGATAGAGAGTACGTAGTTATGTCTGTTTCTACTTTTGATCCAAAAGCTTCGCTTGTGACTATCACCGAAGCTGCAAAAGACCACTTTACCAAGATGTTGTCTAGTTCCAACGACAGCATGATTCGATTGAGTACTAACGTGAGTGGCTGTTCTGGCTACGCATATGTACTTGATTCTGTTAGTGAAAAGAAAGCTAACGATCTGCAAATTGATATGGGCAATGGGGTATTGCTTCTGGTTGCTGATGATGCAGTACCTTTGGTGAGAGATACACAAATCGACTATGTCCAGGTTGGTATCAACGGTGAGATCCGCTTTAACAACCCTAATGTTGTTAATGAATGTGGCTGTGGCGAGAGTTTCAACGTAGGTTAATTAATGCAAAAGAAAATGCTGGTTACCCAGCGAGAATGTCCAGCTAGACGGGTTCCGTCTGGAGAAATGACACAGATTCCTGAGGGGCAGTTTGTCACGTTAAATCAAGCCCTAGGTGGTAATTATACTGTTACCTGGATGGGTAATATGTTGCGAATTGATGGTACCGATGCCGATGCGATAGGCATGAAGCCGGAAGAGCTTGAGTTCGATTCCCTAGAACATGATGGAATTTTGAGTGAGCAAGTGAATGACGCGCTGGAAACTATCTTCGATCCTGAAATTCCGATAAGCCTCATTTCTCTTGGATTGATATACAAGATTGATATCGACCAAGAGGCTGGAGAGGTAAATATCGATATGACGTTAACGGCACCTGGCTGCGGTATGGGTCCTGTGCTGGTCAGTGATGTCAAATATCGAGTCGCGAAGGTACCAAATGTAAAACAGGTTAACGTTAATCTGGTATTTGATCCTCCCTGGTCAAAAGAGATGATGAGTGAAGAAGCACAACTTGAAGCAGGTTTGTTTTTCTAGCACTATTGCGCCTTTCCACAAATTAGATAGTTAAATTGATGAGTTTACCAACGACTGACGAAATTTTAGACGACTTGGCTTTTTTCGATAGCTGGGAAGAACGCTATAAATACATCATTGATCTCGGCAAGGCATTGCCAGAGTTTCCCCAAGCACTTTGCACACCCGAGAGACTGGTTAAAGGCTGTCAGAGTAATGTGTGGCTAGAAGCTTATCTGCTCTTGTAAGGAGGAATTGGGTTCATTATATATTTTTTCTGTCTGTAGATCAGCAACTGGAGAGGGGGGGGGGGTCATATCTTACAAATCTTGAGCTCTCGTTTGGGAATGTAATGTCAAAGTGTAATTGAGCAGACATCTTGCCACTGCTGGCAAATAGTTATTTTATCTAGTCACAATGCTGCAGCTTTTGTATGGTAAAAATCTGTCTATGGATGATTTAGGGAATTTTTTGGGTTGAAATATTGGGGATTCTTTTTTTTTGTAATCCCTCCATTGTGTCGCGTGTTTCCTTCATAGTTGTAGTTGTCTTAGTAAGGAATCAATCCTCACCTGTATAATCAAGTCAACTTCCATTTGGAATGATCAGAACCTATTAGTTGAGTAAATTCCTCTCTATTTAACTTTAATTTTACTTACTTTCTTTTTTTAAATGTAGACAATCAGAGATAATGAAGAATGAATGGGAATTTTGGTTTCTCCATACAACAGGTCTTTATATAGAACGTTCAGAAAACTCAGTCATTCTGGATTGGATTGATGATTTATCTTTTTATTAATAGCCGAAATTAGTGTAGGGGTGTAAATGTATTGTTTTAAATGTAAATTTGTTGGAGGTTCTGGGAAACCCGACAACGTCGGTAGAGACTGAATATAGATAAAACTCTTTGGTGCTTTCATTTTTAGCTATAGTCAATGGCTGATTAGAGGATATTTTTGGATGTATTTGTTGAAGTTTTCAGAAAAGTTACCAGGCATACAAAAGTCATTAAAATCATAGCAATGGGGATAATTAAATCTTCCTAATTTTTTTTTTTAAAGTCTCCATAAGCGCTAATAAGGGCAGAGGGATAAAGTTGCCATAAGGGGTAAAATCTTAGATATATTGATAGCATTCCTTCCTATTAACTTTAGTTTACTTAATTTACCTAAGTGTAGATAATCAGTGATAATGGAAAATAAATCGGAATTTCGGTTTTTCACTAAAACAGACCTTTGCTTGAACTTTCAGAAAACTAAGTCCTATTGGTTCGCATTGATGACTTATCTGTATAAAAATAGCCGAAATTTGCCTTGGGTAATATATTCGACAGGAATAATTATTGATTCTTCTGGAAAACCCGACAGCGTTGGTAAGGACTGAAAAATAGATGAAACTCTTAGATGCTTTCTTTTTTAGCTATAGTTAATGGATGATTTGGGGATGATTTAGGGAAGATTTTGGATATGTTCGTTGAAGTTTTCAGAAAAGTAGTGGTGTGTTACCATTTGACACCAACAGTAATTTTGCTAGATGTTTCTGCGGAGTAACTAAAAATAAAAATTATTCTTAATAACTATCTTCATAGAAAGTAAAGAGCCTTATCAGAGCATAGAACAAACAAAATGAAAGTTTTATCATCAGTAAAACTTAAAACAAAAATAATTTGTATTAAACATTATATCAAGCCAAAAAGTGCATAAAATAAAATGAATGATCCACTCTAACTAGTAAAATTAACCTTAAAAAAATAGAAAATGACCAAAGTAGAAGTAGAGCTAACATCCTATCAACCTTTCTGAAGCTTAGAATACCATTTTCACTTTACTGAAAAAGAAATATGTTTTAAACCATTCTTAAGCTACTCTTCTTTCTTAACGTAAATTGTAGTAGCTAGCCATCTTCAGATCGACAACAGACACTCAAATATAGCTGACTCAACAGTAACAAATCGCTTCAACATAGATTTTAGAATGGAATCTTCTGTCTGGAATCTTCTGTCTAGAAATACCTAGTCCTGTTGTGTAGTATTAATCTGACCCTTTTCTCACTTTACATCCACCCGCAAATTATGCAATATATTTTTTTCATATCCGCTGCAACTATTTAATGTCGAGTTTCCCTATCTGAAGAAAAGCTTAACTATCTTGTACAGTACATTCCTTCTATAAAAGTTAATTTTTTCGCAAATTATAAGAATATATTTTCTCGTCCTCGAACTAAAGTCACAATATTTGGAACGTCCCGTATGCTTGAAAAATATACTGTCCAACTACAAAAGATTAAGCGTGCCATATTGTGTCATCTCAAGGACAAATACTTTGTTTCAAAAGTGGATGAACCAGAATCTAGCAGCATTAGGTAAAAATGGTATTTCAATGCCAATAATATTTTACAGATAAGAGTGGCGCAGTAGACCTATCAAATCTAAGCATTCCAGTTATACTCATTAATTACCTCCTATGACCTTGTTTCATCTTTTCTTTTTATGTTTTGAATAACAATGAGACTTGAGCCTGGACGGGCGCTAAGGACTTGCACACCATCCTCCATCCCACTTTAATCATCTCCTACGAAAATTTTGTTCTTTTCTTCAACTTTATCTTTAACTAACATTTACACCTCATCCTGGGAAAAAGCCTTAAAGCAGATATGCACGTACATACCTTCAACTGCCTACTCCCTCAATGATTTTTTCTTTTTTCTTTTGAATCTAATTTTATTTTCTTTCGGCTTTAAATTTATTTTGTTTAAACGTTAGACAGTATATCCTCTGCATTGTCGCCAAATATATCTGGCAAGACGCCAGATTCGGAAACTCTGTCCTGCAGTGCATTGCGCACAACGGTGGGCTGTTCATAAATCTCTTTCAACATGTAATGGCGGTAACCGCCCTTGTCACCAGCGTCGTGTTCTACTTCAGATTCATGAATCTCTCGTTCAACTGGCTTGCCTTCTTTATCGATAATACGAACACTATCGCGGGTAATTTCAGCAACGTCACCTTCTTCTAAAAAGATAAAGCGACGAGTTACCGGTAACAGTGCCATTTGATCAGACGCGATAAAGTTTTCACCTATTCCTAAGCCAATAACTAACGGACTTCCGGAGCGAGCAACGACCAGTTTAGATGGATCTTCAACATCCATGAATACCGTGCCATATGCACCGTGAAAACGTTTTACACTCTCAAGCACTGCCGTGAGTAAATCTGCGCTAACCATCATTTGTTGATGGATGGTATGGGCAATAGTTTCTGTATCAGTTTGACTTAAAAACGAGTAACCGGCATCCAGCAATGAGTTAGTCAGTTCTTCGTAGTTTTCAATAATTCCGTTGTGCACGACAGCAATACGGCCAGTGGAAAAATGCGGGTGTGCATTGTCTTCTGTTACCCCACCATGGGTCGCCCAACGAGTATGCGCAATACCAATGCTTCCTCGTAAAGGATCTTCGCTAATTGCTTTTTGTAGTTCGGCGACTTTGCCTATTCTTCTTTGACGTTGCAGCTGTTTGTCAGCATCAACGATCGCAACACCGGCGGAGTCATATCCTCGATACTCAAGCCTTCTTAATCCTTCCAACAATATTTCTACAACATTTCTTTCTGCTATCGCACCAACTATGCCGCACATAAAAACTCCATTATGGTTATTCTGCTGTAATCACATCGACCTGATGTGTAGACAAATTATTTAATACTTCTTTAGAAACCGCTGTATCTGTTATTAGCGTGGAAATCTCTTGCCACGGCAGCTCTAAATTAGGCATCTTTCTAGTAAACTTTTCTGATTCGGCCATAATGATGACCTTACGAGACACCTCAGCCATCACTTTTGTCAGCTGAGTGAGTTCGTTAAATGTGGTGGTGCCCCTACCTACATCCAAACCTGCGGCTCCAATGAAGGCAAGATCAAAGTTATAGGAACGAAGTACTGACTCGGCCATGCTTCCTTGAAACGAATGACTTTGTGTGTCCCAAGTTCCGCCGGTCATTAGAACTGTTGGCTCAGTATGCCACACAGAAATTTAACTGTCTATATAATGTAAATTGGAGTTGTGGTGGAGTAATTCTCCTTCCTTGCCAAGCACAAAATTATGTAAGTACTGTGGCAAGGGAATGTATTATGAGAAGATCCTGCAAGACCTACATGATAGTGGAGAATGTTGAAATTGTCTAGAAGGCTACTGCACCACACCATTCCAAGATGGGATGAGATAGCAGAACACCATATCTTAGAGCATGATGGAGACATTAGTGGATTCTTAGAGAGAATATCAAGAGCAAAAATATCAACAGAGGACGACTAGTAGTTTCTCAGAGATTAGTTTTCAGGTTTTTCATCAATTTCAGACTTTTTGCGTTCTAGTTCTTCAACAAGATCATCGCCAAAATCAAAATCAGTATTGTCATGAAGAATGAGTTCGATACTGGCCTTGACAAAGTCATTTATGGATTCACCTATCAAGTTACAACGTTCCCTTAGATCATCATGTAATTCAGTAGGTATACGAGCAGATACAGTCCTAGACATTTGTTTACAACTGTTTACCAAGTTTTTTCACTTTTAAGAACTATCAAAGGGATGGAACTGAGAGGATGTGAACTGGTTTTATAGTTGACTTGGATTACACAATAAGTGAAATTGTAAACACATGAAAAACTGAGAGCAACTTTGCCTGTGTTCACCCTGGTGCCTATCGGTATCGAAATAGACTGGCTACTAGTGGGTTATATTGGATATTTTGGATATATATCGTGGAATCTTTGGTGCACTATTTTAACCAAATATATCATTGGGGTTCATTGCGTTATCATTGCGTTTACTTTAGTCCTCTCCTTAATTGAGAATGCCTGCACTTAAAGAATTTGATATTGCGTTAGCTAACTTCAAAAATTATCCTCATTGGCCAGTAAAAATACTAAGAGTGTCCAAGGATAATAAAGGAAGGCCATTTTATTTGGTATTTTACTATTGGACACACGATGAATATAGACTTGTTGAAGCCAACTTGTCAGAGCATAATGCTAGTGTTAGTCGAAATTCAATAAAACCAGCTGCAGGTGTTAAGGCTGCATTTGAGGAATTGAGAAATTCACCTGATATTTATCAATCCCTTTCCAAGACATAATGCATTAACAACTAAGGGCACGATATTGTGACTTTGTGTGGGAACTTTAACGCTAAAGTTGGAAGTGATCCCTCCTTTGCCCAAGCTATCCTTGATAAGAATGGACTGGGGGAAATCAATGATAATAGTGTACGTTTAATTGCCTCTCGCAAGATTCTAGGACCACTGGGTCGATACGATCACCCCTGGGGAAAAAACAAACAAACAAATAAACACGCACCCGTGATCGGTCTTCTGGCAAAAAATAATAAGTTCCACATTTTTGTAGATAGGAGCTTGAAACTTCTACAGTAGGATTCCCTATTTTCCAAAACAAGGGAAATTTTCCCAGGCTCGTAACTTTTGGTGAGTAAGACTAAATTGAATGAAACTTATATATTTAAAATCAGCATAAAAATCTGATTCTTTTGGTGTATCTATTATTATAAAAATTCCATTTTTAGAGTTTCGTTTACTATTGAGCTGGGTCGCTTCTTACTACAGTTCGTTACCACGAACTGTTTGATACAACTTTGAGTGATCCCAGAGGCAAATGCCAACACTTCTCCAACCGCCAAGTGGCAAGGTTTTGGGATCAGGGGCGTAATTTGCTAAGGGCAGAGGGGGCAATTTCCCCTCCCAGACCTCGGTTATCCCCCAGACTCTATTTTGCCCTTGAGCTGAAATTTAGTTTCTCCAATAATATTGTCAAAACTAAGAATAGCCTGCATAAATCCACTACATAAATCAAGCATCCACTGAAACAGGTCAACTAGCCGCATAGGCTAGTTTTTCACTTGATTTGAGAATGCAAAAAAGTCATTTTCCTTGTTGTTTGAGGAGAAGGGTTGTAATTTGCCAAAACATGGTATTCGACCGTGCTTATTCCAATGGGAGACTTCTCATTTTGATCTGACGCCATTTTGAGGGGTTTCAGACTTTTTTCTAAATCACCATAAATTTCTTTTCGCAATAAACTTTTACTTTTAAGACGAACTGAAATAATAATTACTATTCCTGAATCTACGTCAGATGAAACATTTTTTTTTACTAGGTAGTTTTTTCTTATCCAAACGTGTTTTTAACTTTTGGTTACTATGGGCTGTAGTTCACTCCATTCATAGGGGATGTTGGGCAAATTTGTTTTCAAATTAAATAAAAAATTAGTTTTTGCAACTGAAAGTAAGGAGCAACATTAAAACTTAAAACGAACAGAAATCTGTTCGTTTAAGTTTTAATGTTGCTCCTTACTTTCATTTAAAAAAAACTAGTTTTTTTATTTAATTTCTGAACATTTTTGAATTAATACATGTTTGAATTTGGCTCTCCGCACATGAATTATTAAAATGAAATTTGCATATTAATTCTTTTTTGGCTAAATGGCTTTCTCTTAGTTTTGATCAGACGACTTTGAGAAATAGGGGCAGGGAGATAGAAGAAACATCAGATTCAGACTCACTGTCAAGTTTGGACGAAGAAATGAAGCCCCCAAAGGTATAAACTTTAGGCTTTTTCCTATTATTAAATAATTTTGGTATACAAATCTGTAATATAGGCATTATAGACAGATTTGTATGGAGAAAAATTACCCTAATGTAGTAGTCAAACTTTTAAATTTTGTTTGCTGCCAAAATTTGTTGTGAATGGGTAAGCCCTTTCCCAGCTTAAATAGGGCTACTTTTCACATAACTCTTTCTTAATAGCACAACCATGCACTTTATTCCTTCAGATAATACCAAGAATAGATTACAAGGGTCCCACTCCTTGGACCCCCCGTCAAAACCATTTCTAAAATCGATGAAATTGAACTCCTTTAAGAGGGGTCTCCCGTCGTTGTTTTTATTTCCAGTGAGAATTAGTATCTCTCTACCTCTTAATCTCTCGTGTCTTGTAGAAAGTCTAAATTTCTTGGCTGTAGTATGTAATATTCTATCTATTGAGATGCGGCTATGCCTGTATGAACTTGTTTTAGTAAGAATAAGCAAAGACACTTCAAGTAACCCAGGTTGTCTTGATATTTTCTCCTGGTAGTTTTTCAGTTGAGGTAAAAAATGCCAAAATCTGAGTCTTAAATGATTTTGATTTAGTTTAATCGTTAAATAATACATGATAGGGAGGTCAATTGCGGCAGAAGTGCCTCCTAGATTTTTGTAGCCCTCACCCTTTAGATTTTAAAAACAGTTGTTTTAATTAAAAAACAAATATAAAGCAGAAATTGATTCCTCCCTAGATTTTGAGAAGTATATTTTCTTTCGTAAAAAAAGTCCTTGCCCACCCCTCCCACGCACACACAATTTCTGTGAATTGGTGACCTTGATCATGATCACCTGATTCTCAATAATCTTTCTTCGGTGCTAGAAATGAGTTGACAGAAGAAAAGGCCTAATAAAAACTTTATTGATTGGCTTAATATGAAATGTTGGTCAAAATTTTGTTCTATTTTAGGTAACATATTACGTCATTTGATGGATATACTGTAGATATCTACCCAAATAGTGTTTTTTTAGAAAAATCTAAGTAGATCTGTGCCCCACCCCCTAAATTTTGAAAAAAAAGTCTTTTTTCTTGGTAGAGGGGTAATAATGTTAACTGTTGTTTTCTTTGAAAAGGTTAAAAATCTGACCCCCTCTAGAATTAGAATTTTTCGTGCTTTCCTTGAAAGTAAAAAAAATCCTGCCCCCCGCTGTGTCTAACTCTGTACGTTTGTAGGTGTTTTTGTCTCTCTCTTTCAATATGCCTGTGTGTCGGAGCGGCTGTTTGATTCTCATTATAGATCTTGGCTCATTATAATTATACGAGAAATTCAGTTTTAGCAGGAGTAACTGACAGCCCGATGTCAGACAGCCCGGCATAAAGGCTATTCACAGCAGCCTGCAGTGATTACAAATTATTTGACAGCAGAAGAATGCCATCTGTATATGGAAAGTTACTTGTATCAAAAGATGGCAATTTAAGAAAATGCGATATTCTGCGGGCTTCACAGTGGATGGCATTGTTAAATATTGCTGGACTGAACACTGAGCCTTGTTTTGCTTCGTAACGCACAGAAATTTGGTTGCTATAAATATTTTCGACGCTGACACGTATAAAAGAGTTTTGATACCATTGCCAAAGGGAGGCACATATAAATAGGTTTACCCCACTCCTCTAAAGTGCTAAGATAGCTTTGGATTGTAGGATCGAATCAAATGTTTTATAAATGTCTATTGCACAAACATCTTCATTCGTTCAAACCTTTCTAAAATAGACAAGAAAACTGTATGTTTATTCCCAACACCAAGACCCACAGATGATACACTATGCCAATGTATATGAGCAGGTTTTTGTATGTTTCCGTGCCATTCTTTGTGTGTCTGACTCTGCTTGATTGTAGGTGTTTTCTTTCTTTCTCTCTCTCTCTCTCTCTCTCTCTCTAACTATGCCGGTGTGTTTTAGCGAGTGTTTACATGTTTCTGCGTCTGTCTTTGTGTGTTTGTGTGTCTGACTGAATGTTTGCATGATTCCTTGTCTGTCTTTTTGTGTCTGACTCTGTATTTTTGGTGTCTGCATGTTTTCATGTCTGCGTTTGTGTGTCTGTGTCTAGCTCTGTACGTTTGTAGGTGTTTTTGTCTCTCTCTTTCAATATGCCTGTGTGTCGGAGCGGCTGTTTGATTCTTATTATAGATCTTGGCTAATTATAATTGTAATAATAGTAATTTATTTGAATTCTGTATATATACAAAATGCAAAATATGCATAATAAAAACACTTATCATTACAAAAAAACTAAACCTAACAAAAATAGTCACAAACGATTAAAACGCCCCAACGGAAAATCTACAACAGACTCATATCGCTGTCAGAAACTGCCTTAAAACATTCATCTTATCCCATATTTTGAAACTCCGATGCGTTTGAAGATATAACTGTTACGGGACCAAATACTAACACGAAGAAAATACTTACAGACCACATCACAAAATTCAAAAGAAACACGTACAATTTTAAGGATTGTATCATCTTTTGTTAAATTTTTTCGTCTTTATTGAAATATAAATATCTCTTTAAAGACAATCTTGAGCACAATATTTCTAAATAGAAGCTGAGAAGTAATAGACAATTTCAACCCACTCAACACTAGAATAAAGTAAATTACTACCATGGACATAAAACAGGTAGCAGGATCTGAATAGAAGACAGAAGGGCCCCAATGTCAATCAGCAAGAATTCATCTCTCATTTCCTCAGCCAAGCCCAAAAGTGATGCAAATCATTCCTGAAGTTGAAGGTAATTAGTAAAAATCATATATGTATAAAAATATCAATTGTATTTATCACAGTACAAAAATTGACATAAGAAAATATAACTAAATAACTATCACAACTTTCTAATTTTACTCTCTGGACACCTAAGAAACCTATCAAGCTCAGCCATTGTATCATCTACAGAATGCCTCTTTCGAGAACTTTCATTACGAACTTTATCAAGTATACACAATTTCAAAGAGGATATATTTTTAGCTGATTTAGGATCAATTGAGACTGATAAATTTTCAAGAGCAGATTTTCTACTACAATCTTTACAACCACTCTCATTAGAGCAATTACCAAAACACTTTTCAAGTTGAAAGTCCTCAAGATCAAACCTGTACATAGCCCTCTTTCTCCTACTTTCCCTCATAGAATCGGCCAAAGAAACTGGTTCATTACTTTCATTAAAACTAGGAGCAATAGGTATCAACTGGGTTAGTAAAGTGGATCTGACTGATGCCAATCTTCTTTGTCTTTCTTCATATTTGGCTTTGAGTGAATTTCTACATTGCTTCAGTGCACAACTTACAACTGTCAGTCTTTGAAGGTTTTCTCTTCTATCTCTCCTCAGCTGTGAGGCATAAGCTGCCAACTTATTTGCCCATCTATTTAATTTCTCTGTAGTAGACACTAAGTGGTCTTGCAGCTCTGATTTACCATATACATTTTGACAAACCATCTAAAAAAGAAGTAAATTTCAGTTTTAATTAGATATTACTAAACATTTCAACTGAAAGAGGAGAGAAAACGAGCACACAGAGGAGAGAAAACATGCCAGAAGCAGACAGCTTAAAACTAAGTTTACTTGACATTTAAAAAAATAAGAATGATGAAACAAGAAATCAGATACACAAAATATTGTTAGGTTAACTAAAAGAAAGAAGTGTATTAAAGTTCCCTAGATGGGAACTCCATTTGATATGAATGGGGCTAATTCCTCATCAACGCCCCATTTTTTACGCTAAAGTTTTTTGTTGTTTTAAAAAGAAGAGTTGGGAGAAAGAGTCAAACTTTAGCGTAAAGAGCGGGGCATTGATGAGGAAGCAGCTTTCATATACGAAATAATTTCTGTTCGTTTTAAGTTTTAATGTCGCTCCTTACTTTCAGTTAAAAAACTTGTTTTTTTATTTAATAAATAACACTGTCCGCGTTGTTTAAAATGGACACAGAAATAAATATTATAGATTTGAATTTGTTCTACAATTTTGTCACATGCAAGTAAACAGTCTTAGCAGAAAAATTCGGTTTTAGTTGCTAGCCGTCACGAATAATTCGAGCTCTCCATATTCATCTGAAACGGAGCTCAAATGAAAATCTTTAAACTTCAAAAGTCCAACATCTGTTATTTAGGATATTGACTTGTCAGTTTATTCTCGATCCTTGGAGGGCTAAATAAATTAAATGATAACCTGGAAATAGTGATAATAGTGATGCAGTTTTTGAATGATATTGGAAAAGATTATAAACCTTAAAATATATTGAAGTGAGGAAGTAATATGATCCAGTGACTTGGTTCCCAAGGTGTCTATCACAGAGGGGAACTCAAACCCATTGAATTGAATCGAACTGAATCGGCACTTGAAGAAAGCTTAAAAACAAAATCCAACAGATCTCTGACATATTTTTATAAGAACATTACCTGCTTTCATGTACTCCATAACTCCATGACCTCCCGCAATACCAGCAACAGCAAATGCCATATAATCTAATTTTGCTTCTTGCTTTGCTGTCCTATCTGCCATTTCCTACAAAAGACATAAAAACGTAAAGAGATTTTGGAATTAAGTTTTATGTCATTTGCATCATCTTAGCGCCAGAGGGGCAGCTAAGAGTGGGGGCGGGAACTCCATCCCCAAAGTTACAATACGACAGCACGCCGCACCGATACCATGGAATTTTGGGTGTCTTTGATGTACTCATTCAGCTTATGGGTCTGCATTTGTTGACACACTGGACAATTTTGTCGGCATATTCTTTATATACCCTCTCTAAACTCACAACCTAGCTTCGTCACTGCTTAGAGTCACTGTATAAATTGCTTTTCTGCCTTTCTAACAAAAATGATTCGCTTACAACCTTAGTAACAATGGCGTTTCAGTAAGCTAATAAACCCAGCATTGTTACAAATTTTATATCAAACAGTTCGTGGTAACGAACTGTAGTAAGTAGCGACCCGGCTCTATTCAACAGATACGGATGTGTAGAAACAGTCAAATGCAACATTGAAATCAAACACAGGTTAAACAGACGTTGCAAAAACCTCCATGGGGGGCAGCAATGACAATTGAAGGGCAAGAGATCCTGTGCCTCCTAGATATATTGTCCCTTGATGAGGAAAAATATATTTCTGGGGTATTTTCATTGAAAAATGTCTTTTTTTACACTTCCATGGATAAACAAAAACAAACAACAGATTTGCCCCCCCCCAGGCATTGAAAAAACACATTTTTCCTCCCCCAGATATATTGCATTAATTCACGCCACTGTGCTGGAGAAGGAGTTCAAAAGATGTCTAATGCTAAAATATCTTTGTTTACATTCCTCATTATTCCTAATATGTATCTTACTTTATGGAAATCTCTTAAAATCCATCGCTTAAGGGATCATTTGACCGACCTGTGGGCAACTCCTCCCATGTCTGCTGTAAGTAGATACAGAGCTATAAGTGGCTATGTTAATCAGCGACATTTAATGAATTTGAATTTTGTCCGATCTGGATTTTCGAAATAAATTCGTAATTTGTGCTAATGTTAAAAGTAATACAACCCAAAAATAAAATATAGAATAGTTTTCCAGATGATCGAACATAGCACTTAATTTCGTAAAGATGACATTTTTGACCAGTCTCTACTTTCCTTCGTTGATTCACATTTCACCTTAGGTTGGTTCAACCTAACCTGACTTTTTTTAGAGTCTTTTTCTTTTATCGCTAGGATGACCATAATGCGTAATAATGCGATATAATAATGCGATGTAACGATGCAATATCCAAAAGTAATAAAGTGATGACACTGAACTTGACAGTTTCTTCTTTCAACTTTTTCTTTCACTGATTGAGCCGATTAATCACTAAAAAATTTATAATTGAGGGGGAAGGAATTTTGTTAGTTTCATTTTGCTAAATGGTTATTAAAAAAGAACAGAAAAAAATTTAGTGAATATTCCTAAAACAGAGACAAATCCATTGCTAAAAGGGATTCTCCAAAATGCAGGGGGTCATGCTCCCCTCCCCTACTCGATGCCAGTTTGGTGATGTACGATTTTTTGTCCATATTATAAACGTAACAATATTTTATTCCTTCCTAATTAATTCCTTCCTAGAACGTTTTTCTATGGCTCCCTCTATCCCTCCGAGTCTTGTGGTTGGTGATGTGGTTATTGAGGGTGTTCCATCTGTTCAGGAAGCATTTACATCATTTTTCGCTAATGTTGAGAAAATTGGGGGCGCCCGATGCCGGCCACCTGGCCGCCGTCGATCGGGAAGAAGCGGTACTCGACGAGGCTGGCGGCGCCGTCCTCGTCGGTGTGCGGGACCTCGATCATGACCTCGTCGCCGCCGGCTGCGCGCACGAGCTCGCCCCCCACGCGGTCGCGGGCCTTGACGGGCACGAGATCCATGAAGTCCACCCCCTCGTCCGCGCCGGAGACGACGTGGTGGAAGGCGGGGTTGCAGGCGTCGAGCGTGCGATCGGACCGGAGGATGACCAGGAGGTCGCGGGCGTCGCGGAAGAGGCTCTGGAGGGCGTCGGACTGGGGCATGAGGTGCGTTCGTACGAGGTTCGTGTGAGGGCGGCGGGGGACGTTCTCTCCCGCCGGGAATCTCATCGTATGGCTCGCGGATCCGCTTGAGTCCCGATTCGTTCGCGACTCAACCTGACGCACACATCTGGGGAGGGGTTGTCAGCGCCGCGCAATCGCGTAGCGGTCTCCCGCGGACACGACCACGAAGGGCCGATCGCCGACCCCGGGCGCCTCGAACACGCCGCGGCCGTCGGTCAGGCCCCGCGCGCGGATGGTCTTGCCGTCCGACACCGTGACGTACGCGCCACGCACCGGTGCACCCTTGGCCTTGTCGGTGGCGTACACGCGTACCTTCCGGCCCACCTGCTGCAGCACGACGTGGAGGTCGGTCTTGATCACGAGACAGCTCGTCTCGTGCTTGCCGGACTTCGCGACGACGAGCCACACGCCGGCCTTGGCGTCCTTGACGGGCAAGGCCACCTCGGTGGCGTGCTCGGCGTGGTCCTCGCCACCCTCGAACGTCGTCGTCCACTCGTGCGCGGGCACGATGCCGGACAGGTCGATGCGGTGCAGCCCGTCGAGCGTCTTGCGCACGGCAAAGAGCACCTGCAGGTCCACGGGGTAGGCCTTGAACGACGCGGTCTTCACGTTGCGGAAGCGCACCGGGAACGTCGTGCCCTTGGCGAGCGGTCGCGTGACCGTCTCCTCCAGCAGCAGGCGCTCCTCCGTCAGGAACGCGAGCGCCTCGCGCGCGTCCTCGACGCCGTGCGCGTTCTTGTAGTGCGCGATCGCCGCGTCGAGCTCGCCCCGCGCGTGGTGCACCCGGCCGAGCAGGTGGTACGCGCGGTGGCGGAACGGGCTCCAGCCCTTGCGGCGATTCTGCTGGGTGAACTTCTGCTTCACCAGCGGCTCGGCCGCCGCACGCACCTTGGCGGCGGTCTCGTCGTTCGGCTCCTGCTCACATCCATTAATGCTAATATCCAAGATGGTTCACTTTCACTTTTGATTTTAAAATGACTTTGACTTTTGATTTTCTGAACAATTGCAATAACAGCTGTTGTGACATTGGCCAGTGATGAAATTTGAACTGGCAAATCAGAGTGATTAGTTAAATATTATGTTTATGTTCTGTTGACTTGAAGGTAGGCAGTGCAATGTCCAATTTTGCTTACAGGTAACATTACCTATAGAACGAAGCGTATTAGTCCATGAGCCCTGTGGGCAGCAGGGCTCATGGACTAATATACTTTGCTCTATAGGTAATATTACCTGTAAGCAAAATTGGATGTTTGTTTTGTTTTAAAGTGAACCATCTTGGATATTAACATCAATGGATGTGTGAGTTTTTTAATTATCTTTTGACTGCCTACTACACAGAAATTACCATGATGACTGGAATTAGTATTTAAAATATAATTTCATTCATATTGTACAGCCCCAACTTTTCCCTTGGCTTCAAAACCCTGCTCACTTTACACATTTTTAGTTTGTTGAAGGGCAATTTTAGAAAGCTAAAAATGGATGTGCTTCTAGAATTAGCATTTCTAAGTGCTCTAAACTGGAAACTATGCTGCTTTACACCATAGTTTCCAGTTTAGACAGCTTGCAACAAAACTAAACATTTACCAAAATTATATAAGGCCCGGAAGCTAAAATCTATATTTTTTTTTTACATTCAAGAGTAGGATGGGACTGTCCTATATAAGGACTTATGTTCTTATTTTCATAAGGATGGGTTTCTAGGCTAGTTCATGCTTCAGCTTTGAAGTTTAAAGACCTTTTTATCTGGGCTCTCCTGCATGATGAAACTGGGATGCCAGATCACCATGATAAGTATGTCTTCTATCATGATGTTACATTTACCATCATTTTATCACTGTTGCCAAACATCTTACAGCAGAATGGTGAACATAAAGGCCTACATAGCCAAAAAGATGACTGTTGTGGGACCCATCTGCTGATATGTAACAAGGATAGGAGCTATCCTAATTTGAAAAGTGTCATGGGTGCTAATCTTATTTGTGTCATAAGGGAGAGCAAATTTAGAATACAGTTTTTCCAAAAAAATGCACTGAACCAGCATCAGAAATTGATGCTGGAGAGAACTCTCATTGCTAAACCAACCATCAAAGATGCGCTGAACCCAAACTGTAAAAAATTTAATTGAATACCATCTTCTATGAGATTTTGGTTTTTGGTTCTATGCAAGGTCTACCCAATTCAATAAAAGACCAAAAATTTAAAGAATTAAAATCAAATTCCTAACAAAAATAAAGTGAGTTATTCGCCAATACCCGTGATTTGCACAAAATCCAAACAAAAATGAACTGCCTTCGACGGAGACGTTTTTAATTCCTTTGAATTAAAAATTAAGGTAAACCTTCCATTAAATTACCTTCAATCAAATTGAAGGTAGGTACGAAGGATGTTCGAAAGCACAGGATGGTTGGCCCCAAACCCCCCATCATGCTTCCTGGCTAAAGGGCCATGAAAAAGGGACCAGCACCGCCAGTTTGAGCCTTAAGGGTCTAGGGCTGTCTTACTTACTTTCTCAGGCGTGAAGTCAGTAGCGCATATAGCAGTGCAACTGTTCAACCAAAGTCTTGAGTGGTAATTTTTTTCTTTTTATTGCCTAAATGTAACTTGATTTTCTAATGAATGTGTTAAAATCTTCTTCATCTTTTATTTGCAAAAGGAATAGTTTTAAGTTTATAGTTACAAACTTGATTGGTCACATCTCCCTATCTATACGGAGTATTTTCGACGTAATACCTTAAATTAGGTTTCTTTCCGAGACCACACTGCCTTTACATGACGAACAAATAAAGCTAGTTAAAATTAAAATACCTAATTTAAAAAAAAATGAAAAACTTCAATTATTTGTCTCTACGAATAAATATAATATTCATTTTTAATAGATCTCATTCGTCCACTAATTGTTATGAGGAGAGATAACGTTTGTGTACTATAGACAGTCGTTTTTATCTTTTTCAGTTGAGTAGAAGCAGTTCTGGAAGTTGTTTGTAACCGTGACTTGTATGTCTTTGTTTTGTTTTTATTGTTTTTTTTTTAGGTTTCCTTTTTTTTATATGGATTTGTTTAAAAAAAAATTTCTCTTATTTAAAGTTTTTCGTTGAGAAAGGTTCCTTGATGTGGAGCCGAAATATTCAGATTTTTTTATTATTTAATGTTTTGCTGTTATTTTATTAAATTAAACCAATACTTTATTTAAATCAAACTCATTTGTTCTCTCTTAATTCTTTGCTCACTTTAAACTTTTATGTTGTCACTTTCTTTCATTGTGGAAAAATGTCTTTAAAAAATGGTAATTTATAAGAAAAAACTTAAGCTGTTTAACAAAAAATTGTTCTTTGTTGGTTAAATAAAGAAAAATAAATACAGCAATCAAATTCTCATGGCAAAAAGAGCCACATTGCTTATACGCGTTGTTTTACGAGATTTCAAACTCATTGAAGAGTCTAGGGAGGGATGCCCATTTTAGTCGTGTCATCTCTTCACTTTGTTTTGCAATCCCTGTCCAGTCAATCACTTCAAAGTGATCACTCTCGGCATTATCCTATGATTAAAATAAATATCAGAAAGCTAATCAGTAAAATTAGCTTCCAGAAAGTGGTTTTCAGGTTACGAGATGTTCTTGGATGTTGCATAGTCAAATGGTGGTAATTACCAAACCTAAATTAGTCTAAGTTACCCTTTAGCCTATATGTCTATAGTTTACGTTAATCTGAAAAACTTGAAACGCAAAAGCAGAAAAACCGCTTACTTTCAACGCAAGAATAACTCAAACAAATTCCAAATGGCTGCATTCCAAAGTACTTAAATAACTTAAATTAATTAAGTAACTAGCTTACTGTTACCCTTACTGAGTAGCCACACCTTGGAATAGCCTAATCAAATCGAAAGATTTCCAACATATTGTATTTTAGCTCATCTGTCTGATGTTATTATTATTTTGTAACCTTACACGACGATGACAAGGCAGAATAACGCTAAAAACTAACGTTTGCAGCTAATCAATTTCGCTAGGCTTAGAAGGCTAAATGTTAAATTTCTTAAGAAAAATTTGTAGTTCAGTTATGTTATATTTTGTTATTTTTTCTTTGAAAACTAAGATGCTATTATTCAGGTTAATTTAGAAAATGCTATTCAAAGGAAGAAAAGAACAATGTTAAAATAAAAAAAAAAACAAGCAAAAACAACACTAGTTTTTACAGTGAGGCTGAGAAGCCTTGAATGATTTCGGTTTAAACAGAGTACACAAAGTTGTAGTGGTGGAGGGGAGGAGGGGGGTTGGAGGGGTCAATCCGTTGTACAAAACTATTATACTGTCCCAAATAACTGTCTTCAAGAACTGACTCGACAAAGAATGAAAAAAGCTTTGCGAGAAGTACTAAAGTGACTAGAGTACCAAAGTTCACTAGAGATGAAAGTCGAATCGACAAGAACATCAATGGATTTGATAAGAGGCTAAATTACCTCAGATGCAAATTCAGGGAAGTAGAATAATTACTTGTTACATTTTTAATTTACAACAACTAATAAAATCTGAAAACAAAGCTGTGAATCTAAATTGAGAATCGTGACGCTCTGGAATGTCGAAAAAAGGTATCTAATATATTTTGCTAGGAAAATCAGCTTTATACGATACAAATTAGGTTATCTATTAAAATACTCAAATTCCATCGTGCACAACGCATTCTCATTATATTCAAATAGTGTATGATCATAAAAAATGAAAATCAATTTTTAGTTGATAATAAGCTGTTGAAAGATCATTTTTTTCAACAATCCAGACAAAGGCGCAGCTTTAGTATATCATTAATTTTTATTTATTGTCACTCTAATGAAATAATTATAAAACAAATTCTTTATAATTCATAGTAGACTACATAAAAATACTCATTCAAAGAAGAAAATAAAAAAACATAAGGGTACAAACAAACGGTAAATCAAAACTTTCAGTACTAAATTTGATTATCTTGAAATATACCTTTTACATTTAGGAAAGCAGCCTAACAAACGTAAAAAGGGCATTGAAAAGCAAAAGAAATAACTCCTAATTTTAAAATTTTTGAGATTTGGGTGTCAAAATATTAAGAACAAGAGAACATAAATAAATGACAAAAATAAAGCGATGTGTTATCTTGAATAGAACATCATAAGCATTTTCCTTTTTTTTTCTGCGAAGCAATTCTGCTGTTGCACGGAAAAAAGCAACAGAAAAAATTTAAAGCAAATAAAAACAATATAGCTCCAAGAATAAAAAAGAAATAAAAGCAAAAGTTGTTAGAAAACAGAGAGTAAACTTAACAGCTAATTAAGTGAAAATTAATTAAGTGAATCAAGAAGAAAATATTTAAAAGAAGTCAGGATTTAGGGCTCTACTTCAGTCACCAAAATCAGTAAAAACAATAGTAATTGCTCATTAATAGTATTTCTGAGCCGAATTCGAATATTTCCAAAATTAGCGATCCAAAAATATTTCACAATTATAATAGAAAAGTTATTATAAAAGGTATTTTTTGTTGTCTGTGCAATCCAATTTTTACTACAATTCTAATGTTACTTTAACAATTTTATCGCGGTTTGTTCGTAATTCACATCTCGGTCCATTACGCAGTCGGAACAAATGAGCGACTCCTTTTTAGATATTTCTGAGCCAAATTTGGTTGAAATATATTTGAGCATGAGCTGAAACGGTACAATAAACAAGTATTTAAACGAAGGTTCATAAACTAAATTAAATGTAGGCTCATTGAATTTCGGCCAGTAAGTCTCGTCCATTTCCCTTTTTATCCGACAAATTTTGCTTAATAAAGTAAATATAGGAAGGACAATTTTTGTGTAACTAAAGACTGATACTAGGACCCGGGAGCAAGAATATTCTTTTACTCCATTCTTTTTAGGTTGCGTGCATTCAGCGTAGCTACCCCCAAAAAGAAGGTTCTTGACAATGTAAAGTGCCGCATTTTGCCTACTTGGACACTACTCATACTTTCCAACTATATAGAGACCCCAAATACCCACAATGGGCCTTTGAGAATATTTTGGATTTCAAGAGTAAAACTAAGAACATTAAGCAGCATACGGATACTAAATGTCTTAAACCAGAAAAAGTCCATCTCGACCCCAAGAAAAGTAATGCCCAATATACGATTACTAATTAGTTTAAAGCAGAAAAAGTAACCATTACTAAACAGTTTAAACCAGTAAAAGCAAACCCAAAGAAAAGTAATGCCGTAAAATGATTTTTTTTTTCAATTTTCGTCCCCTCCACAGTTCAAGGACCGGACTTGTGTGTACTTTAGTTCAAGCCCTTATGCAAACGCTAATGGTTTTGATTTTTTTTTTTTTTTTACTAGATAATTTGTGCATTGGAATCAAAATTTCTAATCTATCTTTCTTTTTTTGAATTTTGACTATTTCTTTTTTGAATCTGCATACACTGAGAAATTAAGTAGTTGAACATTCAGAATTAGTCCAAAAATGGCTCATAAATTTATGCGATACAAGTGCAAACAAGTTGGCGAGTTGAGGAAAACGAGTTAATAAACAAATAAATGATATCCTACTCTTGCCTTATATAGTAGCTATTAATATGCATAGATCAATATGTACAAGCTGAAAACATCAAAGCCCATATAAACTGGACAGCCCAAAAAAAAAATTCAAAAACGGAGTCAAATACCTTGTGTTCTTTTTTGTTGCCTTTTTCATCAACCTCGTAATCTTCTTCGTTCATCCACTCGTTGTACTGATCTAAATCCATTACCCAATTTGCACAAACCTTCAGAAGAGATAGAAAAACAAAGATTAAAAGCAGAATAGCAAAGACAAGAAGCTGCACAAGAACAAGACTCTTTCCCCAGGAAAGTAATAACACGGACCATATTATACAATGAAGAGTTATTAACTTATTCTAGGATGTAGAAAAAAAAACAATATAAAAAAGCATGGGAACCCATTTGAATATTTTAGGGGACAAAAGAGAAAAAAGAATCATTTTTGCAACGAAGTGGCACATTCGAAATAAAAAAAAAATTGTTCATTTCACCTTCATTTATAGTTTTATAGAAGAATGAGGGCTGTCGTCCCATGTTGTTCCCCTTTGGGTGCCATCTTCAATAAGTAATACAACAAAACCTTTTCAAAGCAGGGGGTGGACTTAATATTGGTCCCAGGTGCACACTCAACAGAAAAATTGCGGTAAAAGAAACCCTTTCCATCCTTTAGCTCCTCACCCCCCGTACAGTAGCACACTTGTTTTAAATCCTAGGGTTCCCATCTTTCTTTAATTTATGGTTCTTTTTGCTTACATTTTATCCATTCCTAACTTTTTCACGTTTTGAATTTTCCATTTGAGGATTTTTAATTGCTTTTCTCAGTATTTTGATAATGCGTGTAAATTTGTTGTTTATAATAAAATTTTTTCGCCCAAAAGTCCCCATTCTTTAGATTTCTTGTTCCAGGACGAATGTTCAATATATATTACTAATGCAATTTAAGAATCTTGTAGTCTATTTACATTGGTATGTCTCTCCAAGATTGCATCTAATATAAATGTTAAATTCTGTCTAGTAAAAATGAAAGGAAAGACTTTTGATTATATATTAAGGTGTTCCGTATTTTAGCCAAAATGATCTGACTGCGTTTATTCCATACATACAGCAAAAGAAAAAGGGCAAAATTACATCTTCAATTTATAAACAATACTGTGAAATGAAAATAAAGGGATCAGATAGTCAAATTGCCTGAATCTGTTAGAAATTAGAACAAGCGCCAGGAAATTTATGGTCAAACATTTACAGTCAAAACCAATCAGTTCTTAACCAATCAGTTTAACTGACCCACCTGTTATTGGCAATTTAAATTTAGGAGTTCTACTAAAACTGAATAAATCTTCCCTAATGCGCATATTTTAATATGCTCTTCTTTCAGGTTTACTACGGAAAAAATAACTATAATTAAGCTATATTTAATTAAGGCAAAACCAAGACATTTAAATCCCAGCAAGACCTTCAGAAGGGCCATTTCTGGATTTTAATCACAAAAGGAACTGGAGCTTGACTGACAATATTACTGATTTCATGATGTTTAAATAAATTATTTATCTTAAAAAGAAATTCCCTTAATTTCACGTAAAGTAAATATTACAGATAACAATTTTTCATTAATTTCAATAATATTCACGGTATTTTCTCATGGCTATAAGAATAGATTATCACTTAAGCGAAAGTTTTCAGTTACCACTGAGGAGCTAAAGACTCTAAAGATGTCACTTGTTGGCTAGAAAAAACTTTTGGAGATGATTAAGGAGAATATTTGTTTTAAAAACAAACGATTTTGTGATAAGCTTGCTATATCCATTTACCTAGCGATAATTATTACTATTCTTGGACTTTCTTTACAGTAGTATTTAAAATTGCTTACAAAATCATGGAATTTTCCTTTTTTCGATAATTTTCAACACATTTTTAGTCTAAAAAGCCCTGGACACCAAATTAGTCCCCTAGTTGTTGATGGGTCCTTCCAATGTAAAATTTTCCACATGAACACGGGACTCTGTAGACACCACTACCTAGCATAGGTTCCGTTTTATTTTTCCCGAGTTGAAAAAATGTTCAGCTTTTTGTTCAGTTTTGAAAGAAACAGAGAGATTATGTTTTTTTTTTTAATTTTTCCAAGTTTGTCGCTGAGTTTCGAGACGTAAAAATGACACCTTTGATATCAAAAAATGATAACCCCCTCGGACAAAAGTCCTGGATACGGCCTCGCCAAAGATATGTGGTTTTTCTCTCAGTGCAACAATGATAGGATTTTCGCTTCGGTTATTGTTTATAATTCTTAGCGAAAGGTTGTCAAAATGTCATCCTTTGACGAGTTCACTTTTCAATTATTCCACATGTAGAACCCATCACTATTGTATCTTTAGGCTCCTTGGCATATTACAGGGTAAACAAAATATTTCCCAAAACTAGCCACACATAATCGTTGTTGATGATGGCGAATCCTGCTTCTCAGTAAAGAGATAGAACGGTTGTACCATTTCTTATTTGCATTGCAAAACTATGAATAAAAATATCCAACTTAGAGGATATTATTTTATCCCAAGACTCTACAGTATATCTCAAAAGTTAATTTTCTGAACTTCGGTCAGTTTGCCTAGCATTTCATCCAAATCTGTTTATAAATCAGGTAGAGAGAAACAGAGAGATAAGAAAAAAAGTCTATAAAAAGAAACAGTCTGCATGCCGAAGTAATGAAATTATACAAGCTACGGCAGTACACAAGATACCACGGAAAATCAAACGCCAGAAGGTGATTAATAACAAAAATCTCAAATCCAACCCGCCATTAAAAGAATTATTGAGCCTACAATTTTTTGATATGAATATTCTAATTTTATGAATTTTAAGTTCAGTTTATAAGCTGTTCAATCCATATGGATATGAGGCATGGAATATCCACAGGCCTAATATTACATTTGTCATGCAGATAAAGGATGGCTGCCATACTGTTGCACTGACAGCGTAACTGATGTTGCTTTGAAATTTTGAAGTTTTAATGAATCTCATTTAACCTATTTTTAGTAAGCCTTACCAAACTTAAGATTCACATCAATCCGTCAATTTGCTTTTCCTTTTGAAAATAAAAGTAAAGTTGAGCAGGCTCTGATTATGAATCAAACAATAAAGGCTTGGACATGCGGTGTTCTTAGGCTGTACAATTAATGTTTCTCTTGAACATTTTAGTAAATACCTGCGTTAGAGATTTGACAAGGGGATTGACAGCATGGCCTGGGCAATTGGGAAACACATACAGGTTAGATATAAAACCATTTCAACTTTTACAAGGGCAAATCCAAAACAAAATATTTTAGAGAATATGAAAGGGGTGCAAGGACAATCAAAACTTAAATATTAGCTTAAGCCATTCAATTCCTGTCATGCTGAAAATTTAGCGGATTAAGAAGCTTGTAACATTGGTAATTAGGACTTGGTAATATTTGGGTAGAGAAGTACGAGCCGATAAAAAGTACAACCCTTATACATAATTTAAACCTAGAAACGAAGCATTTTTAGGATTAAAATTACAACGTTTCCTAATTACTCTTAAAAGTGTCCTAATTACTCTCAACCCCCCTAAATACGATACTTCTGAAAATAGCAGTTTTATTCATCTTTACTGACTTTCAAAATTGCTAGATTTTCAAGAGTAATGTTGAAGAAAATTCTTGGTGTATGATTCTTTTAATCTACTTATAATCAAAATTTTGAGAACCTATTATGAAAACTGCATCTGTTAAGGAACCTTCTGTCATTTCTGTTGATGAGACTAAAAGTCCTGATTTAGGTGATGGGGACATACTTGTAAAGATGGAGGCTTGTGGCATTTGTGGTTCTGATTTGGAGAAAGTTTTTGGTCAATATGGACAACCCTCAATGAGATTAGGTCATGAACCCGCAGGAGTTGTATTAGAGGTAGGTGCTAGTGTAACTGAATTCAAAAAAGATGATAGGGTATTTACTCATCATCACGTTCCATGCTATGATTGTCATTTTTGCAAACATGGCAATGAGACTATGTGTCAAAAATATTATGAGACTAATCTTTCTCCTTGTGGACTTTCAGAGAAATTTGTTGTTCCTGAATGGAATGTGAGTCACGGTGGTGTGTTGAAGATTTCAGATTCTCTGACATTTGAAGAAGCTGCTATGATTGAACCTCTAGCATGTTGTGTGAGGGCGTGGAACAAGTATAGTTACCATCAAGGTGACTCTACTGCTATTTTTGGAGTAGGTCCTACTGGAATGATGCATGTTATGATTGCACAAACAAAGAAATTTTCCAAGATTTTTTGTTTTGATGTAAATGATTTTAGATTAAACTTTGCAAAAAAATTCAACGTTACAGATTCTATTAATTCTGCAGATGAAAACAGAAAACAAAAAATTCTTGACCATACTGAAAATAGAGGTGTTGATGTTGCCATTGTTGCAACCAGCAGCTTAAAGGCACTTGCAGATACCACTACGCGCTCCGCGTCGGTCAGCGTCGGCGACTCGCCCGTCGTGCCGCACGGCACGAGGAAGTCCACGCCGCCGGCGATCTGGGCCTCGACGAGCGCCTTGAGGGCGGCCTGGTCCACCACGTCGCCCGCGAACGGCGTGACGAGGGCGGTGCCCGTCCCGGTGATCGTCCTGTCGCTCACGCTAGCCCCCGCATCGAGTCCTACAGATCCTGCCCTGCCATCTCGCGCGCGTGAAGCATCGCTTCGCGCATCTCGCGCACGGCGGCCGTCAGGCCCACGAACAGCGCACGGGAGACGATCGCGAAGCCGATGTTGAGCTCCTCGATCTCGGGCAGCGCGGCCACGCGCCACACGTTGCGGTAGTCCAGCCCGTGGCCGGCGTGGACGCGCAGGCCCAGCTGCTTCGCCGTGGTTGCGGCCTGGCGGATGGCGAGGAACTCGCGCACCACCGCGGCCTCGCCCTTGGCGTTGGCGTAGCGGCCGGTGTGGATCTCGACGATGTCGGCGCCGACCTCGTTGGCGGCGAGCATCGATTGCTCGTCCGGATCGACGAAGAGCGACACCGGGATGCCCGCCTGGCGGAGCGAGTCGATGGTGGCCTTGACGAGGTCCTTGTTGCCCTCGACGTCGAGGCCGCCCTCGGTCGTGACCTCCTCGCGCTTCTCGGGCACGAGGCAGACGTGCGTCGGCATGATCTTCTTCGCGAAGGCGACCATCTCCTCGGTGCACGCCATCTCGAGGTTCATGTCGATGTCGATGCCGCGCTTGATCAGCTCGACGTCGTCGTCACGGATGTGGCGGCGATCCTCGCGCAGATGCAGCGTGATCTGGTCGGCCCCGCCGAGCACGGCGGCGTGGGCGGCGGCGACGGGTTCGGGGAAGCGCTCGCCGCGCGCGTTGCGCACGGTGGCGACGTGATCGATGTTGACACCAAGGCGAATCATGCAGGCGACGATAGGACTCGGGTGCGGCCGATGTCAGCGGGGGGGCGAGTGCTTTTTCGTGGGCCGCCCCGGGGCAGAATGAGCCCGCATGCGGATCCATAGCGGACGACTCAAGGGGCGCCAGCTGCCCACCGCCCGCGGCGCCCGACCGATCGGCGGGCGCCTGAAGGTCTCGCTCTTCAGCGTGCTCACGCCCTACCTCCAGGACGCCCGCGTGCTCGACCTGTGCGCCGGGGTGGGGGGCATGGGCCTCGAGGCGCTCTCCCGCGGCGCCCGCGAGGTCGTGCTGGTCGACAAGGACCCCCGCACGGTTCAATCCGTGTAAATTTTAAATTTGTGCCCTTTGGAGGATATAAGGAGGAACGATGGAAAATCAAAATTTTTTTCCCAAAAAGGCATGTTTCAATTCTATTATTTTATTATTCATTACAGCACTCCTCCAATTCAGCCATGTTGTCCGAGCACAGGATTTAATTTGGGCCAAACGAGCCGGTGGCTTTTCATTTGATAGCGGCGCCGGCATCGCTGTGGATGCTGCCGGCAATAGTTATGTGACCGGTTCCTTCCAGGGGGCGGCTATCTTTGGAGCGGGTGAAGCGAATGAAATTATTCTGAACAGTGTTGATTTCCTCGACATTTTTGTGGCCAAATATGATGTCAACGGTAGCCTGTTATGGGCGAAACAAGCAGGCGATTCCGCGGGAGATAGCGGCAATCACATTGCAGTGGATGCTTTTGGTAACAGCTATATAACAGGCCTTTTTGAAGAAACAGCCACTTTTGGAGCAAATGAAGCCAGCGAAACCACCTTGACCAGCGTGGGATCGCGTGACATTTTTGTAGCAAAATATAGCGCCGATGGTACACTGCTGTGGGCTAAACAAGCAGGCGGGAGTAACTCAAACGACCATGCAGAAGGCATTGCTGTGGATGCCTCCGGCAACAGCTATATAACGGGTTTCTTTAACGATTCTGCTACTTTTGGAGCAGGTGAAACTAACGAAACCACACTTAACAGCAGCGGCTCATTTGATGTTTACACGGCTAAGTATGGCGCCAGCGGTTTGCTGCAATGGGCTAAGAAGGTTGGCAGCTCATCGTTTGATATTGGAGCCGGTATTGCTGTGGATGTGTCCGATAATGTTTACATAACCGGCTTCTTTGAAGGAGCTGCGACATTTGGAGCGGGTGAAGCCAACCAAACTATCCTGACCAGCGCGGATGCCCGTGACATTTTTGTGGCCAAATACAACGCTGCCGGTTTGCTGCTGTGGGCAAAACAAGCCGGTGGCTCGGGCACCGATGAAGGTTTTGACATTATCACAGATGCCACCGGGAATAATTATATAACCGGTCGATTCGAAGAAGCTGCAACGTTTGGAGCAAGTGAAGCCAATGAGGTCATTTTGGATAGCGAAGGCTCTAATGATATTTTTGTAGCAAAATTTGATGCGAATGGCCTAATACTCCAGGCTAAGCAAGCCGGCGGTTCGGGTAACGATGCAGGCTATGGCGTGGTCGTAGATGCTTACGGGAACAGTTATATAACTGGCCAATTCGAAGGATCGGCGACAAAAGGACCATTCAAAACATGAAAAAGGAGAGGAAAAGCGAAGAAAAGCACAAAAAACAACAAGTAAATTAGTTAGTTGGATGTTTTATTAATTTTCTTCCATAATATACAGGACAAAAGTTTTTTCGAGTCTATATGTCAAGCAGCGAATGAGGGACATAATAGAAACGGGCTGAGAAACAGCCTTGGGTGGGCGGAGTCTGGGTGGGTAGTATCTTTCGGGAAGTACGTATTTTGAAAGGCAATTGGCGAATAAAACATCTACCAATACCAACTAGCTGTATGTTTTACACTTTAAAATTCTTTCAGTTAACCACAGGTTAAACTTTAATGTAATGAGTGGGGATGTGAGGGGGTGGTAGGCTACCATCAGGATCTTTTGTTCGGGGTTTTTAGACTTCACTTCTAGCAGGTAATTTCTGTTTTGACATTTTCTGTCGCTCTTTACTTTCAACTGAAAAACTTGTTTTTTTTTATCCCAATAAAGTCGATAGCAAAATAGACTCAAGCATGTATTTGGTTTTCTGCCACTACTAGTGCTTCTAGGGATATTTACATAGGTATTCGCAAACGCTTTATCTAATCTCACGGAAAAAAATACATACAAAAAAAAGTCAGGGAAATTTATAATCAATTATTCATATAAACAAATCGAGCTGTAGTCAGCGTTGCTAAGTGGTAAAATTGTACCGTTTTTGGTAGAGTTTAGAAGTCCTAGTACAATGCGGTACATAATGCAAATTTTTTTGCACAACACAAATTTTTCTGGATATTTTGGTATTACTTACTCTTTTCTGAGTCGGATAACTGTATAAGTTTAAGCGTATCGAAAATTTTAAACCTGCTTTTCAGATGGTACAAATTAAGCTCTTGCGGTGCAATTTTAGTAGAAAACTATGGTATGGTTAATTTTAAAGCGTTGGCAATACTGGCTGTTCTTCGACATAATTCTAATGATGTAGATTTTCCTATTTCAATCGACATCTAGGAAAAAAAAACACTAAAAATTTATTTTGGTCGCAGCCAAATTTCCTTAATAATTTTTTTTCAACGAGCCAAATTAGAAATTATGAGGATCACCATTCGCGCTTGTTAGAAGAAAAACTAATTGACTTTCTCATTAAAATTTTCTTATCAAATACTAAATGAATTTAGACTTTGAGATTGTTTGTTTTCTTCTTTTTAAATAGTTGGTTAAAATTGACGGACCAAAAAATTATTGTTGTTTCATGCAAATGACTTACCTTCCACTTTCATTATACAATACGACAATGCGACATATCTTATTGCCTCTTGATGTACAGCATGTCTTCCTTAACAACAAATCAAAATGGACAATATGTTTTTTTTTACTAGCTCACTTTGCAAACTCTCCCAGTCCATGTAGCACATAATAGTGATATGTTTACTTTAAAAAGCTAAAGAGAGCTGAACCCAAATAAGCATATGACGCAATTCCATTTAACATCTTACAGAAACATGGCAAGAGCCACGTGGCTGCTGCGTGCACACCTTATGTAATGGAGGAATCAAATCGTTCAGGAGACGATAAAAACTAATTTGATTGTACAATTGTTTAGATGAAAATACCTAATAATTCCACATGACTCAGAAGCCTTTTTTATGCGTAGATCAGTGATATACGAGATATTATCAGAAATACTACGAGTTATTACGAGATGTGTTTTTCTTATATTGCCAGGCAAGTATTAGAGATGGAATTTTGTCACCAGACGACGCAGCATGAAAAACTGTATCAGACATACATACAAAGTCATTTCTAGTAAAAATTTATTATTCGAGGTGTGCATGCAGCAGCCACGGAAAGAAAATTCGAGTAAGCTGTCTTTTATACATAGCAAAGGAAACAAGGTTTTCCATTGGCGGACTCATTTGGCGTTCCATCTTTTAAGTGTCAAATGAAAACGTGAATTTGAATCTTTGATTAATTGCGATCTTTACTAGGTATGAATAAAGTATTTTCAAATAGTTCTAATCTTTTTGGGTGACGCTCTGCGTTCTGGGCACTAGCAGTTTTTAGTTTTAATTAAACTTATTTTGATTCGCCAAAGTCTCTTCTCATCAGTTTTTCAAATTCTAAGAAGACATACATTCAAAAGCTCTCCAGCTTCAGTTCCTGATAATAGATTTTGCATTCTTTCAAAGTTCTTCCATGCAGTTTCCCAAGGATGCCAATCGAATTCCTTCTTCAAATAACTTGTTAGATCCAGTGCTCGTTTGTAAGTATTTGCTAAGAGACTTGCACTAGCCAAGTTCAAAGCATCGTCAATAATTTGGGCTCTGTTCATAACATTAATTTTTTGATGATTATTTTCTAATTGATCCTGTATTAGGTCCCAGTTCATTTCATCGTAATCCACACGGTAATATCCTGAAATACGTTCAAAGTTAAAATCAACGTTCAAATATAAATTAAGCTTCCTATTATTATTATTATTATAGGCGTGTCCAGAGTTAGGGGAAATCTTTTGGCGTTTATCTCATCGAAATAGCAAGTTCTTCTCATCCAAAAGATCTCTAACCAATTCTTCACCAATTTTACTGAAATGCTTAGCAAATAATTCTGCGCAAACAATTTAGATTGGATTTTCTTGCCACAGTAAAAACAGATGTAGAAAATAGAACGCAAAATATCAAAATGAAGGCGTTGCAGCAAAAGTACCGAAGAAGCCGTTCATAACCTAGGCTTGCACAAAATCTAAACTCTGACAGAAAAGTAGACCTCCCAAGTTACATTCCTTTAAAACATTCCCTATCTTCAAGTAAAATAGAATTAATATGAAAAGAAGAGCTACAGTGTGAGACTTTCTTTTATACTTTAATTGGACTTCAGAATGATTACCAGCTTTCAGAGTCACCTGTTAATCGCATTACTATTGTAAGATAGAGACAAGTATCTTAAGTAAGCGATGGTCTCTGATTTGACGCAGCATACTTGTTCCTTTGCTGAATAAACACGTCATATGACATTATTGGTTCTTACATTTCGTTTTCTCCTCCACTCTTAAAATCAAATGCGAAAAAAAGGGTTGTACTGGCCCCACATGACAATCAATTCATTGCCTTGTGACATTAGTATGATTTTATATTGTTTTACACTTAAGAAAATCATATAATAGAGTAATTCGAATGAATAAAGTGGCATTTTTTGCCAACATTTTTTTCCTTTTTCAAAAGAAAAATCCATTCCACAGGAGCCATTTATTTCAAAATACAAAAAGTAAGAATGGAATAACTCCGTCCAGAGGCTACTATTGATACTTTTCCATCACTTCCACAGAACAATTTTTTGCCCCCACAGGTGTCTTATTAAAATGCAGTAATGTTAACCTGTCTTAATAATCTGGTACATAAAAATAATATCAATAAAGGTGATAGTATGTGTCAATGGTAATCTCACAGAAAGACAGTTCTTGAGTTATATAATACTGTTAGTAGCAGTTATGATTTCTGCTGCACTTTCAAGTATTTCTTCTATTCAGCCATGCTGCTCTAAAAATAAGTTTATTATACCGAATTTGGGACAGTCACTTTATTTAAAGTTACTCTATGGAACTGCTCATTATTAGTTTTGTATATAGATTTGCGAGAGATGTAGTGATGGTTATTTTACTCGTCGATTATGGTTTTATTAGATCTTACTCGTTGACCTTTGCGAGTCGTATTTCGTTCTGCATTTAGTTATGCGGGGTTTCAGGAATAAATGAGACACACTAATCAACTAGCCATAGACTTCCCAAGTAAAATTTTGATGTGGTTTGCTGACCTTAGCTTGGTAATACGGGACCCAGAGATCAAATCACGCTGCAGGAATGCACTGCAGGGCCGACGCAGGGACCATAGTAGTCAAGAAGCGTCGTTAATTCTTAAATAATAAAGAAGAAAATGCATTTGGCTAAATCATCAAACAGTTTACGAAGCGTGATTAAATGAATTGAAATCTTTAAAAAATTGTTTAACAAATTCAAACTCTCAAATTCTATCTAAATGGGAGTCTATATTATGCTAAAAATATCCTTAAGAATGAATTTATAAAACGATGGGAGGTATTTCTAAAGGAGGGCCAAGCTGGTCCAAACAGAAGATAAGATAAACTGTAAAGTAATTTACCTATTACCGGAAAACTACCTTTTCAGTGGCCCTTACTTCAGTGGCCTGATTCAGTGCCCTACTCTCTTGCTGGTGCTTACCGTATCATCAGTTATTGATAAATTGACATCAGATACAGCCATCTCTTTTAGGTCGTAAATGCTTTTCGATAGGTGCTTCTAAAAGCATCATTTTAGGGCAATTAGTAATTAGTTTGCAATACAGTTCATAAGGAAATTACTGATTTTCAATGAAATTGTTAATTTGACAACCTCAAGTGCATAAACTTTACAATGGTACACATGGCTTAAATGTCAAGAGACACTAAGTCTAACTATCTTTACTGAAAGTCAAAATGTCTTTTAGATCTTTGTAACCAGTATATTAGACTATGAAAAACATATAATAATAATAAATCCTATAAAATTTCTAGACTGGAGGGAAGACTTTGTTTTAAAAAATCTACCTGACAAAAATGTTCAAAACCCATATCCAAGAAATTTATTTTGGGTTTTGAAAACGCCACTCCCTTGAATACAACCTTATAAGGATTGCAATTAGCCAATCAAAGTTTTAAAGTCCCTAGCTACTAAAATAACAACTTTTCAGCTATGAATAAAAATTTATTAAAAAACTTCATAAAAATATTGTTAGAAACCCTGAAAAACCCTGACGGCCTGATCCCAGATAACTTTTTCGTGCTACAAAAAATTATTTACATTTCCATCAAAGATGATTAAACAGGAATGAAGAATTGCACTGAAGATAATAATAAACTAACAATTTTATTTTATACACAAGTGTTTATATTTTTCTGAAAAATTAGTAGATTTGCGACAATAGCTTTGGAAAAAACTAAAATGTTCTGACCTTCATTTGTACACAGGAATCGTAGTATTTATAATACAATTTCAAGTAAATTTATGAACCTTACTTGAATTTAAAAAGGGGTGACTAGTGGCTCTAAAGAATTCATTAATTAATTCAGTAGGATTGATTACCTTATTTATCATTAACTCTTTGTAAAAATTAGTCGGTTGTTTATTGCCCGCGTAATGGGATTTTCCATTCACCGCACTTTTTTCTTACAAATGCCGAAGCTTTTGCCTCAATTGAAGTACATTGTACCTTGAAGATAGCAACCACAAAACAGCACACAGTTAAAATTTAATTCAGGGATATTTACATACAGAAAATTACACATGTGGATAATTGCCCCCATCTATGGCTACAATTTGTTACATGGGCAGAAGAAATAAAATTAAAGGGCTCATGGTTTCTAAAAAATAATAGTTCAATTTGGTAACAATAACAATGTTGTGTAGGAGAATTAGAATTCAGAAAATCGAAGAAGATTATTTTTAAATAATCAGGAAAAGTGGAGAGTCTAAACGACACTGGAATTCCGTGCCCGCTTATAAACTGTCAGATGTCTCCCAAGAATGGCAGCTGAAACCTCGGTATACACCTCTTTCTTGCTCGGTATCACCTCACATTACTTTTGGCTCATCAGTTGCCTTCTGTTCACGGCTTAGACTATCCACGAATCTTTGGGGATTTCCGTATAAATCTCTGTGTCTCCCCGAAAAAGAATTGCTTGGGCCTAGGGGTGCCAAAACACTTGGGCTTAGGGGTGCCAAAGATTTAAATCCGGTCCTGGCCGTAACGGTAATAAGGAAATGTTTACTTTGTGAAACCACAAAGAAAACAAATCAGCCAAAAATAAGCTAAAGCCAAGCTGTTTAAGAAAGTTTAACTTTCCTTCGAAGTTGTCTTTAGGAATCAACGAATTGAAATTTTTGAATTTTCACGGACTGAAAGCATTATAAAATTTAAATAACTATTTTTTCTTTTTCATTTTTACGGTTCAACGTCGCAATACTGACAAAAATAAGATGCTGCCCAATATAGTTCATAATTTTGAAACAACCAAATGAATAATGTTTGAAAATCAGGCTTTCTCAGGCCCATGTAGGCATACAATGGGTCAAGGAGGACAAAAAACGTCCTTGGTGCGTTAAACCGTCCATGGTTGATGTGTATGAGTTGTTTTACCATACCTAGTTGGATTGTCAAGATTTTTCAAAGGTTTAATTTCTTACAAATTCTTTTTTAGTTACATTTTGCTTAGTTGTAAATTGTTATAAATTCTAATACCAAGATCATTGCTGCCATGGGCCTAAAAAAAACTTCCATTGAGAAAGGCTCCCGGACGTGGGGCCGAAATATTCGGAGTATTTTTATTTTTTGGTTAGCTAAAGTGTAGTTTTTACTTTATTTTGTTGTCACTGCTTTATAAGAAATTAAACCCGTTTTTCTTCAATTATATTTTTTTTCGTAAGATACGAATTTTTTATAGAAAAACTTCAAAAGGTTCTTATGGGAAAATTTTAGCTTCTCACCTTCAAGCCGTCTTTTGGGATTCTAAATTCAAGATTACCTAAACAATTTATTGTCTCATTTTGGCATTTGAAGAAGCGAACATGTTGCTGAGCTATGTAAGGCAAAATATACATATGAGGAAATTTTACAGAGTCGCTTTCTAGGATTATCTACTCTACTGTTGTTTTTTAGGATTCTAAATTCATGATATGATATTTCTTACCTTGCCTTGGTGGAAGATACAAAAATTTTATAGAACACTCTCAAGTACAATGTCCTAATAGGAATATTTTAGGTAATCACCTTCCAGGACTATGGACCTATATGTTTTCTGTTAGGATTTCAAACACAAGACTTTAAAACGCAAGGCTTATGGAACGCTTGGTCATCGGTATGTTGCCGAAGCTTCAGAGTCTGATACAATATCAAATATCGTCCTCAAGAGATTTACCCCTGAGCCCGCTCGTCCTCTCGCCTCTCTTTTTCGAAAATACTATGCAGTGGAAACATTCCCAAAAGCCTCGAAACTTGTTCACATTGTCCCCGTCCCAAAGGCAATGACCCTACTAATAAAGAATCTTGTTAACCAATCAGTTTCCTATTCAGCTTGAAAAATTCTATGAAAGTTTCATCGACAGGATACTTTATCGGCAGATTGAATCACACCGCTTGTTGGCTGACACACAATACTGTTTTCAAAGAAAACGGTCTGCGTTAAACTGTGTAACCAAGAGTGATTCAAGAGCCTATCTCTGGGACATGACATTCACATTTCTCCTTTGACATTGCAAAAGCCTTTGACCGTTCACAGCACGAGGGTCTTCTACACAAAATAGATATCTTTAGTGTCGATGGTCGGCTATCTGAGATGCTTAATGACTTCCTCCGTCATTGTTCAATACATGCTATCCTTGACAGCTTCAAACAATTTCAATTGCTTCATTTCAAGGCTTAATGTCAAACAATTGCACAGTTTTAGCTTGAGCACCTCAAGAAAGAATTTTTGGGTGTTTAGGGGATAGCCTTGTAAAAAATTTCACCACTTTACTGATGAATTGACGACGAAGATATCCAGCTGTAAAATTATTAGTAGTCACAAACTAGACAGTTGAAACGTACTATTGAGGTACTGTTGCCACTCTCTTGTCTGAACAGGGTATATGGCCGTGTAGCGCCCCTTAAAATTATTGTCACATCAAAATCTCTCCAGAAGCGTCTAAATTGGACTTTGCTGTCAAGATAGGCTTAAAAAAAACTTATTTCACTAACAACTAAGTTACTAAAAAGAGTTTTTAATAATTTTTAAAAGAATTATTAACTAAGTTATTAAAAAAACAAATCATATTAGTTTGGTAGAAACTCACAATCTTCTTTGTGTCTCTGGCTACCACCTGGGAAGAATGGCGTCAATTCCAGGCCATTGAACCCGGTTGGTGCCGACGTTCGGAAATATCACCAAAACCCTTAAGGTAAGAGGATTTGGTTATCAAAGAAAGTCTATTTAGGTTCCAGGGCCAACCGTCTTGTGAAAGTAGTGAATTATCTTGTGAATTATCTTATGAAAGTAGGTAGCCCTTAATCAATTCGTACTTGTGGTCCGAAGGATATGCGGAAATTGAGGGGGACGAAGGTACGGCTAGAGAGAGATTGGGAGATATGAAATCAGACGAGGAACTTTTAATTAATTTCTCCTTAGACACATGACTTGAAGTTTTCTTTAACCGCAAAATTTATTAAGAATGAAAAGTTTAGTCTAATGACGCTCTTATATATTCATTTAAGTCCACTTCTTATTATCTTTTCTGCTGCCAAGTATTCGTTCTCTCACTGCTTCCATTTGAGTATATCTCTTGTTGGACAGGATGGTCTAAGAATCCCGGCTGATTATCCTCGCTTAGGCGATTAATTTACCGATTTTACTAATTTGACTATACGCCAAGGTGAAGAGAACAGTGGAAACTCTGCTCCAGGTACAAGTCGCTCAAACTACGCAGACTAAGTATACCGCGGCTTATACGGTGAAGAGTGGGATAAGCAGTAAGAACAGAGGGGGAAAGCCAAGGCGTGTGTTTATCTGGTAACTTGGAATACCCTTACATCAAACCTATACGCAAAAAGAAAGAGAGGAAATGTCTCACTCAAAGGCAAACTACTCTTCAAATTGGTGGGAAATTAACCAACTAATGGGAAAATAACATTCACAATAGCAGATGAGAAGTCCCTAACAGGAGCTAGGGACCCATGTTGATAAGGAGGTAGGGTGGAACTTAGGGCATGACCAAAGAAATGTGTTGAAAGGTAACTCCTTTCTACTTTGGTACAAAGCAGCCAGCAGCAGAGATTTGACTAAACCTTTCTTGTTAGAAGGTTTCCCACCATTTAATTGATTTAAATTTAGCTCACACGCTATTTAATTATAATTTAGTTAATCTAATTATTCCTTAGCATTTACCACACCAAATCATTTGATTAATAAATTCCATTCAATTTGCCCATATTAATGGATGAATAATAGTCATTTATTTTACAAATTTTAGGTATAATGATCATAAGTTACAGTGTCTGGGTCTCTAGCATAATGTAAGTAAGATACATATTCAGAAATAACAAATAAAGAATATCTTATGACTAAAGCCCTTAACCAGATTTTTACAATGTTTTGCGATTCCCCTGTCTATATTTTGTCACAAACCGTCCAACTCGATTAGTACTAGATTACATAATCCCCAAGATTGTAGTTACTAAGAAGCGACTAAATATGCTGTGATTTAAATTACCAATGACAGTGAAAATGAAAGCTGATTGTTAAGTGGAAACTGACATAACCATAAGCAAAATTAAGAAAAATCTGGAAAACAATTTTTAATGAAAAAGGCCCCTGTATGCTGTTACGCAGTTTTTGTATTAGCAGACTCCAAATTTGAAAAAATATAAACACGGGTAGAAAGTCAGCAATAACTGAGCTAAAAACATGTGACACCAAACGGCTTAAGAGGGTGTGCCTTTCCTTTGAAAATGTAGTTTCCTTTAAAATTCTTATAAATGTCCTATTCTCTTTGGAAAGGACTCAAAATACTTAGCATGACGAAAGCTTTCAGTCAGTGGTTTGTAAATTAGTACTTTCTCTAGAAGAGGAGGATGAAGGCTATCTGGTACAATTGCTCTATTGATTTTCAACAACATAATGTACTTGAAGAGTTGTGCTATCTATTTCTAGAGGCTAAATCTTTGGTTTATTGATGTATATTCAATAGTAGGTAGATCTTATTCTGCACACTCCTCAACTCTAAATTGTTTGTCAATAATTGATAATTTTTGAATTGTATAGTATTTAAACAGTTTTTAATTGTCAGTATTATGACTAAAGGCAAAACCATGTATTTTGTCACTGGGGTTGAATACTTAAGGGTTTTGACAAACTTGTTGCTAATTTTCAAGGAAAATTAGAATTCTGGAAAATTCTTAGAATTTGCAATTCAGTTATTTTATTTACAAAAAAAAATATAACAACTAAATTAATGATACCCCCCTCCCCCCCAAAAAAAGACAAAAAATACAAAATTTGTATAGAAACTACTAACAAATTGGGCGAGCACGGCAAAAATACAAAACTTCACAGTTTTGCAGATAGGAGCTTGAAACGTTTATAATAGGTTTCTATGATACGTTGAATCTTATGGCACGAATAAAATTAAGATGATTTGAATTTTTGAGGATGTTTTCCGCCCTTTTCAACGATTAGGCAGAATTTCTGAGGTTCGTAACTTTTGATGGGTATCACTAAATTTAATGAATCTCATATATTTGGAATAAGCATAAAGTCAACTCTTTTGATATAGGAGAGACCGGGGTTATCTAGGACAAGGGGTTAGTCTGGACACGCCATTTGCTTCTAAATTGCCATGTATACAGCTGTGTCAAAAAATCATGAAGTAGTGTCCTCTATTTATATACTACGGAGGCTTATTTAGAAAGTAAATAATTCAACCGTTTCTGAAAAAATGTGAATCGAAAGTATAAGAAATAAAGGATCTCTTCTTGTTTCTCTCTTATTTTCTATGTCTCTCTTCCTATTTTTACTTTTTTACTTTGCTTAACTTACTTTTTGTTTTGTTTCCTTACTTTGCTTACTTATTTTGTTATTGTCTTACACTCTCTCCTATTCTTTCAGATACGAAGACTCTTCTAGAAATTAAGCCTTAATTAATTTTCACACTAAAAGCTATTACTTTGGACATATGATATTCAATCTCAAACCAATATTTTTAGTCTTTGTGTTCAGCATGTTTTGGCCCATAAAAACTACTTGCAGACAACTTTGACAAAGCCGAATTTTAATATGATTTCTAATCGCTGTTACAGCAAATAGTCTAAACCTCACCGCTAGATTAAAAAACATGAGTTGTCACTTTTATTAAGAAAAAGTAACAGTCGATAGGTCTACCGTATCAATCTTATATTATTTATCGATTTGTTGTAACTAAATTGTTGTCAATTGGTCACGCTGCCTCTTTTTCCCCTATGTCCATCTCATGCCCTAAGTTGTCATATTTATGAATATGACAACTTTATTTTGTTATATTTGTGGTTTTAGTTTAATTCTTTTTTTGCTGATAAGTATCCTTTATCTGACCTCTCTTTTGACTATATAAATATTTTTACAGGTTTAGTGTGTGGTTTAATGAGAAATATTTAATAGAAATTCATACTTGTTTCAACATTCCAGATGCCAAGAAACCTAACGCAAGAAACCTAATGCACCCAAAATGGCCCCCAATGGCCCAAATAGAAAGGGCAGCCAAAGCTGTGATCCTTGACAACATTTTTATGCAAGAAGCTGCGGAAAAAATTAGCGTTTGAAAGTAGGGAGGAACAATAGAACTTAAAGCAGACCGAATTTATTCCGTATACGAGAGGGAGTGCCCCCTTCTCAATACCTCATTGCTTATGCAAAATTTAAATAGTTGTCCCAATTCTTTAAAAGCGACTTCTAAAACGCAAAGGATGTTTAAGTAGAATAAAAAAAAGAATTGAGAAACTTTTTAAAGTTTTATGACTCTTTAGCGTTACTTTCAGTCGATAAAACTTAATATTTTAATTTAATCACGGTTGTATCTTGTAGCAGTAGCTTTAACTTGGTAAAGAACAAACCACAGACCACAGTAACCAGATGATGAGTTTAAAAACAAACTATCTATCGAAAAATATTGCCATCTGACACTGATTCAGGAATAGTAACTATTATTCTGGTTAATCTTAAAAGTAAACTTTTATTGCAAAAAACAAATTTGATATCGAAAGAGACCCGGAAACCCTTAATAATGTGTCAGGTCAAAATATAACATGCACTGTTGAAACCAGCATAGTCGAAAGCTTTGTACAGAAGAATTACAGTATTCCACCCTGAACAGCAAGGACAATCACTATTTTACGTAAGCAGGGTCGATGCGTCTCCCTTTTTTTCCCTACCAGTGCTAATGAGTTACCGGAACATCATAAAGAAATGCTTAATGTTTCATTTTAAAGATAAATAAAACTTTAAAAAGTCTGTCAAAAAATTGTTGTATGTATTTTGTTATGATTTATACTAGACGGACAAATATGGAGGCGGTCAAACACGCTACCCCATCCCCCTTACGGTGCGCCCTTGATAACACTGCTACTATAACGACTACCCACTCACTGTAGGGTCAAGTCGCCTGCAGCCAATAAAGCTACGCACCCTCTTCCTCCATCCTAATCTATTGCATAGGCTAGCAATAGTACCTAGGTAATAATAATAATACAGCCTAAAAATAGTATATTTAAATTTATAAAAAAGACCCATGAAAAAAAAAGGCGGATGCAAATAAAAACAAAACCGTTGAAGTCATGTCTTGAGAACATTGAACAGAGATTTCAAGCCTCTTTCTGCAAAAATAAGTAAATTGACTATTTTTCCAAGAAGGATGGTCATTATTATGTGTTTCAAATGAAATAAGGGGCGTATTACAGCGAAACTACGAATACTTCGTGCGCTCAGGGGAGGTAGCCTCATAACACCGGTAATAATATGAAATTTTCAAGCAATGATTTCTTGAAAGCATTTTGGAAAATATTTTCTTTACCAATAGCTTTTCTTGAAATAGAGCCTACTATCGTAATATGTCATACAAAGTGTGAATGGATAATCAACAAGCACGTTCACATAAGGAAAGGGGGCTTTCACGATTGCAACGTCATATCCCTTCCAATATCGATAATTCCTACGATTTTTCGATAGTTTCTTATATTTCCCACACGATTAAGCTATTTTTGAAGCTTTTCTGGAAGATATAGCAAATCATCGCATGAGTGCACGACATAACGTCTCTGTTTACACAGCCTCTTCAAATATTACTTAAGAGCAACCTCAGTAATTAAGTATATAATTTGTAAATAGTGATTCCTTGTTCATGTTAAATCAAATTAAGAACATTTTAATTCTTACAACTATTCATTTTTACGGTTAAAAATTACCTGAATGGGTAAGTCTAATTAAAAAAGGGGCACCATCACATAGCGGTTAGATATTGATAAAAATTCTTGTTGTACTTATATCATATCATGTCATGTCATATCATGTCCTATCATGTTATGTCAGATTGATCTTTTCAATCTCTTTCTTAAATAATACTCCATTTCTTCTACGGTTTTCTTCTTATTGCACGATTTTTTTTTAAGAGCAGAAGGATGATATCCGTCTACAGGTCATAGTAATTTGGAAGGGCCCTCATCTGAAATAATTTCACTTATTTTTAGCATCCATTCTCACGGGTCCAGCGTTTGTTTAATTTATATTTAATGGTTGCAGCAAACACAACCCATAGTAACCGAGTGTTTTAAATGTGTTTTGAAAAAAACAAACTGTATAGGTAGAAAAAGTTCTCATTTAAAGGTCATTCAAGAATGATAAATGTTATAAAGCTTTAACTTAATAAGTAAAAGTTTGTTTTTAAACCAGATTTTGGGGTATTCTGAAAGAAAAGCTTTTCTTACAGAAGAAGTAAAGAGCGAAGTTGAAACTTAAAACAAATATAAAAATTATTAAAATTGTTATACTAAAATTATTATAATATAATTTATTCCCTCACGTATTATCCAAGACGTATATACCAAACTAGCTTAAACTGACTCGTTATATTCTTCAATATTTACGAGAGATTTATTGAAAACTGTGCTTGCTTGAGTTTTTTTAACAAAATTAAAAAAAAAACATCAAAAACATGGCATGGGAAAGGTTTTTGAAAGCCTTATAGGATAGTCTTTTATTTTTTGCAGGCAACTTATGGAATGTACAGCTTCTAAGAGAAAATCCTGTTTTGGGGTATACGTTTTTGTGTTTTCAGTAAAATACCAATCCAAGCAAAAAAGAGATTTTTCTTGTTGTTAAAGGTGGGGGGGGGGTGTATTAGTTTCTTGAGTGGAATTTTCACCAATAGAAATTCCAATGGTACAGTTTCCATTCCAATCTGACGTTATTTTCAAGATTAGACAATTTTTCGTCCTCGAACAAAAAACTTATTGTCATTAAAAGATGTCTTGCTTAATTTTGTGTAACGCGAAAGTAAATTATTCCAATATAACAAAAATGTCGATATGAAAATACTTGTGTGTAGCTGAATTCTTCATTGTATCAAACTGCCCATATTTTAATGCGGTAGTATGAAAAGCTGATCGGCACTTTATTGAAAGTCGACTTGCCAACCAAATATGGCACAATCTCAAAATAAAATAGATTTGTTATTCCTTAAAAATTCCAAAATGGACGAGTGGCTAAATTAAAACCTGACTTAATACTTATCCAATAATAAGACAAAAAAAAAGGATAAATTTCCTGAAAGCACAACTTTCCAAGACAATAATCGTTCCATGATTACCCTCTAATTGATGATTTAGCCTCATTAAGCGTTTGCGTTTAGGAGCAGTTTTTTAACCGTTTATATACAAGATAAACTGCAAGATATTGTCCTGGTTGAAGATATTAAACAGTATATTCGTTTGGTGTTTTACAAAGAAAATTGACGAATGCGATGCGATGACATGATTTATCCTAATGGTGCATTCACTCTACACTTTAAAACCATTCATACTAAAGACTTTTATGTTGCGTTCTATAACCTTACGGACCAAATTTTCCCTCTAACTTACAGGCAGTGCTAAGTAAACTTTAACTCTTAGAATTTTAGGTTATGTAAGTTTTTGTTACGCCACGGAAAAGTCAATATGTTAGCAATAAAGTGGAGTCTTTTAATGAAGTGGAAATAAATTTCGAACCTTTTACTAGAAAGCCTTTCAAGTCGTTCTTCCGTCACAATAACCTGTGACGTCGCTAAATAAGTGAGAAGTCCTTTCGTCACACTTCTACTACAGTAACCATGATATCATTTTCAGAGCTTGAATTTCCATCTATATTCCGCTTTTTTAACTTTTGACTAATTTGCTTGTTATAATTGCGATTATTTTAGACGACAGTCCTATGGGTTCTATGAATTTTTAAATTAGCCTAGGGTAAAAGGACTTATTTAAGCGCAAAAGGTTTTGCTTCACGTAACGTGGCTTAACCGCTTAGCATAGAGGAATAAGTACTATTTTGAAAGCCGCTCAAGTTATTAAATTACAGTTTTAATGTCGCTCCTTACTTTCAGCTAACAAAATTAGTTTTTTTATTTAATATGAAATAATGGTTGCCAGTGCTAGTGTTTATCTAAATTAAGGTTAATATTTGATTAGGAGTGTGGGATGTGAGTTGAACGTGATGTCTCATTTTCTTTTTACCTTTAGTATTTTTATTTCTTTTTTTCATTACTTTTATTCAAGCCCTAAAAGTTTAAACTAATAATCTAAAATAGGGAAATGTCTAAAATATCTAAATTTCAGCACAAAACTGGTTAACTTAATTGTTTTTCCTAAGATTTTTGCTAAAATTCCCTTCAATTGTTGTTACGAAATGTGCTGTATTCTGATTTTTTTTGTAACATTCCAGGGAACCAATTTTTTCTACTTTGTTAAACGTACAATTTGAGTTTTTCTATATATAACAGTTTTTTTCATTATAGATTTTTAATTTACCATTAGAACCAATTTGACTAACAATTTCTGGTGCCAGTAGCTGATAAAATTGTATCAATAATTTCAGAATGTCTGAAAACTTCTATATTGACTTTTTAAACCTATGTTTCAGTTTTGAACGAAGCCGGTTTCTTTTCCTAGCCAAGGTCGCAAGCACCGACACTTTCGTAACAAATCACGCGACCAAAGACAAATTTCATGTTTTCAATATAACCTGTCAATATTGTTTTTATCAAATAATTAATTAAGCCCCCATTATTAGCCTTTTAATTGAATCTTTTATTCGATAGATTCTCGCCCATTACCAAAAAGTTCTTGGTAAAAGTTCGAGCTGTGTTTAAGGAGTGACTCTGCCCAATAGTACCCGAAACTCTAAAAAACATAATTTTGACAACAAACGATTCATTAAAGAAATTAGTTTTTATGCTGATTCAAATAATATATAATTCATCAGGTTTAATGTTACCCATCAAAGGCCAAGATCCTCAGAAAGTGTTTCTGATTTTCATAAAAAAGAGGGATTACCCAAAAAAGTCAAGTAATCATAACACAAATTATAAATCAGACTCAGCTTATCAGACAGTCCTGTTTAAGTGGATTTAAGCTCATATCTATAAAAACGGAGAATTTATAATTTTTGACGGGAGAATGCGTGCTTATTGGTTTTTTTTTCAGTTTTATTCCCCAGTGATGATTATATCAAACCAAGGGCTTTAGAAGATCGTAAAAGACCTTATTGGAATGGAAATCAAAAGTTCTAACGTCCCTTTTCAATGACCATAGAAACCGGAGAGCGCTTAGCCCCCATCCCGCAGGGAAACGTGCCGCTGGTGATGGAGGCGCTCAAGGAACGCGGGATCCTCCGTCGCAATGCGCCACACCTGGTCAGTGACCAGCCCTTCATCGTGCCCAACTACGCCTGGTGGGAGGCGCCCTTCTACGGCATCGGCATGAAGGTCTATGACGCGCTCGCTGGTCGCTACGGTTTCGGCCCGTCGCGCAACCTCAGTCGAGACGAGACGGTGCAGCGTCTACCGACCATCGAGACCGCCGGGCTCCGCGGTGGCGTCGTGTACCACGACGGTCAGTTCGACGACGCGCGACTCCTGATCGATCTCGCGCAGACCGCGGTGGAGCAGGGGGCGGTGATCTGCAACTACACCCGGGTCGAGGGCTTCGAGCGGGACCAGCAGGGTTTCCTGAACGCTGCCCGATGTCGTGACCTGGAGGCCGACCGCGAGATCACGGTACGGGCCAGAGTGGTGGTCAACGCCACCGGCCCGTTCACCGATTCCGTCCGCCGCATGGACGACGGCGAAGCCCGCCCGATGATCAGGCCCAGTCAGGGCGTGCATCTGGTGCTGCCGAAGCGGTTCCTGCCGGGTGACTCGGCGGTGATGGTGCCGCACACCGACGACGGCCGCGTGCTGTTCGCGATCCCGTGGCACGAACGCGTGCTGGTGGGGACCACGGACACGCCCATCGACGAACCGGTGCTCGAGCCGAAGCCGCTTCCGGAGGAGGTCGACTTCCTGCTCGAGCACACGGCGCAGTACCTGACCGAGGATCCGGTGCGCGCCGATGTGTGCAGCGTCTTCGTCGGCATTCGGCCACTGGCCGTGGCGGTGAGTGAGGCGACGGACGGGGACACGGCGAAGAGCTCCCGTGAACACACCCTGCACGTCTCCGGGTCGGGGCTGCTCACCGTGGCCGGCGGCAAATGGACGACCTATCGCAAGATGGCCGAGGACGCGGTCGATGTCGCCGTCCGCACTCGCGCATTGCCGGCATCGTCCAGCAGAACCTCCTCGCTCCGGCTCGTCGACCGAGTGGTCGCCGGTTCCGACGAGGTGATCGACGCGTCCACCGGCCTGACCCATGCTGAGGTCGACTTCGCGGTGCGCGTGGAGGGTGCGCTGACCGTCGAGGACGTGCTCGACCGCCGTACCCGCATCGGTCTCGTCGGTGCCGATCGCGAACGCTGCCGACCGATCATCGCACCGATCGTCGCGCACACGCTCGCCGACCTCGGCTGAACGAGCAGACGCCGTATCAACGGCTTTCGCGCAGTGGGGGCTGTTCTACCTTTATTCCTACGATTGCAATCTTGGGTTTTATGTTTTGAGGATGATGCCTCTGCAAGACGATACGCTTCCTTCATGCCTTTCTGCCATCCTTCAACAAATTCTTTATGAGTCTTGGCACATGACAGGTCATCACTCAACAAAGAGTCAATAGGGAGGCGAGGTTTACGTCCAAACATGAGAAAGTATGGAGAATAGCCAGTAGAAGAATTTTTAGTGCAGTTGTAGGCATGTACTAACTTGTTCAAGTGCTCTTTCCAATGGCTCTTCTGTGCTTCTTCAAGTGTGCGTAGCATATCGAGAATGGTTCTATTCATCCTCTCACATTGTCCATTACCCATAGGATGGTAAGGTGTTGTGCGAGAACTAGTGATACCACACATGCTATTAAGATTTGAAAACAATTCATTCGAGAACTCTCCTCCACGATCATGAAGTAGACGTGCTGGAATGCCAAAGCGAGGAATGAAATCATTGAAAAGGTGCCTAGCTGCAGTTTTAGCAGTTTTATTCTTAGTAGGGTAGGCTTGTAAGAAGCGAGTGAAATGATCAACGATAGTAAGAATATACTCGTACCCACCAGATGATTTCTCAAGGTGTAGGAAGTCAATAGAAACCAATTCAAGAGGTGCAGAGGAATAAATAGTGCTGATTGGAGCAGGAGGAAGGGAATGAGATTTGCGTTGTTAGACATTTACACTGCTGAGTAATAAATTGCTCTACATCACGTTCCATATATGGCCAATAGAATATGTCACGTATCAGAGCAAGAACACAATCACAACCGAGGTGCCCCATGTTAGAATGCAATTCCTCCAAGACAAGTTTCTTCATGGAGGCAGGCAAGATAACTTGACTGACAGTACCAGATTTGCGACACAGAAGATCATCACTGTTCAGAAACAGTTTTGGCCACTCATAGAGGAGACGGATAGTGGTTTGTGAAAGATTTTTCCTTTGACCTCGTGAAGGACGTTGTTTGTGTTTAAGATAATGGACTATTTGCTGAATAGAAGAATCTATGGCCTGAGCAGCTTTCAAGTCAGCTGGAGTACAGTGTTCCTCTGGGTCATCTAGGCGAGAGAGAAAGTCTGCAACTGTGTTACTGGAACCTGGGCAATACTTAACAGTAAAGTTGAATTGGGCCAAGTCATTTACCCAACGCTGGCCTGTTGCAGTGAGCTTAGCTGATGAGGTGACATAAGTTAGAGGGTTGTTGTCTGTGAAGACAGTGAAATGAGGGCAGTAGCTAAGAATTTAAAGGTATAAGAATAAAAGGTTTAACTTTTCTTCTTTCCATCAATATATAATTTAACTAGTTAAAACTAGATATATAGTAAATATTTAGCTTTGAGATGTGCTAGGTCACTTTTTCACGTTTTTCTAGAAATAAATTTGGTAGCTATAGAGGCTTGAAACGTGACTAAAATATAGGGGGATGGGGTGAAAATTTTAAAATTTGGGAATGCTAAGCCCCTCTATATTCCCGTGTGTCTACAGGTCTTATATCAATCCAAAGAACTGGAACATTATACAATAGCAAAACCAATCTTTTGGAGATTAGTCACTGAAGCTGACACACAGTAAATCCAAATTCATTTTTCTCATCTACTTTGTAGGGGTTGTACTCTCCCCTGCATAATTGTGTGTCAGCGTGAGGTTGGGGTGGGGTGGGGGTATATGTAAGGAAGCGTAAACCTGTAATTTTCATGTCAAATCCCCACAATTCCAATTTCGTCCAATATCTTGAGGGAACCTAACCACCCTCTAAGGGTCCACGATACATTTTCTTCCTCCTCCCCCCCCCAAAATAATTTAATACCCTAAATTTAGGAGTTACCTACAGCATATCAACAACTGTGATGATCCAATTGATACAGATTATATATACATGTAGGTTTTGCCTCCTTAATTGTATTACTTCACCCAAATAATACCAACAAGGACTGTAACTTGTTAATTGTGATCAGCTGCACGCTTGTATGATTAGTCCTTCCCCAATAGGAACACTGGGGCATCACGCCTCAGATAGGTTGGTAGTCGAATTTACATTACCCTAGCTGCCAAAGCGTCAAGTGTACGAGTTTTAAGAACTGCTCCCAAGAATTCAGTTTATGCTTAATCCCCCCCCCCCCCCCACACCCCCTGTTGAACACATGTTCACAAAAGATTATTTTGTTTATCCTGCCTTCATGTCAAACCCTGCTTTTTCTCAGAATAATTTCCTGTATCAGCATGAAGAAACCTATTGTCTACTCGACTGTCTCTTGTGTACTCTGCTAAGCAGAAAGAAACCTACATATTATGAATTATTCAAACCCCCCGTTAATAATTTTCAAAATTAATTACAGCCCCCCGTTTACTAATGTTCAAAACTGTTTTTAACCCCCGTTTATTTCAACCCCACGTTTGTTCCACCCACCCCGTTTAATCCACCCCACCCCGCACACCGTTGATTAGAGACCAAAGAGCAGTGAAAAACAATATGTAAACATTAAACCATATCATCGTCGACGTGCCCGAGAAACGGTCCGTGCGTGAGTTCCTGCGCACGCGGCGCAGCGACACAGCACAGCGAGACCGACAGGGCGAGGGCAAGGGAGTGAGTCGCGCGCATGGAGACGGTATCGAACACCGCCGGGAGCTTACTTCTCCATCTGCTCGACGTACTTCCAGAACTCGTCCTCGAGCTCGGACCAATCGACGTCCGCAAACACCGCCTTGCGCACCGCGCGGTAATTGGCGCCGGTCTTGAGACCGCGCAGGAGTCCGTCGAACAGGGCGCGCGGCCGCTTGCCGCCGTCCCGCAAGAAGTGCACGAAGGCCCAGCTGACCGGGTAGTAGGTCATCGCATCGGCGTAGAACCGCGTCGGCCGGACCGTGGTCAACGCCCGCAGTGAGACCTTCTTCTTGAAGTTCGGACTGCGCAGCAGCGCCAGGTGGCGCAGCTGGATCAACCCGTCGGTCGGCCGCCCCTTCTGCGCGCGCGACTGCTCGAAGTACTCCGCCATCCCCTCGTTGAGCCACGACGGCACGGTGCCGAGCAACGAGTCGAGGTACTGGTGGAAGCCCTCGTGCCGGATCGTGTTGAGCATCTCCGAGCGCTGGGGGAGATTCCAGATGAGCAGCTGCTTGAGCAGGGGGCTGTACACCCCGGCCGCCTGGTCGGACGGCTTGCCCATGAACTCCTCGAGCCGACCCATGTAGGCGATGAAGCCCTTCTGCGTGTCGAACAGGTACACCTTGAACAGGCGCGTCTTGTCCCGGGGTACGAAGCCGAACGTCTTGCGGTAGGCCTCGAACGCGTCCTCGAGGATCTGCGCCGCCTCGCGGCAGAGCTGCGCGTCCATGTTGGACATCACGTGGTAGTTGGCGGACTTGTGCTCGAAGCGCTTGGCCCACTTGGGGCCGCTGACCACCTTCGCGAGCGCGTCGTTCAGCGTGATCAGGTTGCGCGAGAAGACGCCCCGCCGTGCCGCCGCGCGGGTCACGCGGCTGGCGTCTTCCGGCCGACCGGCCATCAGCAGGGCCTGGGCGGCCTGCTCGTAGGCGCTCGGGAAGAGCGCATGGTCGCCGGTGGCGTTGGCGAAGGTGTCGAGGGCTTCCTTGAAGCGGCCGAGCTTCTGCAGGAGTTCGCCGCGCTTGAGCACGCCGTCGAGGTAGCCCGGCTCGAGCTTCAGGCCGACCAGGACACAAGTAAAAAAAAAAATTAACAAAACTAAAAAGAAGGTAAAAACTACAAAAAAACTAAAAAGAAAAAAAAACTAAAGAAAACACACACTGTTTTAAATAATCATGTCTATTACAGAACAACAACTTTACAATCAAGCAATATCGAAAGTCTGAAATGTTTCATGTGATCCTTGCAAAGAACGGTTGTTATTTTTTTTATAAAAGTTGCTTTCCTTAATTGAAAATGTATTTGGAAGTGATGAGCTTCTTTGTTTTTATATGTATATATGTAAGTTACATGTGCAAGAGATGAAGAAAGTAAATTGCTTGTCCCTGCACTATGTGTTATTCTTGGAATATGCCCAAAATGATCTTATTTTTGTGCCTATTCATCTTGACTTGTAAAGCATGTGCTGAATGTACTTTTCTATATGTATGACAAGTTAGGCCACATCAACAATAATGATGTAGTTTAATGAATCATGTTCTCAGCACTTGGAGAGTTTCTAATTATTCAGAAGTAAGGTTTAAATCCCTTGCGGCTTGGGCAATTTCGCTGGAGTTTTGGAAACCAAGTATACACTGCCACTGCCAGTATAAAAGGTGCTAAGTTGTAAAACATTAATATTACCCTTTGATAAGTTTTATTTACACATTTTTATTATAAGCAACTCGATTGTCAGGTCAAGGCTAAGGTTCCTAAGGGTATTATACATTTTCAGGGCTAAAGTGCTTAACAGGTTGCTAGGGTAAAAGGTTATTTTTTCTCTTTGATACCGAATCATGAAATCACAGAAAAATTTTATACACATCCACACATTGCCAACACTAAAGTAATAAAGTACGCTAAGGTATTTGTTTCAAATCAGAAAAGAATTCTTCTGTCTTTATTTTCAAGAAAATTCGTAATATTGTTTTGCAAAAATAAGTTGCTAACTAACTGTCCGGGCTGAGGGTTGCTAAGCAAGTTCCTTAATTTTTGGCTTAATTTGAGGGCTGAAGCCTTAGCAACTGAGTTGCTTACAAAAAAATATGTGTAGCTACAATGCTTATCCTCCGTTGCATGAATTCTGCTTAAAGGATCAAATATATTCTTTCTTTGCTACTCTACGGAAGTCACCCAAATGAAGATTTCTCAGGGTGGGGCACACACAAGGTGTTCACGATCCCCAGATCTGATGAATTCAGGAGATTGAACTTGTTGCGACGGATTCGTTCTAATAGACCCTTGGAACCCTCCAAACCAACCTGTAATGCTACTTTGATCTCTTCGTAATTATCTGCGTCAACATAAATAGAGTTTCCCTTGCTACTCACTGCTAGCCACTTCTCAAAACTAATTTTGTGACTTGACATAGGCCTACGAACGAGCAGATGCTTTATGAATTCTTAATAGTTTTAGATATATGGACAAGGTTACATAAGTGATCTACCCCCTCAATCATATCCAGTTCCCGTGTGCTCTTAAAAGCAAATGTGATATTGCACGAAATAGCAAAAGCATTATGTACTTAAAGCTTTTTTCGTCCGGCACTCCTCAAAGTGCTATCGTCAGAATGATCGAATTGAAGCGTGTGAAAAGAGTATCCTACCTCCACTTCACCATCTCGTTACAAGGTACTCCTAGGATACTTGAAGGTGGAAACCTTTGGCAACTGTAGACCTTCCACGCCTGCACTCCCATGCGGTGTTCCAAGTAAGCGCATGCACTCCGTCTTTGCTCTTGTGACATTTATATTCTCTCGTCTCTTGTGCCTCTCTTCTCGTCACTCAAGCTCTTCCTGCAGGTCCTTCCTTCCTTGTTCATAAAGCATCACATCGTCTACAAACTTTATTCGCCGTGGATCTTCTATCCTAAATCCTTGCGTGACAATTTGAAAGATCAATGAAACCATTTCAATCCCAAGGTTAAAAGTCAAGTTCTTTAGAGTTTCAAATAGGCAATAGAGACCTCACATTAGACTGACATCATTTTCAGTCCGCAGGTGTCGTTTTTCCTGAAACTATTTATATAAATGTCAATCCTCCAGCACTCGACCATAAACTTTTGCCGGAAGAAAAATGTT
>JAAAKM020073195.1:96665290-96771955 GCA_010016025.2 Alatinidae sp. Z8VKAUB7J3
AAACGCAAAACTTATTTCCATTTCTATATTGGTTAAGGTTTTCACAGGAACTATTTACATAAATGTCAATCCTCCAGCACAAAATATAAACGCAAAACTTATTTCCATTTCTATATTGGTTAAGGTTTTCACAGGAACTATTTACATAAATGTCAATCCTCCAGTACCCAACCATAAACTTTTGACGGAAGTACAATTTTAAGGCGAAAATTGTTGCCATAGTTCCGATATTGGTTACGTTTTTCACAGGCTGTCGTTCCTAACCATACCAACCCTTCTCCTTTCCTGCACTGGTTTTGGAAAGCCAGTGGCAGGGTTAAGAAAGATGCCGCGGAAGAGAGAAGAAAAGAAACGATGTCATCCTAACACCAGAGCTGGCCTATGGCAATATCTAAAATTCTCTTCCAAATACTTGGTGATTCATAGATCCAGTCTGTTGTTTCACTTCCGTATACTTTACTCGGGGAAACCGATGAAGTTCTCCACAGCGAACTAACAAGCAACAGACCGTAGAAGGAGATACACTGAAAACCTTCAAGCTTTACAAAGAGACATCAGCAATTCTTCATTTCACACGTGTTTGTGAAGTTAGAAACCCTCTTGGGACAAGTTCCTTCTGGCGATGAAGGACACTTTGAATCGTGCGAATTTAGTCATACTTCAGGGAATTGAATCTATTGCTCAAATTAAGTTGATTTAATTAATTTAAGTTAAAGTAAAGCCGTCTTCCTCCTAATGACATTTAAGGAGCATTAGATGGGGTACTATCGTGGAAACTTTAGGGGGAGACTCATTGCATGTAGTAGTTAAAAGGGAGGCTTTAGGTCTAAAAAGGCATGGACCGCTACTAAACTACCGTATTCTCTTCCGAAGAAGGTTAGAAGTTTTAAATTACACAATATTTGCAATAATATTTATATGGGAATGCATTACTTCTCAAGCGATTGCAATTATTAATTATTCAAGGTTACATTTTAGTTGTTAATGACACTTGTACCTCCGAAAAATGGAATTCCGGATAGCTGGTATTTTAATCGGATGCATGCGCTACCACTCTAACTTCTTTACTCGGGCAAAATTTTGATGAGCCCCCTTAAGCACTCGAGAATAAAGGCTGAAAAGTAGTGGTAAGGTCAACCCTCCGGACCACCTCCTGCGTTTCCCTTGCTGAAAATCCAGTAGGTATAGGGTGTAATATGGGCTTCCACAAATATATTTTAGAATCCTAAAGACTCCTTCAGCTTTTGTCGACTGACTGCCACACCGAAATGTACTGTCAAGTCCTCCACCGTTCGTTTATCGGAACGATTCTGCATTGACGCCTTGGTACCCTCAAAAGCAGCATAGGGAAGAGGGGATTTGCATTATTCAAAGGACTTTGGATAGATTAACCGGCCAAATTACTGTATCCCTCGCTCAAATTACATGGTGCAGAGAGTCTGGTTCCAAATAGCTTCAAACTAGATGTCAATGTCCGTTCTTGGGTGTTTGTGAGCCATCATGACGATTAGAGAAATAATGTATGTTAGCATGGGGTTTCACCTAGCTCCGTTGCTGTAGCACACTCCGTATATGCGTGGGTCGAGCGAGGGTTTGAGTACCGGCGGTTACCTATTTTCTAGTTCTTATCTTTTCTAAATTGGTCCTTGAGAGTCAGAGAAGGTCAAGCTGTCATTCTTTTTTCTTGGAATAAAAGGAGATGCGTGTATAATCAGAGACCATACAGGAGTAAAGGACATCATGACGAGAGTAGAAAAAATGCAATGGCAATGGGCAGGACATGTGGCAAAGATGGACAACAACAGATGGGGAAAAAGAACGACATAACGGACACCAAGGGGTTGGAAACGACAGAGAGGGAGATCAAAAGTGCACTGGAGAGATGACATCAAAATAACAGCAACAGTGACATGGGCAAGAGAGGCGCAGGACAGACATAGATGGAGGAATTTGTGGAGGCCACCTGCCAGCAGTAGCACGAACGACGGCTGGTGATCATGATGATGATGATGATGATTACCCGATTTAAGTCTTAATGTTTACAATACTCAAGGAACTCTCGCTTTAAGTCTAATCCAAGTCAAAATCAATAAATTTCTAATACATTTCCTTTAGAAGAACTTTGCATTTTAAATTGCATCCTGTTCTGCTCATCTACCTTAAAAAACGTTAGTTCTAAAATAAAATATAAAACCACCAGGAATCGAACCCGTGACCCACGCTTTCGCAGCATGCGCTCTACAAACTGAACTACATGGCCTCCGATGATAACATACTTTACTTCTCTAGTCGCCACATTAGCTCCCAATCATCCACCGGTGGGCACTGATATCCAGCAAAACAAAAATTGGAGACCAGCCTCTCTGCGCCGTGTCACTTGACCAAGAAAGGACAGCCTGTCATGTTATCCAAAGCCGATTGAAGTTAGAAAGTATCATCGAGAAGATGGGATTGGAAAAGTCAGTTTGACAAGAACGCGCGGGTCTCTAGTGTTCTTTTCAAAACTGACATTTCAAATCCTTTCTTCTCTATCACACTTATCTTTATCGCTTATTACTAACATTATCGTGTCGATGGACAACCTGATAATACTTCATTTCGAAGTTTACCCTAAAGGTTCACTTTATACACTTCACTTTATACAATTGCCGTAACCAGTGTCTGGCAACAACTTCTAGCAATACGATTTCTTTCTCTCAATGCAATATTTTCATTTCAAATCAAAGTATTAAACTTGCTTTTTGTGTATCCAGTTAATTATCTTATGTTGATCATTTCTATTGATCATGTTTCATCTGGTCTTGAACTATATGGAAACCCAAAACTTCTTCAACCAAAGTATAGTTCAAATTATTTTCAGTCCTAATCGACATGCAAAGATACTTGCATTGAACATCCTTGTTTTCATCCATGATGTGTACAGGATCTCTTTGTGAAGTGTCGGCCTCGTAGGGTTTTCACGCAAAAAACGTCCTACTGGGCGGTTGAGTCTGCCTCATGGCTTTCTTCTCTGCCCGGTAGCCAAAATTGAGGGGTGTTGCCCTTGGGCGCTCCAGCTGCCCTTTATTTATTAGTTAGCCTGTTTGGTGGTTTTCTGTTTATTTAGGGTAGTTTCAATATCAGGCCCACTGCTCATCAGGGGTCTTTGATTGAGAGATTGCCACCAATTATTGTCAGCGAAAAATTATCATAAGTTAATGTCTTAAAGGTGTATCTTTTTATCTGAATTTAGTATTTTTCTTCCAGGTGTATACCACGTTACCTTTACTGGTGAGTTTAGAAACGTCAACGGTGAAATAACACACGCCATATACATAAACTCCAACAGTGCCGTCAAGTCAGGGTGGACTTCATCTACATCGAACATACTGACTCTACCGATTTCTGCTTCTATGAAATTGTCTGCTGGAGATGTTATCAGTTTTAAAGGCAAGTCAGCCGATGGTGCTGCTGTGTTGACAACCAAATCAAGTGTTTCTATCTTAGACATGACCCGGGTAACCCAAGTTCAGGAAGGATTTTTTGCTTTTCAGCCAGGAGTGGTAACTACCTCCAACACTATGAGTAAGCCAACTGTATTAATAAACTGGGTCACAAGTGGCTACCCTGGTACGTACTTAGCGGTACAGAACTCACAAACAAGCAACGGAACGTTTGTTTTGGTTCAATCCGGTTTTTATCAAGTATCTGCAAATCTTATAGTAAGAAATACTGGATCTCAATCTCGGTGAGTATACTTATTGCGCTTTGTATGCTGTAGTCATTGTAAGGATCAGTATAACAGCCTATTTTTAAACGATGAAGATAAATATAAGGAGAGCTTGAAATTTACGACTCAAATTATTGCCATAGATAGTAGATTTTACCATGTCTTGAGTATTTGTCTTATTTGTCAAGTCAGAGACTCAACACATGGTAAATTCTACCATTTATAAGGAGAGCTGATCATTGATAACCAGCCAAGAAGCATATACAGAAGTAACGCAGCAGACATGCTGGCATCTACTTTTGGCTCGTGTTTGCCCTTTATAAGTTCTAAGCAGGCCCGTAACCCAGCAACGCCTATCAGGGGGATGCCAATGACCCATCAGGGAGATGTCAATGACCTATCAGGGAAGTTTAAGGGATTGCTTGCAGATGCTTTCCATAATCCGCGAGAGGCGGTCCTATTGGGCGGTTGAGCCTGCCTCATGGCTTGCTTCTCTGCCTGGTAGCACAAATTGAGGGGTGACAAGCTCTTGCCAGGATGCAGACGGATGGAAACAAGCTAGTGGGAGAAAAAGGGTACTCTTCTTCCTAAGCATTCTCCTTGTGACCATTCCGACTGCTAGAGTCACGAGAAGGGTAACAGACAACTCATAAACTTTTCTTCTGCATTGGTGCCGAAGTCCGACTCCAAATGGGCAACTAAGAATGATACCCTCATGGGATTCGAAATCCATAGAACCTTGGAAAACATATGATCATGGAAAAGAAAAAAGAAAAAAAGCCAAACGACTCGATGAACATTCGGATGATCAATCATGACAGTAACTTGTGCCAAGTTGAAGACGACCCGTGCCGAGAGAACCATGGTGACAATGCACCCCCCACCTAGAGAGACGATGCCATGTACCCTGGTAACCCTGGAACCGATGAACCCCTCATTCTGAGTGACGATGGAGACGATTATGTACGCATCCCTGCATGCCAAGCCGCCCTAGACACCAGGATTTTTGACACACTCGAAACCCGACCGAAATTGAGAAGGACTACTAGAAGGACTACTAGAAGGACAGCCGGAAAGAATAAGAATCCGAATCGTTTACCCACATCAACAGTACAAACAGCGAATATTACGACTTCGTTACAAACGAACTTGATATTTTTTGCTATACTTTTAGGTGCTTTGTTGATAGGAATCATACATCCATAGCATCTGCGAATTCGATTGTTTACATAACACGATATAGTCGAGGTCGACTATACCTTTTAGCAGGGGGAGAGTGTGATCAGGCTCAGCTATTAATTATAAATCACGCCACTCTATATCGTATATCATAAGACAAGTTACCTGATTTTGTGTATGTTTACCTCATGATCCACCATGCACATCATGTGTCCACCAGGTATCATGTGTTATCCACAGAGTAACAAGACTCACACAGGCTAAGGTAACATACGATTTAATTGGCTAGGGCAATCGTCAGATCGCCGTGAGCCTAACTCATGATCTGGCCATCGTGCTCTATAAATACAGGTGTAACTAGGGCCTAATTTAGTCTTTGGTACCGACTCTAACATCGACATTGCAAGCTCACTTCTCGGTAAGTCGTATTTTCATATACATCGGTAAATCTGTTGTTGTTGCAGTATTACCTTGCATTGTATTATCTGCTTATTGATTGGTTGAGACACAGAAAAATCTTTAGGGATAGCTTTGTTGTACTTGCTGTTGTAGAATAGGGACAGTCCATAGCAAAGTTTGTTTACGTTTTGGAACTCTGAGCTTTCGGAGAACTTATCGAGAAAGACATGAATTATTGTGTTTGAACAGTTGTTGAAATTTTACTTTTTTTGTTTCGGTCTCATTAAATTATCACGTGTTGTTGTTTAGTTACCTTGTTCTATGTCACCCTGTCCTTGCCTAAATGGTGTAACGATTTTGATTCAAGGATTGTAATCAGAGCCAAATTAATGAAAGTGCCGCTTTGGCGGCCGCTCAAGACCCGCATACAGAACAGGCCTATAAAAGTTGTAAAATGTCTTTTAAATTATTTAAATATTGGAATACTGATAAGTACTATTGACACCGTTGCAATAATGCTCAATACAGCAAGGCAGAGCCTAATACTCATGGGCATAGGTAATGCAAGGAAATCAAATTTCCGCATTTATCTTAGGTTTGACATCCCACGACACTTTGTCGGACTGCAAGAAAGTTTTTTCAAAAACGGGAGTGTTCATTGACTATCCTACTATTGAACTAAAACGAGGATATTGGTTAATTTATCTTTGTATTAAATGCTAACAATAAGATTCATATCATGGATATAGGGATTTTTGTAAGTGGAAGGGGCGTAAATAATTACTTTTGAAAAGAGACTGTAGAAGTAAAAAACATGATATCACCAGGACTCGTGACGCACGGTTTCGCAATGTTTGACCACACAAGGTCTTTCTGTAGTTGCCACCTAAGCCTCCAATCATCCACGGGTGGACATCATCTATATAGTTATATTCTCTTGTTACAATAGCCATAGCTGTTCTTTTGTATGCGAACGATAGTTTTGCAAGAACGTGGAACGTAACTCTGCTGGTTACGCCTGGATATTTAAAATTTCATTATTGTGACCTTTATCTTCAGAAAGCCTACTGATGCTCTATAGATTAGTTAAAGGGCATTTAACATTGCACATAATAGCAAAATCTTACCTGTATTGAAAACCCTTTTCTGTCTGACAATCTTCAGAACCTAAAACTTCAAAATGACCAAAATGGGAAGGATGCAACATTATACCCAAATGTGATTTCTTTTGAAAAAGTAAATCAAGAGTTTGGACTGCCATATTCGTGCTATGTTGTCGACCAGTCGGCGTCAGTTATAGCCACGCTGATAGACCAAACAGGCCTAATGAGAAGACAATTTTCTTTCGTCTGCAAAGTAAAGCGTTTCGTACTCATATGTGCTCTGACTCCAAAACAGAAAAAATGAAACGCATACCTTGCGATATCAATAAAATACAAGGAATCGACCGTGTACATTTTTGGTGGTGGTGGTGGTGATAATGATGATGATGATGTTGTTGATGATGATGATGATGTTGATGATGATGATGATGATGAATTAGACAAAACCACTCCAAAAAATCCTCTCTAGACAACCTATCTCAAAGACATCATTGCGACATTGGACAGAAGCACCACAAGACATAATTCCCTTGCGACACAACCCTCTCAAATGTTATCACAACAGTCTCAGAAGTCCACCCAGTGTGTCCTTTCCCAAAGGTCAACAAGATTTACCTGTGAAGGAAATTGTTGCTATTGAGTTAGTAGGTATTGCAACGAAAGGATTTTCTGAAATGTCTGTCAAAGTTATTACAGAAATGCTGCAAATAAATCTCATTGTTATACATGTTGTAACTTACAACAGGAAGATTACATTATGATTCATATATCTTAATCTTACCTACGTGCGTAAGTTAGCATTCCTTAGCTCCGTAAGTAAACATTCCTATTCCGGTTAAATAATGATTCAACGTTGTACGTGATAGAATGAGTTCTGTGTTCATGTAATATATTCCTTGTAAATACTTATCGAATCAGTTAGTAAGAGAACGGTGATTGAACCAGACGTGTGCTCCTTACATATCTTTCTCACTGGAATATCCACGTGTTGCATTTCATCCAGGGAAGATACAACAATACATTTATTTTAAATTTCGCAAAAGGTGAAAATATAAAAAATTATCAGCTTTTGGGTGCACAAGCTCAGGTAATATTTTATAGGCTAATAGCAAAGTCATGAGTGATGATTTGAATTATCATAAGCAACTATGGTGTCACAAATTACTCTAGAAGATACCTGTTGATCGTTAACTATCCTAACAGCACAGCTGTGAACAAAAACTTAATTCATTGCTAAGTTCTGCAGAAATGTCATTCTGTTCTTTCTTACATTTAAGTAAATACTTATTACATAACACATTTAAAACAGTTCATGAACATGTCTGGAGCAAATATCATAAAATGGTACCAACAAAATTCTAAAAATCCTTTCCATCACGGTAGCCACAAAAAGTGTTGGGTTGTAGAAGCCACAATTTCCTTCAAATGTAAATCTTGTCAGCAAGGGGTTTCATCAAACTGATCTCAGAGACTGTTTTGATTATACTAAAGGGAATTTGGCCTCAAGGGGATTCTATCCAAGGTGACATTGGTTTGAGGAGATTTTGTCTCAATGACATCTTCATCTGGACTTTGTTAGATGGGATTTCGTCAGATACCAGGGCGATCTAAATAATGTTAGAATATAACCTGTTAAGGACAGTAGTTTAACAGTAACTGCTTATTAATGAGGAGTTTCAAAGCAAGTCACTATTGTAAGTAAGAGCATCTGTAAATCTGCAGTCCATACAGTGAGCAAAATGTCATGTTGACTTGATTTTAAGAATTGATTTCTGTTTTATCTCTAAGAAAGTCATCTTTAGCATAACATAACAAAAGCAGGGTAGGGCGTTTGTACGAGGTTCAGGCTCAAGCCCGGAAATCGTTTTCTGATGACTAGTTAAGGAATAAAAAACTTTTCAAAGGCACATTTTTAGTTTTGATGTGAGTCACCGCGTCGCCAAACAGAGTCATTTTTAAGCAATTGAAGGTTAGATCCTTGTACATTGCAACCTTATTATGCAGAAGGTAGCGGCACCATCCTACGAGGTAGTACTAGCAAACTATCAGAACTTGGGATTACGAGCTTGGAGTCACCACAATAAGGAGTTATTAGTGAAAAAAAAATTATTATAAAAAAGGGTTAACAGAAATTGGTTCAGTATTAGTCAAAGAGACCTTATTAATGACCTACGAATAGAACGAGTTTTCTTGAAATGATTATAAAGTATACAAAGAATATTAAGCGGTACTTTGTTCTTAGTCCTACTTTTAAATATATTGGCTGCAAAGCAAAAGAACAGTCTCAACAGAGAAATTCTTGAACGTTGCATTTTTTATACTGCAGGACTGTTTAACCGAAAATTTTGGTTTCCGCCAACATTCTAGTATAGCCATTTGGATCTATACTAATTGTTGCCAAGCGCATTATTATGATATTACCATGTCTATTTTACATAGATTTTTTAAAGGAAAAAGATTTTGGGAGGGGAATCACGAGTTGATAGTTTGTTTGGTATGGTAGTAACAAGAAATATTCCATCTGCCTCGATTTTAATAAGCGGTAGTGTTAACTCTACATGCTCTATATATCTACAGCAATACGTTATTACACTCATGAAAATTTTAAAGAGAAGCGTTTAAACCATTCTTTATTATATCTGTCAAATAGTCAAGGGATTTCTTCTTCAATGGATTTCAGTTTTAGAATATTTAAAAGCTATTTAATAAAGAAGTGACTTTATTTCAGGATTTCTTCTTTCAAAAGTATTGATATAATGACCGTTTTTCGCTTTGATTCCTTACTTTACAGAATAAAAATTAAAGCCTTTCCTTTCATATAACCTCTAGGTATAATGATGCTTATAAAATTTTATCATCTTCCAGTCTGTGTAGTTTAAAGCTGCTGAAAATACACGTAGACTCCTGTGGACCTACCGGTACCAAAAGGTCGGACCAAGAATTTATATTTGATGTTGGTATCCAACCGCCTAAAAATGTGAGGACAATTTTATTGCTTACAGGCAGTTCTTAAAGTGCCTTGGTTATCGATCTGAAAATCAGCGACGCGTATACATAAAGAATAAAGACTTAAAAGATGGAACACAAATACCAAATATAATACCAAGGGTTTCGTATTGGCTGATTGGAAGATCAACATCTGTCGGTATATAATATTAAGACGTTACTGTAGTTGTCTTGAGAAGTGAAAATACACCCTTGGGTTGTTCCAAAATACTTGAATAAGCAATGAGTCCCTGTACGTCTAATATAATGGAAATTATCACTGGCGGGGATGGTGGTATTTTAACTATGCACGAAAGGGTAGAACAATAGACAGCTACCAAACTTTGGGGGCAGTAGTTAGTAAGATCGGCAAGATTATGTTAAGTGCCCTAGAAAAACACGGTTACTGAGTACATTGTAATACTTGCTATGATAAAGAAACTCCAATTTGATATTTGGACCTTGATAATCAGCTTTGGATTATTTATATTATCCTAAACATTTTATGATTAAGCTTTACGCTCACTTAATTTATATTAAGTAACATAACCAGAGAGACTTCCTTATAAGGTGACACTTGTCAACTAGCCACGAGTAATCAACTAAATATTAAGCCTCTCAGCGTTCCTAAAATTAAAATGTTTTCAACTAGGAGCGGAAAAGATTCCTGGTGCTACAAAATTTTTATAACATTTTTTTTATATAATATTTAATAACGGAATCATAAGTGAAAAGCCATTGACCGGTTTCGTTGCGCCCTCATCAGAATGGCTCGTGCAAAGAACGAGTTGTTCATACATTCTAGCATCATTCATGATAACTCACAAACAAAGAAAGGGATCGAAGCAAAATTTAGTCGACCGCTGATCAGTGCCGTAGCCAAACTATCACTGTATGTCATGCTTATTACCTATGAGCATATCCTAGGGCATGCTTTATGAATTCAAGACGTACGGGCCAACCTGTTAATCACTTAACATAATTTTTGTGTAGCCCCTTCTGGAAAATCAAGGAACCCTTTAAAACAGCGGTACAAGGGTGGCAAAGCGAAAAAATTGGGGGCCCCAACCCTTAATTCACCACTACACATTGAAAATTGGCATCATTTTAACAAAAATTCCAACATTATCAAAATATTTGGGGGGATGAAGCCCCGACCCTCATTTTGAGCTATCGGGTAGAGAAGCAAGCCATGAGGCTCGCTCTACCAAGCTGTAGTATGACCTCTCGCAGATCAGGAGAAGAATTTGCAACCAAAGAAACAGATACCACGGACAAATGCAGGTCCGCAGCTGGGGCAGCTCATCGAATATCTTTCTATTTTGGATTAGCTTCTTTGCTTACTCTGTGAGGACCCTTACATTCCCCTACTCCTCTGCTTTTTTCTACATTACTACGACTTTCTTGTTATCAAATAATGATTTGCTGCATACTGTTATCCGTCAACTAGACTTTTACCAGATTCCTCAGTATTTTAGAAAAACTACACTTAAAAAGAGAGCACCTCAACCAAGGCATACTTCCGACATTCATATACACCTTAGAGTCAAATCGAAATTAAGTTTTACACCAATCAATAGAAAGAGAGGTTCCTTTCTACAAAATAAAACGTATGGCCTTTAAAAAGAACATCGGGCTTCTTTTCAAATCCTCCAGTATTTTTCAACAACAATAAAACTGTATAGTTCCCATAGGAGCTATTCCTTCTTACAGCATTCATTGTCTTACTTAAGATCAATTGCTATTTACATATGCTACTAAAGGAAATATCTTTGACCACAGCACATTTTGGAGCTTTTGTAAATAACTGTGACATTGAATTCCTTAACTTGTGATTACTAATCAGTTAATCGGTCTTAAACATGTCACGCAGAGGACACAATGTACAACTATTTCAATGCCGGAATGGTGAATCTGTCTCAAAGGATTCATTTTCAGTACTATGCAATTAAAACAGTCACTATTCAGTAATTTCCCTTATTGAACATTATCACCATTAAATTCAAATTATAAACCATGAAACTATTCCGCAATTAATTAATTAGGTAGAAATCAAATTCTGTTTTCAGTATAAGTGCTCAGCAAGTAAACTATACGCCTGGGGATGATCGCCTAGTTATCGTTTTCCTTAACAGCAAAACTATTGAAGTCAAAAAATTTGAAAGTATCTACCACCGTCAAGTAAGCAGCGAAAAGGCAAGCGATGTATTATTCGTATTGCAAAAGCTCCGCGATTTTAAGTCCATATGCCTCGTGAGGGGAACTCTCTGCCATGACTTGAAATTAAAGATCAACAATAAAAAGAATGTACGTAATTTTAAGTCATTTGGTCTGACGGCTTGGAACTACAGCGACATTTTTTCATGTCACATAAACTACTTACTATTTTACGAAAGGATCTGGTACGAGGAACTATTGCAAACAGGAAATTACTCATACTCACAAATTGGAAATGTAAGCAAGGATGAATCATTACAACATTGCCAAAATCAATATTTCTGAAGAAAATTTCATTACGAAGAGAAATCTAAAGGTTCTCTGGGGATGTCAAGAAGAAATTGTACGGGGGGGGCAATTTGGGGCAAGAAATCAGCTTTGGAGGGACAATGCCCCCCTTGCCCCCGCTAGCTCCGTGCCTGGGAGGGGGGGCTATTCTGAGATTTGCCTCGCGGCTTTTGGGAAGAAATGGATGTAGTATCTGTTCTCATTGATGACATTCTTTCCATGATCCTTGAGCGGCGGGCCTTCTGGGCTGTTGAAACTGTCTCATGGATCGTTTCTCTTCCCGGTAGCCTAAATTGAGGGGCGTTGTCCTTGGAGATCTTTATTTATTAGTTAACCTGTTTGGTGGTTTTACTGTTTTTTCAGGGTAATTTCAATACCCAGCCCACTGCTCATCAGGGGTCTTGGATTCAGAGAATGCTATTCAGAAATTGGAGGGGCTGACACTGCAATTCCTAGAAGAAAGTCTATAGATGTTGAAACTTGACAGGGAATTTGGGGAACCTGAGGGTAATTTTAGGACGCTGGGCTCCTTCATGGTTCCCTGTAGCCCGAGGAGAAGACGTGATTGACTCTGGAAATATTTAATCGTGATATTAGACTTGGAGTTAACCTAGGTGCGCTGGTCTAGCAAGTTGGAGGTCAAAGATGAGACAACATGAAACAGGAGATGACACGGAAATTACATGTTATTGAACGGATGACTAGTTTTCGTCACAATGGTGCTAGAACGAGTGTACATACTTCATCTCAGTATCTCACATCGTTGATCTATCAGATTTAAACCCAAAAGATATAACAAATACCGGAGAAGACAAAATAATTTTGCATTAATAATGCCATTTGTGTAAGTTGACATAACTTATAGTTTTTTGCGTATTTTAAACTTAGTAGAATACATGCATCCTGCATGTCAATCACGTAACATTAACCATGGCCGGGAGAAAGAATGTTTTTCATACAAAAGTTGGTTTACTTAACAAATGACCGTCAATCAGGGCAAATCTTTAAATTTCATACCTGTTTGATGTAAACTATGGCTGCTGCTACGCAAATTATCAGAAATCAGTAATAGAAGCAGAAAGACAAAATGCGAACACAACTCATTCGGTGAAGGGAGTTATCAGTGCAAATGTTAAAAGCTTTGAATTCAAAGACTCTAATTTAACTGCTCAAAAAGCGTGGACTGTTGCTATTTTCATCAACTCTTGCTCAGGCGATGTGATCATTACAATTTCCCTTTGTTGGTTAATAAGATCAAAGTCTTTTGCGGTGAGGATAGTGGACTTTCACACAACATCACATGAGTAGATTAACAAAGATTGGATCATAAACTTGCTTCTTTTAAAGTAAACATTTTTTATTTATGTCATGTACACGGACTGATTTCCACACAGAGTACCAAGTTACTTTAAGCACTGCCGGTCGACAATAAAATTGCCCTCAAACTTTAGGCACTTGGAAACCAGCGTCAAATAAAAATCCTTGGCCCAAGCTTTTGGTGCCGGTAGGTCTACACGAGTTTGCATGTATTCTCGGCGGAAAAACAAGAATTCATATACTGTATAGGCCTAAGTATACACATCTTGAAAAGTAATTTAAGGTAATTTAAGAGATTCAAAATGCCAGAAAATGGTAAATATTTTAATGACCCTTATATGACATCAGCTTTCGATACAATTTTACCTTCTCTAACTCCTGCTCCTTGTTACCTGATTGCCCCCTCCTCCGTAGTTGATTTTTGAACAATTTTCCGATCTCTCCGTCTTTATTCCAGCCCCCTGGCTATAAGATACCTTCGGGTATGCCCCTAGACAAGACCTTCCCCATCTCAATATCAACAACAAATGACTGCCCCAGGCACTCTATAACAGATTTAGTCTACAACCGTTTTGAAACCTACTCCATAACCGATGTACTTCAAAACGGTTGTGACAACCGTATTCAAAACGGTTCTGCCAGTTTGAACCGATTTAAGGCCTAGAACCGATTTCAAAACCGATTTGAAAACGGTTGTAAACACCAGTGTGAACACGGCTAATGTAATTTGTACAGATCTAGCTTTCTTATTTCACGCACAACCAAACTAGTTTTTGTCGAGAAGAGAGGATTTGAAATGTTAGTTTTTGTAAAGAACACTAGAAAACTAGAGAAATAGAAAATATGTCACCATGGGGATTGAACCCGTGACCCACGCTTTCGCCACGTGCGCTTTACCAACTGAGCTAGGTGACCTCAGATGTGAACATACTTCTATTTCTGTAGTCGCCACATTAGCTCCCAATCATCCACCGGTGGACATCAACATCCAGCTCAACCCAAGTGGAGACCAGCCTCTCTGCGCCATGTGACTTGCCCATAGATTTAATAATAGCTTCGCTAGATAAACAGAAGTGTCACGTGATGCAGTGCCAAAAAGGAGATTCAAAATGGCGAAGAATCGCATGCGAAACGGGAAGAGCAGAATAGTGTGAACGTGATATTGCATCTTATAATCAATTTTAAGCTTAATAGTAGAGTACGCTGTGTAAGATCGAGAACTTGTTTCAATCCAAACGAAAGAGTATTGCACGTAATCGGAACAACACTCTCTACTGTTGATGATTCCAACAGCTAGTACTGCTTCCTTTCTGCCCAGATCCACATACCACCAAGGTTTGTATTGCACACCAGTTGATCAGCATGATCCAATCGAACTGCTGTCTCCATCCACCGCTTTTTCAGGACCATGTACCTTGTTAATGGTTGATTGTTTTGCATTACGATTTAATGCAACGTTCACAACTAAAAGAAATGAAAATAAAGCAAACATGAATCTGTTGGGGTGTGTGGTCAGGATCCCCTAATTAAAATGCCTTATTTTAGGCCATTCAAAGTGTGCCCAAGCGTAAAAGTCAGTTTCAGCTTCTAATGTCTTCTATTTGATAGACTCCTTCCTCCCCTTCGCCCTCCCCAGCTGAAATATCCAATTATTTCGTTCTGGATTGTGCACCCACTACGATTGAATGCCATTTCCAGGGACGGGGGAACAGGAGGTAAAGGGGGCCATGCCGCCCCCCCAAGTTTTGACAGATATCACTTTTTTCCGTGAACACTTTTCAGCCTTATCAAATTGAAACTGATTGCGTCTAACGTTGAGTCATATTCCCAGCCAGTAATGCATATCAACACAAAACATTCTTTTACAGACAATGATCAAAGTCATTTGAATTGAATGGGAAAAAATAAATTTGAACCCAGCCTACTTTCCCCCACACACCCACACCCCCAATCTGTCCTTCTTCTCCACCGTCTCTGAGCCCCCGTTCAGTAATACAAGGGCAAAGATAATCTGATATCTAGCTTCTGAAGTATAAATTGGAACTTTATTTCTAAATGTTCGTAACACCCTTGTCTTAGGAAATCCAATAAAACCGAAAAGGGCACATGTATTCAAAACAAAGTATAAGACTTTTAGGGGAAACAAACCTAAATTAAAAACCAGGAGGAATAAAAAAGAATTTCAAAATTTATGGTTGTACGATAAAGAAGAAGCCAACAACAGCGTGAGGTATTGACTGATTAAGAGAAAAAAAGCTTTGTGTACTGTTGCTAAATGGCAAACCTTTGACTACAACCACTGTTCATATTTACATCATGATAACATTGGAAACATTAGAGTGCATTTGATATGTTTAAATGTTTAGATAAATTCAGCAATTCGCAAAATTTTGAGAAATTGTATTCCCGGCTTAATGTTGACAGCAATGTGTCCAGGAACACTCCATGAAAGCGCTATAATACGCGAATGCACCGGGAATGTCTTAAAGGCATAACCATCACCGTTACGCGGTCGCTTAATACAGTGTTTTCTAAACATCGCAGCAAAGTGGACTTTTCTATAGAAGGTATTACACAAGATATGTCGAAGGTTTTTGATAGATTAAATTAACTTACAAGTATAAACGGTAGAGGGAAGCTTTTGATAGCAATAACCCTCTGGAAATATTAGCAGCATTTCGTAGAAAAGACTAAGCTGGGCAGATCGTTGAAACCACGTAACTAAGTCAATTCTAGCTTTGGGCTTAGTCGCGTATAGGAAAAGGAATCGACAACGTCACGAAGAAAAACAATCCAACTACACCAGAAATCCACAACATTTAATCTTCAGTGGACTTATCCCAAAACCCTGAACAGAATCTGCCACATAATCAAAGTCAAATGACAGCACCATATCCTGTGCATTATCTCAAACATAGATATGATACTCGTAAAGAAGTACATATGGTTTAGTTCTGTTTGATTTCCGATGGTAGCAAAGATGGTTTGGGGTTACAATCTCAAACAGACTCATATACCCTTGCCACTACAAGTGTGCATTGCTGTATTCTCCCCAAAGGTACATTTACATCAAAATTATCGCTGACTGTCTTCACTAATTTAAATTTAATAGGTTTACCACATGTTACAGGTTACTGTAATTAGTAGTTGGTTAATTTAAGATCAATAACTATACCAATTACAAATTAAAGCAAACTACAATTCTAAGGATAAGGTAGCCACCCGAAATTACTTACAGCAAATGACAGCACGATAAACGTCCTAGTGGTAGTGAATGATTCAACTTTCACCAAGACACTACTAGAAATGTATAGGTACGTCTGGAAACGTATCATAGCTACGAAAGTAACGTCCACTACATTTGTAAAGTGTATGTTGTATGCCAGGTACATTTAAAGGTGATTAACTTCACAGCTAAACACGGACGTGCCGTCAATGAATGCAACGCATGAATTGCATACCTTTAAACTTTCATAAAAATTGAAAGCTAAGCCCCAAATCTTTATTTCTTTTATTTTAATATAATAATTTGAAAAAAAAGACCATCCCCGCAATATTGGGGACGTGTCCCCCAGCCTCGTATCTGTCAAATCCAATTCTTGCAAGATTTATTTTAGTTTTAGGTTCAAATGCTGGGGCTCTGGAACATAGCTCTCTGAAACGACTGTTTTGAAAATGATCGGAGGGGTACTGCTGGACAGACCCAAAATACTCAACAAGTTTTGTCCAGAATTGTAGGTCTACATTTCATATGGCCGGCCTTGAGTCAGTCGACATAAACTCAGAAAAACTTTGCATTGCAGACGAAAAGAACTTCTTTACTTATTGAGGCTATTCAATCACTTAACTGTTGTCGGGGTCAATCATTGGTGACGACACAATACAATTCTGGCAGTCCAAATTCTAATTGGCTCAATTGAAATATGGTTGTGTGTAACATTTCGTTCGTTGTATGATCATCATTCCTAGTGAATGTACTCTGAGGAGTGTCAGGCGACAAAAGCTTTGAAGTACACAATGTCTTCATGTTTATGTCAGGCTGTCACTAAAGGCTATATAGTACATCTTAGAGTATGAAAAGTATGAAAAATAAAATCTAGTTTATGATTTCTGATGGTCAAAATTTCTGGGTATGTTTCCTTAATTTTAAAATTTTTACGTCAGTACGACTTAAGGCTATAGCATCAATAACGATGTGGTACTTTAAAAACCTCACGGGATATCAAAGTAATTGTCTACGGCATCCTCAGCTTGATCAGTAAATCTTACTGAAAAAACAATGCCAAACAGGCCTTTCTTACGCTTTAGACAAACAAAAAGATAAGAAAGCTTTGATATCAACAAAAGTACAAACTTAGTCAACTACAACGGTTTTATCTAGCTGTTCTCAAAATATTAACACACAAATATCTGTTACTCATAATATAATATCTCAGTTACTCAAGCACACGACAATAAACGGTGCATCAAATACTGTGTAGTTTCGAATTTGCTTTAATTCTCCATTATTTCGAGTCTTGCGATGCCTGTGACACAACATTGGTCAGCATCTTTCGCAGTTTGTAAATCGTTTGATTCTAAAATGAAAAAAAACAGTAACGTATCAAAAACTCTGTTTTTGAGACAGTTAGTATACAGTAACAATACCAAAGCCCATAACATCTCCATGATGATCAAATACTATGCACAAGCGTGCAAAATAAAGTTTTAAATAGACAATTTTCTCATATTTAGGCAAAATCGCGTGCTAATGTGTATAAAAAGGCCAAGCAAATCATGCTACATGTAATTTCTCTTGTAGCACTAGGATTTTAGATTTAACCCTTTGTCTCCCAACGGGACTTTTAAGTCCCGGCATACATTTGTTGCCATAGTTCTCTCTCTGCTTCAATTGGAAGAACTGCCATCCGGCCTGTCATCAATCCACAGCCCATTGAATTAGAAAGAATCGTCGAGAAGAGAGGATTTGAAATGTTAGTTTTGAATAGAACACTAGAGAAATGGAAAAGTATGTCACCACCGATGATCGAACCCGTAACCGATGTAAAGTTTAAAATTAAAAAGTGTGCGTCACAGTTAGTGAGAGGGGATGCTAGGGAAAGGAGGGCTACAGAGTTTTTTCCTCAGTCAAGGCTGAAACATCCCGATGATGCGAGAGGCGTCTGTGAAATTAGCGGATAATTTGATCCAAACACTTCATTTTCCACCCCCACCCCCCCATTAATTATTTTCCTCCTTAGGGGGCATTACTACTTTACTATTGTTTGTAATATTTGGTATTGCCTTAGTCTTAAATTGATAACTCGTCTTTTCCCGTTTGTAATCCACCTTTAAATGATGTGAGAAGCAGCGAAAGCTCAGAATCTAATAATTTGTATTTTATTGTGTTAGCATCATGATTCTTTTGCTGCTTTTATGCTGGGTTTTAATATTTATCAGAAGGTTACGTTTTCTGCCTGGCTCATCTATCGCTGATGTTCTTAGCTTTCATTACCAATGTCTCACAGTTAGCATGGAAAGCGTCGTAGAATTTAATAGCCGTCATCTTAAGTGTAAGTATAGAATGCAGGAATTTTTACTGTGGTCTGCAGAAATCTGGCATCACCAGACGGGTTTGGGGAGTTTATTGAATTTTAAGCTCACACTTGCTTGTATGGCAGCTCAACTGGTTGATAATAATGTTTGATCAACAAGAAAGTTTATCAATGTATCTGGTCCTACCTGTCGCAGTCTTGTATACGGGTCTTCTTTATATTAAAATTATATTTAAAAGCTCGCGAAATCGAATGATCTCCTGAAACTGCGCAATGCAAGAAGCGGGCAGTACAGCACCAGATTTGCTTATCGCACGTAATCGATCTTCTAAAGCAGCCATTTGGAGTGCTCTGTTAGGATACGTTTGCTACAGCCGCTATTGTTTGATCCGTGACTCTGTGACCTTGCTTTGAGGTCAAGATTGCAATTTGTTTAGCAACCAAGGTTGAAATTCATAAATTGTAAAACAATTAGGCTCTTTCTGAAGAATGTATTTCCAATGCTGGAATTCATCGGGTGACTGGAATAATAGTAGAGTGTGTTGGCCAGGAATGGATGTAGTATCTGTTCTCATTGATGATAGATGCTTTCCATAATCCGCGAGAGGCGGTCCTACTGCCCCCACCCCCCGCCCCCCAAAATTCAGATTTGGTATGACACTTAATTTTCAACTGTGTAAGATAAATTGACGGTTAATTCAAAACACTCTCGTTTCGCGCCAAAAGTTAAAAAGGCATCCCTTACCTTTTTCCCCTGTGCTGTTGCTTGATGGAGAAATCTGAGAACGTAAACGTTAACTTAAGAAGCTAACGTTTCCGTTTCGGTTACCATTCTGCTTGCTTAAACTCCCTAGTGCCTCGCAGCCAACGGGACGCTTCCACATTTTGTTCTCTGACTTGCTGCGTTTGTCATTGACGAAAACACCGTTCAATATTTTAACAATTCAAAATATTATCTTAAGCAAAGAACAAGCTTTCCATTGGCCACAAGTAACAATAGGGTTTCCTCTGGACCTTGACAACATTGCATGTGAACTTCTGTGTTGTGGAAAATAGTGATACCATGGCGAATACTTCGATCGATACCTTATTCTTTTTGCGGGATTGATGACTATGAAAAGGATTATTAACCATGATATCTTTAGAATTAGTTTCACAAAATCTTTACACGGTGATAAAATGCAACATCGATGGAGATTTGTCGAAAATACCCGGACGATTTTAGAGTTTTAACGTTGAGTTACGTCAGAGCTTCGATTAGCCTATGGCTTGACCAAAAAACTGTTATTGGGAAGTTATTGTTATTGAAGGTCATCATCATTATCGATTGTTTTAAGCCAGGAACACAGTTGTTACGTTTACAATGCACAGTAAATTTTTCTGCTCGGAATATCGGTTCTAATAACCCAAGAGATGGTTAAAGTACCTCAGCAAATGCAGCGAAGAAATGGACATCAATGGGCAAATGTATTCAAGCCACTCTAAATATGTTCCCGAGAGTTGCAAATCACATCACGATGTAAGGAAAGAACAGCGATTCTTTGGGCAAAACTCGACTAGTTGTGGAGTAAACAGTGAAACATTAGAAAATTATATCGCATTTCTTTACGTTTAAACCAAAAAGCTTTTTGGAGGGACCTTTTGTTTGGACTTTAGCAGCTCTGTGATTTTTTAAAGAACGTCGCTGCTGTGCCCGTGTTGACGTCGGTTATGGCCTTGCCCGACAAGATAAACAACTATCCCGAAATCCTACATGGACATAAATATTATCTTAGCTTTTTCTACGAACCCGTTATTATAGTTTTTATATTTACAGAAACATTTTGAAGTTAAAGGTTTTATAGCTTCCTTTCGACTTATTTCGTGAGGGCCAAGTCGTCATCCTTTTTCTGAATCTGATTTCACATTCTTAACTTCTGCCTCTTCTGAGTTCTCTCTCCTTATCAAAGAAAGCCTCCTTGCCAAACTTAGGCCGACTTTGAATGGAACAATGAGCTCATTGGCACTTTAACTTCTCTAATTTCTCCTATGATGCTCTCTTATTACTTCTTTGTTATTACGTATATTGTTTATTTAGGCCTCTAGGTACTTGAATAACTTATCCACTGTTAAAGTTTCCTATACCATGAGGATGATGTGATAATAAATCGAAAGCTAGGTTATTAAATATATCGTTTTATATGTTTAATTTAAATCTTCAACATGTTTCATATGCGCATTCTTTGCTGGACGTTACTGTTCATCACTAAATTACGAATACCTTTGGAAGTTTCAAATTCAGCGACCACACACTCTGGTTTACGCCACAAATGTCATGCTATGCTTTGTATATGTAATTTTCTATTCTTCATGATCTTAACTTAAGAATTGCAGATTATCTGTGGTTACAAAGAAAGAATGTGGTTTAGCTCGCAACTCTTTGACTTTTACAAAATTTGACAATAGTAGTATTTGCAGTATTCAAAGCTTTATATGGTATACTAGTTTTGTGATAAAATGGACTTAATATAGTACTTGCTTGGCAGTTTTCATTATAGCTAATTAAGCTTGTATTACAGGAAGCTTTGATGTAACTTCTTTAGTATATAAGTAAAAATTGAGATAGTAGTCTAAACCAGTGATTCTCAGCGGGGACCCCTGTAGGGGGTATTTGAGATCTTGAGAGGGGTAAAATTAAAACAAGGGGTACTAGGGAGGTCCAGCAGCTAACAATATGTTCCATTGCTTTTTGTATGTCAAAATGGCAAACCAGGCAAACCAAAGAAAGGGGGCAGATAAATATTGTTTTTCTTTACTTCCTTGCTGTACATAATTTTGTTTAAAATCTAGTAAGTAAGTTACGGTCCCATTCAGGAAACCGACATCAAGCTCAACGCAATTGGAGACAAGCCTCTCTGCGCCATGTGACTTGACCGAGGAAGAGAGCCATCTACTCGTAGCCCATTCTCCCGCATGTCTGCTTGCAGCTACTCGATCAATCTAGATTTTGGTCTCTCTCTCTCTTTCTATGACCTGGAATCACCATATCCATTACCTCTCTTTTCATGTGCTGTTCTTTATTCTTTCGCATAATGTTCCCATTCCATCTCAGCCGCTCTTCTTGTATCTTCTGAGATATTTCAATAACTTTTAAAGATCCTAGGCAGACGAAAAGGCATACAATAAGGAATCTAATTATGGCCTGATAATAACAATTCCTTAAGTAGCCCTATACTGTATACTACTATCAGTGTGCTTCTTAAGTAATCACCTTAATGAGTACTGTTAATAAAATAGCTCGAGCAGTTGAGGTATGGTACACAGAATGTTGTGTGTTTAGAGATGTTGATAAAGTCCATTGCTAATGTTTCAAACTAAGTTGAAATGAAACTCCCACAATCAGATGAATATATATTGCTAGATGGAGCATGAATCAGGTATTGACTGCCTAGAGAGTCAAAAAATGCATTCGTGTATTACATAGAGACACTTTTATAAAATTTAATGTCTTCTTTTTATAGGTGCCAGTAATTGGAAAATGTAAAACGAGGATTGATGTCATTTCCACTTTAAATCCGCTTTTATTAAATCGTAAGTGTGGCATTAACCCTATGGTACAGTAAAAGCAAGTTAACACTTGTTGATTGAGTAATGTTTTGATTAAGTAACGAAATGAAAACCGGACAAAACTGCTGTTATTAGTGGATAAATACATATCACATAGATGGGAATGGGAATCAATTTTATGTTGTTACTTATGAGTTGACTAATATTCAGCTTAATGAAATTCCACTCAGCCGAAAGATTTAAAAAGTCTGTTAGCTTTTACTGAAAAGTCTTTCTAATTGTTAGTTTGTGGTACAAAACAAGAATATTGCACGAAATAGCAAAAACATTATGTACTAGTACACAATGTTTTCGTTATTCCCTGCAAAGTCCTCTCTATACGCAGGAAAAGTAGATACAATTTGAGGTAAATTGCAATAATGGATACTGTTAGAAGAGTTAGTCTCAGACCACTCCCGTCCACGTCATTATGTCAGGAATTTTCAGGCATAGTCAGTCGTTCAATGTCAGCTCGACAGCATGAATGTTTAGAAGTCGTCTCAGCATGAAACGCTTGACATATTGCCAACCGTAGTCCTTACACGTTTCTATTTACTTTATCAATAAATAGTCAGATCTAGTTGATTGTTATTTAACTTGTTATAGGTGTTCGTAAGAATAAAACGTGGAAAAGTGAAACTCGTCCACATGCTCGTATTGTTACATGTAACACTTATAAATAGCTGAGGTGACTAAATACGTATCTCTTATCAAATTAGCTGAGGTGACTAAATACGTATCTCTTATCAAATTAGCTGAGGTGACTAAATACTTATCTCTTATCAAATTAGCTGAGGTGACTAAATACTTATCTTGTTCGACTGGTCACCAAATGGATCAAAAGGTGGGTAAACTGGCAAACCACTTCTTGGTGCTTGCATAAATGTTTGCGTTGTTGATTGCGTAGGACTTTGTTAAGCTTCTCCGTTTGAGTTTCCATCCATTTTTTATTTGCGTTTAACGAATAGATAATTTCGGTCCCTTCCTCGTCGCCAGTGTTATATCGCGCTTGTTACGATATAATATGAAGATAATTTGACGAGGTACTACTGCTGGTTTATTTAGCTAAGTATATTTCACACGCACTCGTAATCTATACAAAATCGTCTCTCCTGTTCACTCTGATTGTTGCAGAATTTAATGTAAGAAATTACGCTAATTTACGTCAATGAAGAAGAGGGGATTCCTTTGATTTGCATATACTACAGTGATGAGGAAATATCTAGGTAAAAAGTGAGTTTGGGCAACAAGCAGAGAAGGGGGAAAGCAATAGAAGGAGATGGCACATGCTTAAATAAACAATGCTACCACAAAAGTTAATAAACGTATAGAGGGGCCAGCTAGTCGTCAGGTGGGTACCTCCTGCCCCACCCCTACCCTTGCTGATGAACGTGACAAACGGTCTAAACCTACTCTGATGGTCTTTATTTTCAAGTATTATCCAGATTAGGGGGGGTGGTCTTTGGAGCCACCTATGTTCTCACACAAACGGGTATCTCCCTCTACCGGATTTCGTACTGCAATGGTCAAAAACGTTTGGTTTTAATGCAAAAGCTGTTTTTGTGTATTTTTAAAAGTATTTTGCAATTTGTCTATATGCGTAAAGTACTTCACAAGCAAACATATCATTGCTCTCTTAGTTGGCTATGAATTCCCAGAATTTGCGGTTAAACAAGCAACTTGATTATAAAAATAGTGGTTTGAAGTAGAATATTTGCTTAATTTATTTTTCATAATCACATCTTTCAAACACAAATTTGAATACAAATTTGAACATATATTGTATCTCTCCTAGCGCGTTAATACACTATAGAGATAACTATTGGTATATGATTTTGTACTCGTTATTTTACTTCCGATCTCTACGCCATAATCTTACAACTAAACTAGTCTCGTGTTGAGATGACTCATAACATTACATCATACATAAGGGACATGTGCGTCTTACGATACTACATCCCTCTCTTTGCTTATAAAAATTACAGCCAGGCTGAGTATGAAGATGTCAACAGTTCTGTTTGACGAAACGTTAGTTTAGTTTTTAATAAAAAAAGGAAAAATATATCAATATGTCGTTAACTCTGCTGCTGAACGTCTACTTCAAGATCAACACCCCCAAGACTCGGATCAAACTGATGCAGCATCGATCGGATCCAGCCCCAAGCGAAATAGGTCATTTCCAGGAGCATTCCATGATTTTATTGTAGCTGACGGTGTCAAAAACAGTGATGACAACCAATCACTCCAAGCTCTATATTTCGAGATAATTGACACAGTTTAGTCAGAATTTGAGAAGCATTTCTCAGAACTCAATACGTCCCTTGTGTGTGCTATGGACTGTTTGCTTCCATCGTCGGACAAGTTCTTCTCCTTACCTGATATGAAACCACTTTGTGACCTAGTTAGAAATGCTGGTGCCGCAATAAATGAGGAACAGTTATCACATGAGTGTGCTGTGGCCCGTGGACTGGTCGAATCTAACCTCTAGCAAAATGACAAAAGCAAGGAATGCAGAGAGAAGCTGGATTCGTTTTTGAAGTGGTTTCGAGGGCACCAGGCAGCTTTTTCTAACTTGTACTGCCTCCTGAGTGCAGCTCTAACAATTGGAGTATCAACGGCGACATGTGAGGCTACGTTCTCCACAGTAGCTCGAATTTTGACATCGTACAGGTGGTGTATGACTCACGAAAGGAAATTTAACTTGCGTTTACTTGCCTATGAGACAGAGGCTACTCCCTGCGACCTTTATCGACGTTTTTCGTGAGAAGTCTCGACGTCTTATCGTCTGATTATGACCACTGTTTAGTGTGTGTTATACACTTTTATAATTCTTTAGAAACGCTATACAGCAAGGACGAATTTTTGTATCCACTTATCACTGTGCAACGTCCGGTGATTGTTTCTTTTGTGTATACGTATATCTTGGTAACTCAACTACGGACAGTTTTACCTTTTTATTCCGTTGTGGATCACGTGTCAAAAGGGGAAGGAGGAGAAGAACCGCACCAGTTTAACGTTCAGTTTTGTTTGGTTTGAAAAGTAACTTTAAAAATTCCTTTAGATATGCCCTGACACCTAGAAACTGGGTGATAACAAACCTTGTCGAAGCACTTTGTTTGAGTATTAGCTCCCTTTGCATTATTAGCTAACATTTAAGGGCAAAAGAGTTCAACAGATAGTCATGAGCACCCAATAGCAGTTTAGGTTCCGCCGAAAACCCATTTGTTTAGTCGATATCTCTGGAACCATTTATCAAATTAATGCAAAACGTCTTAACTATATTTACATATGTCTAAGGGTCGGAGTATTCAATCAGGATAAATGGACACGAATTTAGAAACGTCTGTGTCTCAATGTAGACAACTGATCTATTGTATCTTAAGTCATACTTACGTCATGATGCTATATATTGCATACAAGATATACATTGTGTGAATCACTCCTCACTCAGAAGTCAACAAAAGACCCTTGTTATCAAAGGCGCAGCTCTTTATTCACTTTTCCCTCTGATCTATTTAAATCTGCCATAAGCCAATAACTTCAAGAATCAAGATTTGACTCTCAGGAGAATTAGCAGATATTTAATTAGTGATGCTAAAAGGATTGGATGTAACTTCCCGTGGATCTCTGCCACATTTACTGCATTCCAATACAGGTACTTTTTTAGCGAAGGGCAACCGATAACGTAATATTTTTATGACAATTACCGGTTAAATAAAAGATGCCATTTACAGTTGGATGTTATGAAAGATATAAGACGTTTGGAGATGGGAAGATCTCGTAACAATGGTTCTCAAAGAAAATTCTTGCCTAAGAAAGGGATTTGAAAATTTGGGGTAGAAAATTTCACCTGGGGAGGAAATGGGGAGGAATGAAGATGCGCACTTGCAAGGCTTGAAAAGAACATCAGAGAAATAAGAAATATGTCACAACCGGCGTGACATATTTTCAACTGCTCTAGTGTTCTTTTCAAAATTGATATTTCAAATCCTCTCCTCTCGATGATAGTTGCAAAATTTTATAATAAAAATAGAATTGGTGACAAGACACATTTTGAATGATCTGCTGCGTTTCTCAGCTAAGGACAGTGATTTCGTCTACTTGTTATAACATTATTATATGGCGTGATCAACCATGATCTCAGCAACAATCACTCCTCTATCATTCAACATCACAGAGCCTTGAACAACAAATTTCAGGCCTCACAAGCCAAATCGAGTCACTTACTACACAACTTCAACCACGTGCTCATTCTCATCGCCCTTCATCTCACACGCATTCTCGCAGACAGACCACAAATTCTTCCAGTCGCACTCCACATGTTGAATCACAGTGCTGGTATCTCTAGAAATTTGGTTCAACCGCCATCAACTGCACTGCTCCTTGCTCCTTTACTTCTCCTTCAAGTCATTCAAGCATCACAACACAGAGTTATCTTTTCTACATTGTCATTCGCCATAATGGTTTGAAATTTCTTGTTGACACTGGTGCTGACGTCAGTGTACTTCCTCAAACTTCACAAGAGAAACGCCGCCCTTCTACTCTTTCTTTACAAGCTGTCAACCAATCTTCTATTACAACCTATGGACAGAAACGCTATTTTAATTTTCAAATGGATAATATTGATCACAAAAATATTTTACTTGAGTCTGTCAAAAAAATAATTTAATAAAATTAATCCATTGCCATTGCACCCACGTAGTAAATTTTTTCTTTACCACAGATATCTAGTACCAAAGGCCTCATGGATTTAAAAAATTTGTGATATAAACATTACATGCATTAAACGAAATCTTGATTCTATCTGTCATAATTTCCAAGGACGGCTTAAAATGCTCCCATGTAGTTCCTTGGATGCAATTATGTGAAGCAAATCTAAATTGGCATTCTATTTAACAACTCGACTTCAAAAACTGTATAAACTGACTCAGTGCTAACTTCAAAACAAGTCTCAGAATCGTAGCCGCTGGACGGGCAAAAAGGAGTAAGGAAGATATATGAATAGCAAAAACTTAATTGCATTTGGTCCGGGTTCTGTGCTTTAAAGAAGTAGAACATTATAATACTATATTTAACCAATAAATCTCCGGAAACGTTTCTTTGCCGATTGCAAAATGTAGCAACCAGACTACCGACAAATATACACACTTTCTGTAGAGGAGGACTTATTCTCATCCTAACAACCAACGCAAATTTGAAAATTTGGAATGCAGTATCTACAAACGTTTGTTCTCTCTGTTCCCTCTCGCCTTGCACTTAACCTCACATCCTTAGCAATTGCATATCTAGAGTCATAAAGGGTAGATATTCTTGAAGACATAGTAACGTCCTAAAAACGGTGGCTAATCACCAGATGAGTTTAGTTAAGGAACGTCTGAAATTGTTCGTAGGTTGCGAAAACCTATGCGTTTCATTTAAATCTATACGATCAGACATGGGTTTAATAGAGGGTAACGCATTAACAGTTTTAGAGCTCACAGTTTGTTTTGAAACAAACTTACCCAGTTCCAACAAACACGCATCGGACAAGCCCAGAAAACCCAAACTATCATTAACTGTCAATTAAGGACTGCAACAAGTACGAGCTTCGGTGAAACTCTTGAATACTGCTTTCCCTTCCTATTATCAAAGAAATGAACTCCATGGTAACAAATCTTTTGGTCTGTCAGTACCAAAGCTATGAAATTCTCTACCAGTTCATATCAGGCAAATAAAATCTATAGACTCTTTTAAAAAGAACCTTAAGACACTTTTATTCATAAAGGCTTGGGAAACATGACTAACAGCTATTACCAGCCTTACATACACTAGAATAAGAATGCTTTTACACTTTTTAACCTTTTCTACCTCTATTCAAGTACTACACGGCGTTTGCTCAAGTTGGGCGTTACAGGGATTGGATGACAAAGCATATGAATTCATAATGGCAGTAAATGCCTAATATTCTGTTCAGTATTATATTTCAAGTAAATGTAATAACTGTACATTTGCAAAAAGCAAAGGACTAAATGATGGCAATTATGACAGCCACAGCAATTCCATTGGTGTTTTTGTCTCTAGTATGATATTCGTCAGTTGCAGGCTTTGCGTTCGTATATGAAGGCGGATACTGTCTTTAACAAATGCAGCGCTACTGATTTTTGGGCGTAGAAGTTTAGGTAAACAATGTGTGCAGGACATCTGCATTGTTTGGGCTGAAAAACAGTAGATGAAGGGATACTTTATTAGGAAAATAGGAAGTAACCTATGAAAGTCTTTTATTATCGAAGGTGTGATTTTCATAATCTTTAAAACACAATGCGCTTTCTTTAGCAAATTTTGTGTGCAACAGAGAGTTTAAAATGTTTCTGAAGTGCACAAATCCCAGCTCCGACCACCCCCATCTACTACGTACGACTATGATAACCGCATTATGTAGCGTGGAAGAAACATTTTGGGAGAGATAGGGGATTTCTCCTCTTCTTTTCTCTATTTAATCATAATGACTTCAAACAAGTTAAAATTTTTAACTACAAAGATTTAAACAAATTGAAGCCATTTCTCTCTTACAATGTTGCAGAATCAAAGTTAAAAATATGGCACTTCTGGAGTGCGAGATGTCATCCACTTTTGTCAACTGCAGGGGTGCAAAAGAAGCCACTCTATTCTCCATATATGTTTACAAAACATTGTTTGTTTCTGGCAACTTCCTTTGGTCCAGACAGTGCAAAATTTGAAAATTCATGTATCTGAAATATTGAGAGTATTCAAAACCATGGATGTGAAGAGAAATTTGAGAAAAAGGGTTCTCCCAGCATTTAGTTAGTCCAAATGACCGAATATTATGTAGGATTTACAAGAAAAAATTATCGAGAAGAGAGGACTTGTTGAAATGTTAGTTAAGATTCGATCCCCTGTGGTGACATATTTTGTATTTGTCTAGTGTTCTTGTCAAAAAAAAATTCAATCGAGAGTTAAATGTTGCAGCAGCTGTAAATCACTGTCATGATAATTAAAGGAAACAGTTCTCTTATACTAAATTTAATAAACAGGAGAGCTAATTTGCAATTAAGACATAAATACAGCTACAAAGATGGAAGAATCTGATAGATCCAGTCAAAGTGCACCTACGGCCCGGCTACCCAGAAAATGTCATCAACATTGTCATTTCCAATCAAATTGCTAAGTTTTCGTCTGACCCAAAATATGGTCATACAAAGTGCCCAGTATATTTGAGACTACCGGGCATGACATAAAACTGCATCCGGTGGCAAGGCTCACTCCTGAGTCGGGGGATTGTGGGGTTACCCCCTTCGTTGCCATCATCCCCAAGTTCTCCCTGACCCAGGGGGGTAGCACCTGTTAGGGTGCCAGCTATGGTCAAATAGTCTTCGGCGGAAGAAAGTCCCTCATAGACACCTCAACGCCAGCCAGAAGAAGGTCCCTCACTGACACCCCAATGGCAAATACGGGAGTAAACCCATTAATATCCGGAGTGGAGCCCCGATAGGCAGTACTGCGTATGATGTGGTTTTCTGGCAAATCCTGCAGCCGACCCTGATGCCAGGAGTATTGGGCCTCTCCTTTCCACCTGGATCACATCAGCAAGGCCGAGAGGGAAGACCTACAGATTGGGCAACTCAGGACTTCCCAGACTATGCCCAGGCGTGTGCCCTGGAGAGGACACTCCAGCTTCATCCGTAGCAAGTTGAAGAAATGACACAGCAAGCAACAGTTACCAGTTATAAGCTCAAACTCGATTGGCGTAGAGTTTAGCGTTAGGGGTTGCTTCTGATGGTAGGAGGGATCTTCTGATCCCACTGGATAGCTACCGCCTCAAGCTGAGCAGCCCTCAGCCAATAAGGTGCTGTCCCGCCACGACTAGCCTGCTTCATTGGGTGAGTGAAACTTAGGAATGTACCATTCTAACAAGTTAGTCGTAAATGGAGTCACCAAACAACACAAAGAATGTATTGAAGTCACAAGACAACTCGGAGAATGTACTCCGCTTTGCCAGCTGGAATGTAAGGACAATGCAACCCGGCTTCACAACAGACATCACAACCATCTCTGATGTCAGGAAAACTGCCATTATTGACAGGGAGCTGCATCGACTGAATATCGATATAGCTGCACTTCAAGAGACTCGAATCGCTGACAGCGGCTGCCTGAAGGAGGATAACGACACGTTCTTCTGGCAAGGCAAACCCGCAGAGGAAGTACGCAAGCATGGGGTAGGTTTTGCTGTCAAGAATTTTCTCCTGCCCATAATTGAACCACCATCTACAGGAACTGAGAGACTACTTTTGCTCCGCCTCAACACATCCAAAGGCTTGGCAAACCTTCTGTGCATTTATGCCCCTACACTCACATCCTCCTCAGATGACAAAGACAAATTTTGTCACTATTTTAATGAAACTCCATGTTGACCATTTATCTCTTCTCCAAAAGGCCTTTGGTCTAAAATCAACAGCATAAAACAAAAAAAATTCTACCATGTTATTACTAAAAGATAGTACTAACAGTGTGCCAAACTTTATAGCCTTGGGTCTTACGGTTACAACGTTTCATCGGAAGGGCTCCAAAAGCCCCAGGACCTGACCCGTATGTGAAAAAGCTCGAGCAGAATTATATGGGCATGACATCAGTTACATTATGTTTTGCCGTACAAATGTGTAAAATCACGACGCAGTAAATCAGCCTCATATTATAAATTTCCTAGAGATTGGAGCAGAAATGTTGAAGGGGGGAGGGGGTGCAAGGTGTCGAGCATTTTGAATATGTCTGATACAAAAAAGTTGCTGTATAAATGCTCTTTCCTTGCTTTGCCCGCCCCATTTTCTTCTTCCTTCCATATTTTTTTACACCATTCCCTATTCTTTGATCGCTTTCCTTTTTTATCTTGCCTCTTAATGTGCCTCCTTCTTCTCTTTCTCTGCCCTAAAGGATCTTCCTGCTCAATATCTTCCCGTTCTTCATATTTTCCTACCTCACCTCCTTGTGTACTGTGTTTTAACCTTCTTTATCGTCTCCCTTGTCTCTTTGGTTGTCTTTCCTAAATCTCCTTCTTCTTTCTACGAGCATACTTGATCAATGTAAGTCCAGCCTTGTCTTGTTAGCCTGTTATCAAGATTCTCTTTGTCATTGCTGTAGTTTCAGTTTAATTATGGCTTTCAGTTTAATTGTTGCTTTCGGTTTAATAGTTTTCTTGCTTCTATTGTTTGAATTGTAGGAAATGAAGAAGAGAAGAAAGCGCGCAGAAGTATTTTTTGAAATTCGGAATATGATTAAAGGTAATAACAAATTTTGCCATTCTAAATTCTTAATATACTTAGGAATACATTCAGAGAAATATTCCATTGTGTAGTGAGAGAGAAAATACCAACTGGTAAAGCTTTGTGATAGTGTTGATTGATGATAGATATTATGATGTTGTACATCTCTGTCTTCATTTCCTTAGCTGGTCTTCTTAGTAGTTTCAGTTTTGTAATACATTTTCCCAATATACATAGAGATGGAAAACCTTTCATGGTAAGAAAATGCCATGTATGGTAGCAATGGTGGAGGTAACAGTAACTTTAATGAATGTACTTTGACATAATTGCAAAATATAGCTGAGTCATGTAACTGACACCTCTCAAGAAATTAACATAATCCCGTACGGTCCATCGTGTAGTGCAAAACTGATGAATGCCCTTTGAAAGGTTTTTCATATCCGCTCTAATTTTTGCCGAAGCATTGTCACGCTGAGCTGATTTCTTTACTAACTTTGCAATTTCCTCTACCGTTTCAATTGCATCATTGATAATTTTTATCATTTTGACTGAGTCTTTGACTGCAAGACTTAATGCATGGCCATGACAATGAGTGTATCAGCACTTTGGATTCTCGTCTTTCAGTTGCCTTACCTCGCCTTTTACCCATGTAGGTACTTTTCAGGTCAAACGTATGCAGTATGGTTTTTTTAGTAGTCCGACGGCTTTTTCATTTCTTATGGATTCATTATTTCGGCATCTGCCCTTTGTAGCCGCTTACTGTGATTATGTTATCTGTTGCAGCCGTACCTATGATGAACATTTTCTACATGTTCGTGAGGTTGTGAATGTTTTTCGTAAGCATAACATTACCTTACATTACATCTTTCAAAGTGTAAATTTGTTGTACAGTCTGTGAAATGGCTGGGAAAGCTGATTGAAAATAGGTGTGTTATAGCTGAGCCTGCAGCAGTTGAGCTGGTAAGTCTTGCCACTCCCCAAAACGTGACTGATGTTTGGTCTTTTTTGGGCAGTGTCCAATTCTATGCAGGCCATGTGCCAAACCTAAGAGAGAAGGCGGTGTCGTTGTATGCATTGCTGAAAAGGAATACCCTTTTTAATTTGACAGATGAATGTGAACAATCCTTTCAGCAGTTGAAATCTGATCTCCAGAATGCTCTGCCACTACACTTCTTTTAGATTGACCAGTCTAAGGCAGACACTATTGTTTCAACTGATGCTTCATTTAAAGGAATAGCATGCACACTTAAACACCGTGTCAATGGTGAGCTTCGCCTTGTTGAGTGTGCTAGTTGCATGTTAAATGTACATGAACACAATTATAGCATTTCCATTCACGTTTCCATTCACATGTTCCTTCACACAATACCATACATACTTTACAATTCACACATTTCCATTCACATGTCTCCATCCATACATTCCCATTCACACTTTACCGTCCACATGTTTCCATTCACACGTTTCCATTTACACGTTTCCATTCACACGTTTCCATTCACACATTTCGGTTGTATCTGCAATTCTATTGTTTATATAACTAAAAATAATTTATGCATATTAAAATTGTAATAAATATCTTAACCCTATCTAGCATGGGTGAGGGGGGGGGGGGGGCTAGTGGGCCCGCAGCTGTAAATGTAATTTTATGTTCTCGCAAACGACCACAAAACTATTCGAACCTTGCTCGTGTTATAAACTCTTGTCAACTTATTATCTTTGTATATTGGTGTAAGTTACTGGTGAGCGCCAGGTGAAGAGCTTTAACCTAATTATGGTTACTCTGTTAAAAGGAATTTTTCGGTTTTGTACCACCAACAATTTGTTCAGATGAAGTGTGTATCAAATTTTCGACGGGTTACTAAAGTAAAAACTTGTGACACCTTCTAGGCCAAACTAAATGTGGTGCTCTACATCGTCGATAATAATGATTCATGCGCATGCATAAATGAGCATATCCTTACTACCGTACTTTTACTGTGATACTGACAGCAGTGTTTTGCACCCTTTTTGGTTCGCTGCCCCCTAACCGATCCATTTTCGCCCCCACCCTCATATTTAATAGAAACAAATAATAAAATTCTGTTGCGCTCGCCAATATATCGCCCCTTTAACAGTGTTTCGCCGCCTCGTCCCCCTCTCCCGAACAATATTGCCCAAGTAAGGAAACACGGCTTTACATTAAATGGTCAACACCACAATACTATAGTACGGGTTAACTGACGTTTAGAACGGCATCAGTTAATACAAAACTGGAAGCAGTACTTAGTTAACTAGTTTAGTAAGAAGCTTACCCAACCGAAATAAATACTTATTAACGTCATGAGGAACGGATCCGTGTCATTTTGGACACTGTGTTACTGACTGGAGAACTGTAAAGCTGCTTTCTACACTGAATGTTAAAAATTATTAAAAATTGTTTGTAGGGCAGGTAAAATTATCTTACCTGATCATGCTTGCATATACTTTGATTTTTCCGTGTTTCAGGTCGAAACTCTGTAAAGAAATAAATACGGTCTATAAACAAGTGTGGAGCACTGGAGGTCCATGCTACTTTGCCTCATCTCTCATGAGCTTCATAGCATAACTTCAAAATTTACAGTGAACAAAGGCATCAGTATTTTAGGGTTCAGTCTTGTATGTTCATCCCCCATACAGGTAGCTATGTAACAAACCTGAACACGATATCATTAACCATTAATGAGTGGTATTGGGCATATATCGCATCTCAATCGACAAGTTACAGTTCGAGATAGAGGTGTCACGGTTGTATGCAGTCTTCCATCTTTATGATATCCGCACAATGAGAACCAGTGACGCAACTATTGACGTCACCATCATATATGAAATTCGTGCATACAAAACAGCTTATTCAGCTACTGACTGCAAGTAATTGGTTGGAGAGACCTATCCTTTAGAAATTTCTCCTGCACTAGGCTATGTTGACCACATTCATATATCGTCTGATACAGGCTTTTCTAAGACTTGGTTATTAAAATTGATAAGAAAACAGGCAATCTTAAAAATATTTCGTCCTAAATACTAAAAAAATAGTATCAAGCAAAAGTTAGAAATAGTAGACGGTCGCTAGTCGTCTTGACCGGTCTTCATATCTGAAAATGACCGCATTCGATTCTTGAAAATTACGAAAGATTCTTGGCAGACCTACTGTAGGTATAAAGACACATCTACCTTTCGTTATTTTGGGACCATTATAATAAAAACCATTATCTCGCACCTTAGTTGTAAAGAAGCCATTCTTGTACCATCGTATCCATGCCCTTAGCCAGGGTCAGAAATTTGGACGGGCTATTCTTAAGATTAGCTTAGCTTAAGACTACTATAAGAGTCTCTAAATTACTGAAAATCTCTTAAAGTTTGACCTTTCCTAAGTTGTTGCAGAGCTAACATAATGCATAGTAAAATAGAAAAAATGATAATTGGGTCTTTAGTTTTATATCCAATTTAAAGTGCAACTCTCTTCGTGTCTACCCCTTGGATTTATGGCTTGCAAAATTTTTCTATTAACATTTCAGTGCAGAGTTTATGCTTTCACTGCACTTAGTTACTGAGTTATTGCACATTCTCGACGATGATTGGAAATTTCCAAGCATTTTTGACTATAAAAAACTTTTGTGCTATCTTTTAAGTTTTCGAAATTGATTTAAATGAAGAACATATTTTACTATCTGTACCAGACCTGCTCAAGAGTTTAGAGCAAATTTGGACAAATGCTGTTAATTTGGGCAAATATTGCCAAATATTGTGCTTCTTAAACCGCAAAATTACAGTTTTATATCTTATAGCAGTTTTATTGTGCTCATGCAATCCAACCTAAACATATCATGGTATTCTGAGATGCTAGAGTACCGCAAAATGTCGCAATTTTTTATTGGACTCTTGAGCATGCATCATGACTTTCTTCTCGGTCCAGTAGCCCAAATTGAGGAGCGTTGTCCTTGGGCGCCCAAGCTGCCCTTTACCTGTTACCTTAGACCTTAGTTCTTTCCATGTGGTGTTGCACAATGAGCCACAATTCTTTGCCAGAGGTTTCTGTTTGCTGCCAGTGTTTTCGCATCTTTTCTTTCTTCTCTTAGTATTTTTCCAGCGGGCGCATCCATGTTATTTTGACCTCCCTCTACATCTCCTCTGTCCTCTATTATGTATTTGATTTCTATTTTCTTTTTTTCAAGAATCGCTCGAAGATCTAGATGATGAACAAGAAGGAGAGGGAGGTTAGTTTGATTTTCTTACAAGCAAGAAAAATGACTTGTATTCTAAAGGTTACAGATGAATAACTTCACAATTATATGCTTGTAGTATCATTTTCTCAGAAGAACGGATTTAAAATGATTCGTTTTACCAGAGAACTTCAACCTTAGTCAAGGATCCCTGGTTTTACGGACACAGTGACCAGCTATTTTTACTCATGGTGCTATCAAATTGAATGATATGCTGAGTAGCTTTGTATAGATGTATAGATGTATCAAAATCACACACAAACATGTGATAATTCAGAAAAATCACATTTAAACCACATATACTATTCAAAGAATAACGTCATAACTATAAATCCGTTGAAGATTTTAAAAGCATTTTTACACAAAAGGTGCGCTCAGAAACGTCAGGAAAAGTCAAGAAATTGCAGCACAATGACTTAAGTGGTTATGGAGTTATTAATAATTTTACTTGCTCAAGGGCCTCCTAGCCCCCCTCCCCTCCCGCGTCTAGTAGGGTTAAGATAGCATGCTGATATTTGGAACGCTTTAGATAAGGTGTATCTGTTTTAGTCAGATGAAATCCCTGTTGACCCCTATGATCTACAATTTGCAACTGTATATCAGAATTGATCTGCCATGGTTGTAGCAAACTTCTAAAATACCGGACTATTCAAGAAATTTGTGGTAGTTAATTCTAAATTCTTTGTCTCTTTGAATGAGGTTAAAGGGGGAATTACTGTATCAAGGCTAGCTTTACACTGCTATTGGGCAGCACTTGTCTGAAAACCCTCACAGGCAAGGCTAGGTCTGCATTTTATTTGGTCGTTCTGGAGTCAGTCCGCATAAACGCAAGAGAACCTTTGCTTTTGCAGATAAAAAGAACTCGTTTCCTCATTGAGCCTATTTGGTTAATCACGTTGTAGTGGATACTAACTGGTAGAAAAATACAAGCCACTCAGGCAGTCCCAATTCTGATTGCCTCTTAAAAAATACAGTTGGGCATATTCTTTCGTACGTTTTCATTTCGACCACTTCTAACGATTGTACTCTAAGGAGTGTCAGACGAAAAAGGTTTTTAGTACACAATGTTTTCGCTATTTCGTGCAATATTCTTGTTTTTTACCGCAAACAAACTATTAGCTTTACTCTGTACTGCAAGAAACGTTTAAGACAAAACGTATTAAATGAAAGCAGATGCTTGTATTCATGATGGTGTACATATGATGGTGTATTCATGATGGTGTAGTCATGATGATGTACTCATGATGGTGTATTCATGATGGGGTACTCATGATGGTACGGCGATAAGAATACACAAGTAATATATCAATCAATCATGTTCCTGTCGCGTCCAAGTGGATGCATAGGGCCTCAACGAACTTTCGCCACCTTACTCCATCCTGTAATATATAACTGACATTATTATTATATTCTGGCTTTGTGGACTATACAGTACCAGTGAGTCAAAGCGACATTAAGCATATTAGCTGACTGCAGCTTTCGCTTTCGGTCAATGACCTGTGATGGCATTGATGAACTCCAACTTTTAAACACTTACAAAGTTGGTTTGCGAATTTAGTGGGCAGTTCAATACCATAAATGCAAAGTTTCGAATACCGAAAAGGAGGCCATCAGGTTTATGCAAGACTGGATGCAGGCTACTAGTTGAGTCTTAGCAGGAATAGACACTTTCCGAATTATATTGGGAAGATTTGTATTGCCAAGAAATCTCTTGGTTACGTCCGTTTTTTGACAGTTCCAAAGATCACACACAACAGACACTTCCCGAATTACAATGACGTAAGTTTCTGACATAAAAGCGAGACGGAAGTTAGCAGTTGTAAACAAAGTCACTTTGCAAGAGCCTTTGACTGTGGAAAAACAGTAAATCTTAACGTAAAGTAGTAAAAGATAGAGAAATTTAATTAAATAGAAAATGAAAAAAAATTTGTAATTTAAATCCACTGGATGCTGCTGTTGCAGTTTCGTTGAAGTCTTCTAAAATTTTACCTCCTTCTAAAAGTTTAACACCATCGACTTAACAGCGAAAAGGAGAAAGGTAATACCATTGAATGAAAACACTTGACATAGGACGAAGATTTAAAAGAGAGAAATCTAGCTAAAGATTCAACATGCACAGAAAACATAGAGAATATTGTTATTGGCAGCGGAAGCAGCACAAACTCGATTAGATATCAGTACGGGGTTATAAGAGTTTCCATCTCTAATCAAAGTCATCATTAAGAACAGCATCTTATAGCCTAGATGCTCAGCAGGTAACTCTGGATATTGTAGCCACATCATGTCCCTGGTCTTTGAAGTAGCAATATGAAGTGTAAACACGTTGAAAGAGAAATAAAAAAATTGGTGGTGTACCAATAATCGAAATCAACCTGCCATCAGGGGCGGCGCCGCAAGTCAAAGGTTAGGGGCTGTTGTATATTTGCACAAAGAAGAGAATGAACGTATTATTCTCCTGGTGCTAGTTGACCTAAAGGTGGCGTTCAGCACGGTGGATTAAGATGTATTGCTAAGTCGTACGGAAGCTAGCTTTGATATTAAAGAACTTGCACTCTTAGTAGTTTGCATTATAACGTGTTGCCTTTCCACCAGATACTTTTGGAGGAATCCAAACTAACATGTGGTAGTTTAAAACGGTTATGCCTCGCTTTTTAAAATTAATGGCAGCAGAACGGAATTAGAGGCACTAGCAACAATTATTGTCTTAGGTTAATATTGGCGCCATTCGCGTCTACAAAGTCAGTATCTTTGCCGTGGCAGTCGCTAAACATCATGGATCATGATTCACAAAGAACATAAGATTAATGACCCATATTAACAGAATTTGCAAGGTCTATTATTGTCATTTATACTATGTAAAACAGATAAAGAAATACTCGACATGAAACATCAGAGAAGCACTTTTATTGTGTGTGGCCAAGACTATTGCAACAGTTCGCTGTACGTATTCGCCGGTATACACATTGAAAAACTTTAAGGTATAAACAATGCATTATTGTCGCACTATTTTCAAAGTATTTTATTGACTGCTTGTGACTATCCAAAGGAAGTTTCCTATTAGTAATTTTGTACTTGTAAGGCAGCCTAGTTTGATAAACCATTATGTATTATGAATTTATACAACAAAATAAACCCTGAATATTCAGAAGAACTTAATTGAACCTACATAGGAATACGGCCTACATCCAAGCACACCTTGGTCGATAAGGCCTTTTCAGTAGTGGCTACTGCGTACACTCTAGGACAAGCTACCAAGTAGAGGAGTGGTGGAAAATATTTTGAATAGTATTAAAGTATCTGTAAAGACAAATCTTTCTGGGAGGGTACTTTTAAATGATAATTTATAGTTAGTACGCATGATGAATGATTTTGCTCTTGTTGATGCGTTTTTGTAACTAGACGGTTTAGATAAGTTTTTGCTTAACATTTTACTTAAACTAGTTTTTTGATTAGGTTTTAGATATACTTACGGCTGTAATCATTAGGGATACTCTGTAAGACGCATCAGATCCTATCTATATGTAATCTTGCGCCTCATAAGCACAAACTAAAGTCAACTACACTACTACAAGAGAGTCTGTCTCTCTGTCTGTCTCTTTGAGTCGGCAGACTTCAAATAATAATTAAGTAATAATTATAGTGCCATTGACGGAGGATGGGCCTAATCGTAGTTATTCTCGGGGTGTTAGAGTTAACAGTTGGGAGAGTGTACTACTATAATCAGAAAACTCTTGAGTCAACTTGGGAAAGGCCAAAAGAACTAAAAAATGATGGAACAGAAGGTAGAAAACCACTTTTTACAAGTTCTTTTTTTCATTGTAGAGAAATATCAAGCCTAATTGTGTTGTTCCTAAGTCAGTATAAAGTGACATACATGTGTTGATATTGTTCAACAAGTTATGCACTTCAAATACTTGGTATTCAACAATAGGGCAATGGTTTTGCTTAGATTTCCTGGTGCCAAAGGCATTTTACCCACGTTTTAAGGAATTCAGTTCCTTGTCAGGTTCTATGGCCCCTTTGTTCTTGGGTTTAATTGTAGCCTGTGGCTAATGCCATTACAAAGTATTGATATACTGCTGTAGGCCTATTACCTATGCAGAACTTTCATCAGTAAACGTATTCTAGCATTAAATACTACAGCCAAAGATGATATTATTTTGTTGGTAGCCATCATTTTCTACTCATCATATATTGATTCCTTGGTTGGTACTACACCAGGTCATATAGTTGGCTGTTTTCATGAGTCTGATGCAGGATGTTATGCCAGCAAATGTATTAGTTACCTTACTAACAATCTATCTATAATGGCTAAGCAACAAATGTACAACAGTGCCATTTTGGAACACTGCACACCAAAAACAAGTGTTCCTCAAAACGTTTAACCTAAATGTGGCCCGATGTACCCTAGTGACTTTCACCCAAACATACATTTGTTGTTATGAAAGCCCAAAGAAAGTCGAAGAATAAGTAAAGGTTCTGCTACAGGACAGCTTTTAACTTAAACAGTTAACCAGTGAATTTCAGCAATGCATAGCTATCTGCCCAATTTCAAATTGAAGGAAGTTTACTGTTTTCTTGCTAGAGTGATAAAATTTTAAAGGTTCTTTACATTTATGTGTTAGGCAATTTCCAGGCAATTTCCAGGCAATTAACGCTTTTGTTGGGCATTATGATTTACTGGACGATTTCTCAAGAATTTGCATCTGCATGGCATATAGCGTATACATGTTTAATATCATTCAATAGCTTATTATCTCAAGAATCCACTGGTAATTGTTTGTCTATCTAATCATGTTGGAGCAATGTGAGAATGAGCTGATAGTAAGTATCACATACATTTGATGCTGGGCTATTGAGACCAAAATACTACTGTCACCCATATGTGACATTGGGTCCTAGTGCAGGGGAACATACCATCCCGTAGACTTGACAATGGGCCACAATAGGTTATATATGTCATCAGAAATTGTAAGAAAGAGAAACCTATACGAGAGTGGCCAGGTAAGAAAGTGTTTATTATACAACCAAGTCGAGAACTATAAATATCCAGGATCATATGTTGTTGACTCTGCTAAGGAGTTTAAAACTAGAAAAAGCCTAGCATGGAATGCTTGTATTAAATTAAACCACCTATGAAGATCCAGTCTTGAAAATAAGCGAAAAATCAACATATTTCGAACAGTCATTGAACCTTTGTTAATGTATGCAGCAGAAACGTGGACAGTATCTGCAAACATGAAGAGGAAATTTGATGGAACATACAAAATCCTTCTTCGCAGGTGTCAGGATATAAGCTGGGGATAACATACGACTTAATGCAAGTCTACAAGAATATTCCACCCCTATCTACCACTTTGAGGGGAAGGAGTTTACAGTCTGGGACATTTCATCCGAGAAAAGTCTGAGATTGCGTCTACACTGACACCGTGGAAGCCCAAAAGTGAAAAGCGAAAAGGAAAACTTGCGTCTCCCAATGTGATTGAAAGGGAGATGTTTAGAAAGGGGAGATCTTGAGAAGGCTGCGATGGACCATGACTACTGGAGAAGAGCTGCAAAAGACATATCGACAGTAGTAGCAAGATGTTGATAATGATGATTGTTATATGTGCATTTTCTGCTGTCTGTATTAAATGCCTCCTTATCAAGTAGCTTCAGTTTACGGGAATCGAAATCATTAATTTATGAAGTGAACATATTTGAAAGGAAGAAACTGTCGCGGGAAGAAACTATCGCGAAAAGTTGCGAATGTTTTGATTTTTTTTGTGTTAACTGTCGCAGGAATTAACTGTCGCGAACGCTGGAAAATGTCATTTTTGCGGGAATTAAGTGTCGCGAATTGCTGGGCGAGTAACTGTTTTGGTCTCTTCTCTCCGCTAATGCCGAACCGTAAACTAAACCAAATAATAATTTTTGGAAAATTAAAGTATGTTATGTCACTGATGCTTCAAATGGGAAAATTTAAAATTAAAAAAATCACAATCTGTTTACGAGAGTCCGTAAGGTGAAATTTTTCTGACGAAATTTTAAAAGTCGCGGGAATTAACTGTCGCGAACGGGCCAAAAAGAAACTATCGCGAGAAGAAACTGTAGCGAAAGTCGCGAGATTTCTCTCGCGACAGTTTCTTCCGGCGATAGTTTCTTCCCGCGACAGTTTCTTCCCGCGGCAGTTTCTTCCCACGAAAGTTTCTTCCTTTAAAGTACAAATATGAGCCCTATGCGTCATGTTATAGTAGTAATCTTCCAATGTCAAAATTTTGCCGTTTGTGTATTTATGTATCTTAGTGATACTTGAAAGTTAAGGATGAATAAAATTTTCAACATCTTATACTTGTGTGATAATTATTTTTTAGTTTGAACCACGGCATTACCTTTATTACCCGCCTGAGATGCCAATCTATTATTTATATCGATATTAATTGCTACTTTATAGCACTTCTCTTGATGTTGACTGGAAAAACTGCCAAGCATTTATAACATCAGAAAATCGTGATTAAAGCGATATAACCATATTGAAGACGTGCTACGACTTTTCATCACGCGACAATTCATCACGTAACGATTCATCACTTCGAAAATCCATCATGCGACAATTTCTCACAGCGACAATTGATCACAAAAACATTTTTTCACGCGACTATTCATCACCTAAATTTTTTGATTTATGCCAACAGATAACAACAAAATCTAATTGCAGGCCAGATACTGCACTGCTTTTAAAAATGTTAAAATGTCAATTTCGCCAAAGTTGGCGAAAAAACCTTGGTATCATCTCACGGTGATGAATAGTCGCATGATTAATTGTCTTTGTGATGAATAGTTTGAGTTTCAGTAAAAGGAGACAACAACATTTTTTCTCCCTTGTATGCTTTTGGCATTTGGACCTAAAAAAAGGCAATGGAACATCATTCGATCAGCTTTTAGAGCCCATAGTTGTACGCTGGAGCCCTTGTATCCCTTGCCTCAATCATATCTCTTTGAACCCCAAATAATTTCTATGGGAATCCCAACACCCCCTTTAAGAAAGAATTTTGCTGCTGATATTGATTTGTCTTCCACAATTTTTGCATAGATTGGTAATCTGTTCTATCTTGAAGATTATTCTTGTGGAAGCCACCGCACCCCACGACCCTCAATTGTTTGCCCCCTGTCCCCAGGTTGCTTTAATCAAGACCCAAAGAATAACCAAAGAATAACCAAAGAATAACCAAAGAATAGCCAAAGAATAACCAAAGAATAACCAAAGAATAACCAAAGAATAACCAAAGAATAACCAAAGATTAACCAAAGAATAACCAAACAAATAACCAAAGAATAACCAAGGTCAAAAGAAGGATTGTTCCTTGGAGATTGCTTTAACCCTACCTAGCACGGGGGGAGGGGGGAAGCTAGTAGGCCCGCGGCTGTGAATATTGCTTAATAACTTTTGAATGGTTACCTCTAAGTTGCTGAAACTTTCTGACTTTTCCTAACTTTTATTTTAACTCAGGGTAGCCAATGCATAGCTACGTTGCTCGGTTCTCAGTTTTTGCAAGCGCAACCATTATCTTGAGCTTCCGTGAATTTTAGACCCTGTTTACACGGGTACGGATCCAAACTGGTACGGATCCAAATGGATTCGATCCCGTACAAACACCCTAGAAAAGGGGATCAGATCCATTTGGATCCAGAATTCTGTATTCCGATCCAATTATCAAATCAACAGTTCGTTGTATTGTCATACCAGCTGCGACATGTTGCAACGTTTGAAATATGAACAATAAGAGGTTATGAATAACGTCTTAATACAAGGACGAAAATAGAATTTGAATAGAAATAACGTCAAATTTGCCTCGTAGTGGTATTTTTTTCTCCTCATTTTCGATCCGTACCAGTTTGGATACGATCCCAAGCGTTTACACGAGACCTCTTCGAGTACGGATCCAAACTGGTCCACTTTCATAAGTGTACCAAAACTGGTACGGATAGCAGATCCAAACGAGTTCGGATCCACCAGGTCCCGTGTAAACGCGAGGCCAATTCGTACCAATTTGGATCCGTACCCGTGTAAACAGGGTCTGATTGCTTCTCTGATCCACTCCTACAACTTTGTTGATAGTACAGATATTAAACCGGCTCTATGTGGCCTGTGGGTTCATGGTTATTTTCCTAGAATTTCACAGGTTGCACATGATACATAAATATTACAGTTAGCTTCTGACGCTAGTCCATGCCCTAGGCATAGTCGCGTGCTCCCATAGCTTTTAGATGCTTACGTGTGATATTTGGCTTCTGGTCGTAGTGCACAGCAAAGGTATACCCCTGTGTTTCCATCACTTATGAATGCATAGGTATTTTTTAGTGCACTAACACAACTCGTGAACAGCACACATCAGGTTAACAAAGATAAAAAGGATCAAGAAAGTGTGTATTTTTTGAGTTCTATATTATATATATATATTATTAGTTATATACTATGACTAAACATTTTAATAAATAAATTTCCCCTTACCCAGTGAGTGGACGAAAAAAAAACATGATAAGAATGACTTGAACATTTCTCACCTTTATAATTGGACTTGATGGTCCAATGGTTAAGGTTTGGATTTTCGAGCCAATGGGTCATGAGTTCGAATCCCTTCATCTCTCTTAGTGAAAAGAGCAAGCTATTGTAGTAATGCTTCAGCCATGATAAATATTTAATATGTGTTTGCTGAGTACTTGTATATATGACCCTGTTTACACGGGTACGGATCCAAAGTTCGATCCCCGGTGGTGACATACTTTTCTATTTCTCTAGTGTTCTATACATAACTGACATTTCAAATCCTCTCTTCACGATAAACAGTATTTTTAAACGACAATCTCTATCTCAGTCAAGTTTGACGAAACGTAAAAATAAAGGAGTAGGTACGGAATTATCCCCTTGAGGATGTCAACAGTAAATTTTGATAAAACGTAAGAATTGAAGAGAGGCTATGGAATTATCCCTCTGAGGATGTCAACAGTATTGTTTGACGAAATGTAAGAATTGCAGAGAAAGTACCCAAACAATATAACTTTCATCGCGCAACATGTGCCGGCCTTCATTTAGTAGACACAGTAAAGTTTCCAAAATTTTACCGAATCACGTAAACAAAGTCAAGTCAACAGATCCCAAAACAAACTCGGCAATAGGACAGCGTTTGATTGATAACCCATCATGTGCTGACGACTATCAAGAGGATTCGTTTAGGGTAATAGCTAATGCCAGATCTTCTTTTTATCTTGCCGCTTTAGAAGCTGCATTTATCAAAACAAAGAAGAACAATTTACGCCTTTTTCAATAACAGGAGTGGCAGAAAAGGTGTTGCACTTATGACTATTATTTTCTAGGATCTTCTCGTTTCCTATAAATTCATCGTAACAGCTTCCCCATTTCACTTCATACGATTGCTGTGATCAGTGTATCGCGAAAACGTTTAGCAATATTCCAATTCAGCTTTCGTTGAAGATTTCGAACCTGTCTCTTACATTTATATCTAATGATAATCTGTCAAAAGCATTTTACTCCAGCGCATTTTTAAAGCCTTTATTGCTGTTGTGTAACCTGGCCTAAACGGGTGAACGGCAGCAAGATGTAAAGGTGGCAATTATTTAAGATACTCCGAAAAAGAACTCTCAAAATTTTGTACTTGTTTTCCGTGACGTCCGGTTTTTTTTCCACCAATCATGTCTCACCTTTTGTTAATTTCGATCCTTTCAATGTGTATAAACTCTGTTGTAACGATGTAGTATGTACCGATGTATTTAGTCTGAAGAGAATCGGCGAAAAGCTTCACTAACATTATGAGAGTTCTTTTTCGGAGTTTTTTCAAATTCTGTACCACTAACAAATTATTCAATTATTTAAGAAGAAAAGCGATTCGTCCCTATGTCCACGAAAGGATTCCTTGACCCCTCTATTAATTACGGACAATAGCTGATTGTTCTGTTATATATAAGTATCAATGCGCATGCTTTGTGAATGAAAGAATTTTTTCTAGGATATTCCCTTTTCCTATAAATTCATCGTAATAGCTTTCTAATTTCACCCCATACGATCGCTGTGATCCGTGTATGGCGAAAACGTTTAGCAAAATGAATCCGTTACTCAACGTAATGTTAGGTTGCACATGCGTACTGTCATTTGTTCCAGTTACGTAGAACAGCCTCTCCTCTAAATAATTGACCCCCTACTGTTAGCTTGGTGCTGGTATTTTACCTACTAAGCATAATGCAGGACTCAAACGAAATACATGGTACGACAACCTAACTACCTTGATCCGTTCGTGTTTGCAAGTTACAAGCAGAACAACAAACAGTGTCGCATTAATTACTACGTTGGGTGCATTTGGGAATAGCTATATTCATTATCTGATAGGAAATCTTACTTTAATTAGGAAACGTCTAACAATACGGCTCCTCTCAGAATTGATGGATAGCTCTCAAGGGAAAAGAAAACAACTTTGCCTCACTTTTTTATAAAGTTTCAGTTTACAATCAATTAAAATGCTGCAATCTACAGAGAAATAGCCATTGTTCTCCTCAAATCATCTGAATCCAATTAGCGCTAGCTGATTACGAAGTCAATTACGGGAAAACTTACGTTTCTTCATCCAAAAGTGATCGTTGAATTTAATCCTTTGAAATGTCAAATCGTTTAGTTCGAGACTAGCCTGGTCACCATGGCTACAGTGTACTCGGTGCTGCAACACGGGGTTTGGGAGCTCGTGATCACCTAAGACAGTCTAGGGGACTACGCGGCTCCGACGAAAAATGTACGATTCGGGTTTCCCAAGGACAAGCCGGGATAAATTTCAAATGTTTACTCTCGGGTGATTAATAGACGCCCCCCCCCCCCCTCCGCTAATTAATTTTTCCAAAAATTTTCCACCCAGGACATTCTTATTCCAACGCCTATTAATTTTTACGTAATCTTCAACCCATGACAATTTTTTGAGGAGGTACTTTGGCGGTTAAGTAGAAAATGTCTTTATCAAAATATGAAAATCCTACATTAAAAGATGATGATGGCCTTTTACGAGGCTCGAAGAGGTGTGAAGACGCACATTACACATGTTAGCAATAATATTGCCATTGAGCAGGAGGATGAGGGGAACATTTTTGAAATCTTGGAAGCCATGTAGGAGACTACCATGACTTCCAATAACTGACTATTGTTTGTGTTGTATTACCTTACGTTGAAGGAGCTGCAGTTGATTCTAAGCATTGATTTTTGACTTCATTTTGGTCATTTTCGATATTTTGTTGCTGGTGCTATCAAAATGTAGCTGTGTGGGATTATTTACTGTCGCATTTAATCACTTCGCATCGTGACCAGGCTTCCGTTATTTTGTACATTGCTGTTCCATCGTAGTCTGAGCAATTTTTAAAAAATCTTCAATAAATACAACAACCGTCAGCACAAGCGGTGTACGATCGGCATGTTTTGCAACCCATAACTTGAGTTCACATCTAAGGATAATCAATTTACGGACAGACTGAGGCATCCTAGTGAAATGTAAACTACTTTTCCAATACCTTTAACAATCATCCTGCCCATCTGCTGCAGGTCGTACTTCAGATTGAGTGTCATTCTGTACCTGACTCGTTTCCATTTCACAATTGAAAGTAGGCGAATAGTTTCTAGGCAACTAAGTCTTAGTATGCACGCCAAGGCTTTCCCCCTTCCCCGTTTCTGCTTTCGAGCTTATCCGTTACCTAAACAGCTTTCTTAAATTTTGAGAACCGGTACCAGCTGTATATTTGTAGAAAGGGCAGCAGCTCAGTTGGTAGAGCATACATTGCGATATGGTGGGCCACGGGTTCGACCTCCGATAGTAGCATATTTTCCATTTCTCAAGCGTCTTTTCAAAACTGACATTTCAAACCCTCTCTTCTTGAACAAAAGGGTAGTTCGAAAGGGGAGTTGAGAGAAATATAAAAAAGCCATGCTCTGATTAACTTTCTTGTGTTTTCCCATGTCGCTAAGGGATTGCTCCCCATTTTCACTGAAGGTTGACGTGACAAATATACACCTAGCATTATAATCGTTACACCTTCATGTCTCAGATAGAGCCCACTTCCGCCGTTCAATAGTTCTTGCAACCTTTTTGGAAAGTTCTGTTGTGTAGCAGCCTGTAAAAATTAGAACACTACCATGTACCAATGAATATCGGGGTCCTGGTATACGGTAGCTAACATTGACGTGGGTGACTGATGATATAGTATGAAAAGCGCAATGGTGAAAACGTAGGACCACGAGGAATCGAACCCCGTCCTTCGTTGCTGCAACTCCGACGTGCTAGCCCCTACACCATGGTCCCATACCATTAAGGCAGAGAAATTTGGAATGTCATTTATTTTAATTCATGTCATTACAGCATAAACTAACTCAAAGTGTGCACGCAAACGGGAAAGAGTGAAGAAAATGTCAGGGAATGATATATATATATATATAGCAGACACATTGCAATTATACATAATTCTCAAAGAGTGGAGCATTACCACAATAGCTTGATCATAATGAGGCTCTTGCAATCACCATCTTAATTTTCTGTGTAATCAAACTTGCTATGGAACTAGTCCAGCTTGGAGTGCTAAGAATTAATTATTTGAAAGACTTCGTCAATTACTTGGAATTAACATTATATATCTCTACTGTCATCTTTGTGAGCTCCTTTATTAAAGACTCTGATAAAGCTGAACCTATTTCTGGACATCTAAAGTGGAACACTGGCGCTATTAGTATTCTTTTAACTTGGGTAAACTGTCTTCTTTACCTACAACGGTATTCAGCACTTGGCATTTACGTTATCATGTTCGTTCAAATTATGAAGTCGGTGCTGAAAGTCTTATCAATTTACATTATCCTTGTTATCGGATTTGGCTTGTCATTCCACTTGTTAATGGCCCATCAAAGTGCATTTAGTAAACCTCAATTTTCATTGATGAAAGTCATTGCTATGAGCATTGGGGACCTGGACTATGGGAGTCAGTTTACTGAAGTAATGGAGGGTAAAAATTTCAAAGGATTACCATTGCTGCCCTACAAGGCATTATCATATTTAGTACTTATCGTTTTCCTTGTAACAATGCCAATCATCATGATGAACTTAATGGTAAATACTCTTCTTTATTCAGTATTATTATTATTATTACCATTGTAAATGTCAGTTTAAGAGGAATAAGAATCACGTCTATCGCGTTGGAGCCAGTCTTGTTTGAAAGACTGCAAAACATTGCATACAATTGTCATCTTATTTAAATGTTTTCAATATTTCATGGTTTGAACAATAAATAAATGTTCGCTTAAGTTTATTGAAAGAAAACTATACTTTTGACTAATCTACTACAAATTTGCACACCATTCAAATTTCCATGGTCATCAAATTTTCTCGATTTCAACATTCTACATAATTTAATACTTTTCTGCATTCCTCATCCCATAAACATATTAAGTTTCAAGTGCCAAGTTAAACAATGATATACATACTCAGCAAATTTCACAAGATCCTGATGTCCTAAGAACTCTAATATCTTGTTAGCTGTATACAAATGTATAACTGATCATCTGTTGAATAAAAAAATAACATGCTTAATTTTGTGCAATTTTTGGTGGATTATTAAACATGATATCTTATCAGAAACATCAGTCATCAAAATAAGTTTTTGCTGCCAATTAAATGAGAAAGCATTTCTGTCTTGATATAGCATTTATATCATATTTCAAACGTAGCCTAATAGTAGTCCTAAACAAAAGGTGAAACCTTTTTACACTTTTGCCAGACACTGGTCCACGAAGTCAACGTGAGTTAAGTAAAGAGCTTTTCACGAAGAATAGGAATATATGAAAGGAGAGGGCTCAAACACAACGAAGAAATACCCGTATTTGAGCAAACTGGGTTTTTTGTAACTCTTATTATTGAAAACGTTTGTACTGCAAAACAAATGTATTCTTACAAAAAGGCTTAAGTTATTGCAAATATTTTGCCAAGAATGTCAAAATTTAACTGCAGAACATTTAATTTTCAAGGTGCAAACTTCGTTTAAATTTTTAGCCCTACGCCATTAGTTGTCCCAAAGCGCTGAACGTTTTTTCCATATTCTGAGATTTTAGCACCCTCAATTGACCAGCCCTCCTGAAATGTGAATGGATAGCTTAATTCACTTGAAATTTTTACTGAAGATGTAAAACTAAGTTACATTTTACGTCAGATGTCGGCCCGCTATTTTTCCGCACCAAATTTTTACCAAGCAGGGCATATTTGCTACTTCTCCAGGGGACGTAAGTTTACTACTTTCGGATGACTAATACAGGGACGCTTATTAATTTCAAAAAATTTTCCTCTCCCCCGGCCCTTATTTAAACCCCCCGTTTATTAATTTTGACAAAATATTGTCCAAGGCTCAATATGATTTTTATACAAAATTGTTTTTACGTTCTTATTTTGTTTATTTACATTTGTTTCTTGAGGAGTTCTAAGCAAATAAAATGCACTTTTCGCCTTAAATAACGTAAAAACCTCATTGTTATGGAATTTCTGACCCCTCCTCATTTATCAAAAACCCACCGTTTATTAATCTCGTTAAAAGATACCACTCACCCCACCCCGTTTATTAAGACCCCCCTATAATTAGGGACCCTAGAGTACCGCTTGGGCATGTGTTACCAAACTGATAGAATTAAGTACCAGAGACACATTTGGATTTCACAGCGAGTATCAGTGTAATTGAGTGCATTGCCACTGGTTGGTTATAGATTTGATGGTTCGCATATTTTACGGACATGTCATAAGGCCCTGCGCAGAACACGCTAAAGGAAGATGGAGGATTGAAGAGAAAATGCATTGCACTATAAAATGACCAATTTTTCTAGTGGAAAGTCTGGACAGGAGGGGGAATTGCCCAAAAAATCCTGGCGGCCTTTTTATGTGGATTTTGTATCGGTGCAATTACACAACACAAATATAATACCAAATAATATCTTAATTTTCACTCACACAGGTTTTCAAAAATGGTATACGATGTAGTAATTAGGGCACACGATCTTTGTGGTTGGTTGAAAATGCTTTTTTTGGTGGTATAAACTAACGTCAGAATGACCGAAATGAAATTTGTGAAAGAGTATATCCAATTGCATTTTTGAAGGAACCAATCTCGACTGCTTGAATGACTTGCGTTTTGAACCAATCAGCATCCGCTGAAACAAGATAAATTGAATAGGCCTAGTGAGAAAATTCTTTCTGTCTGCATAGCAAAGGTTTTCTTGCTTTTACGCGGACTGACTCCAGAAAGGTCAAATGAAATGCAGACTTGGCCTTTCCTATGATATGGAAGCAATCGTCTGCGTACACTTTGGCACAGTCTGGGTTCTCAAGCTATTGCTGCCCTATGGCAGAGTCACTATGCTTAGTGGTGATTTTTGGTCTTTGAAACCGAGGTGGTTGTTTTGTTTTAGGAGTTGCTGTTTCACGAATAAATGATGGTATGTGCTGCTTAGTTCGGTCAACCAGCCTTAATGTCGCGCGGCCAACATAGCCAACCTCGCACTGGCATGTAAATTGATAAACTGCAGAGCTAGAATTTGTGGAAGGCACACGATCTTTGTGGTTGGTTAAAAATGCTTTTTTGGCGGTATAAACTACACGTGAAGCGACAGAGCCAAACACTTCCCTATGGCCTTTTTTTATCTGATTCTCAAAAAGGAGTGAAACTTTTTTCATGCCACGGTAGTTTTAAGTATACAGGACATTTTTTAGGTCCGAAGAGTTTTTCTTTGTAGAACTGGGAAATTTTCAATTTGATAGTACTGCCAATGATATCCTCGGGATAGCCATTTAAACGAAATTTTGTCGTAGAAAACTGAGTTGCGATTCTAATTTGGTATCGGAGCAAATCATGAGAGTGCGGTGAGTCAAAGTTTTGATGAGGCTAATTTTACGCTTTTGGGGTAGAACAAATATTCCAGGAGATTTATTTGCCGGAATATGTAGGCTTTCCATACACGCTGGCGCGGGATTTAGTACCCTCTTTTTCGATTAACCCTATCTTACAGGGGGGGGGCTAGTAGGCCCGCGGCTACACATTTCAGCTCATAACTTTTGAAAGGCTGGCTCAATTGACACGAAATCTGGTGACTTTTCCTAAAATTTACTGAGGAGTATTATGATGAATAAATTATTTTGAAAATTTTTTGAAAATTTGCGATTTTGGCATTTTGTTGACCTATAGTGGAGTTTTTTGCCTTTCTGTTTTGTTACTTTTCTTTGGAAAACATGATTATTATATCTTTAAACTTTTTCATAAAACTGTTGATCATTGAGTATGTTTAAGGGATAAAATGCAGACAATTAATATAAATTTACAATAAATTAAACCCAGTTAATCCAAGTAATTTGCTTTCTCATTGTAAAGGCCACAACTAAGCAAATACATCATCATCGTCACTGTCCTTTTATAGCCTTTTAATCACATTTTACAAGGTAACATGTGTGATGTTAGCACCCCATTTCTTCCTTTCCCAAATTGCTGCTCTCCTAAAATTGAATTTTTCTCAGCCATTTGCCATGTTCTTCCTAAGTTTTATGTTTTCCTGTATCAACCAGGTGGTCACCTGCCTGGTATATACCTCTAAATTACCAATCCTTCCAACAGCCTAATACTATTCACTTCTCTCCAAATGTCCTTACCTTGGGCAACATCTTCTTGCCCCCTCCAAACTGCTCACACAATCTCCTCACTGACATTTGTCATGTATCCCAACATCAATCAATATCAATCAAGTAAGCATACATAAAGTTATACATATTACAAATAATAATGTAATTAGGGGTTCTTTAGTGACACCACAACAAGCTTTGAGAACCAGGAAGGACTCAAATGTGTTAAATAATTTGACATGTGTTACAGTGCCTATATTGCACTTGCATAATTATGCTTTGGGGCTACTAGGGAATGGATTTGCGCTAAAAATTCTTATAAACTGGTGAGCCAATAAATGTCAATGCTTTGCCACATACAAATGACATGTGTACTTGCAAAGGTAATGATATTAACTAAAGCAGATGCTTGAAGTTGAGATACGTTGCTCTTAATTACTTTATGAAAAAGGTTTCACTATACTTATGGCATTTACAGTAACTGAGTGTGTTGACTTGCGAAATGATTCACTTTTTAGACACGACAATTTTGCTATGATTTTGCTTTGCTTCAATCAGGCTTATAAAATACTTGTGTGTATAAGCAGTCTCGGAGATGCATTCTCACAAGAAACAGTTAAACAACTGGGATGGGTGGCAGTGTTTTCAACCTTTTGACATTTACAATACAAGTGTGTTAACTTGTAAAATGATTAGGCAGGCGACTTCATGGACCTGAACACGAGCATGCTAGCGATTTCTGCTTAATCCGACATGTACAGATGTTGATGAGAGATTAGAGGGCTAACTAAGAGCATGGTATAGTAAGTAATTAACTTTGTTATCAAAACAGTCAAAACATAAAGACCTTACTTAAGTGTCTATGACTTCAAATGAATGAACTGTAGCCCAGGTGAATGTGTGCATTTTCAAGAAAGCACACATATTAAAAGTGCAAGCGCAAAGAAAACATCGCCCCCGTTTTATCATCAATTTGGGAGACGTTGTCCCCTGTAGCTAATGAGTTGCAACTTAACTCTTAATTTTGGGCTGGGGAATTGGCAATTTGAGCCTTCAATACCGGCATATTTGCACAATGTTCTGTGAAGTGATGTCATAAGGTTGGGCTAAGTTCTTAACTACGTAGATAACTAACTTGCGTTGCAGACCCAAACAAACGTCTTAGTTAGGGTCTGCGAATGAGACCGTGTAAAGGCATCTTGGCTTCACAAGATTGCATGGGTCGCGGGTTCGATCCCCGCGTTCGATTCCCGGTGGTGACATATTTTCTATTTCTCTAGTGTTCTTTTCAAACCTAACATTCCAAATCCTCTCTTCTCGATGATACTTTCTAGCTTCAATGGGCTTTGGACAGATAGATGGGTCGGAGGGCAGTTTTTCCATGGTCAAGTCACATGGCGCAGAGAGGCTGGTCTCCATTTGCGTTGAGCTGGATGTCGATGTCCATCGGTGGATGATTGGCAGCTCAAGCGTGGGTCACGGGTTCGACCCCCGGGTTCGATTCCCGGTGGTGACATATTTGCTATTTTCTCTAGTGTTCTTTTCAAAACTAACATTTCAAATCCTCTCTTGTCGATGATAGTTTTTAACTTCAATAGGCTTTGGACAGATAGGCGGGTCGGAGGGCAGTTTTTCCATGGTCAAGTCACATGGCACAGAGCGGCCGGTCTCCAATTGCGTTGACTTGGATGTCGATGTCCATCGACGGATGATTGGGAGCTAATGTGGCGACTAGAGAAATAGAGTATGTTAACATCGGATGTCACCTAGCTCAGTTGGTAGAACGCCCGCCCGAAAGCGTGGATCACGGACTTGATCCCTGGTGGTGACATATTTTCTATTTCTCCAGTGTTCTTTTCAAAGCTTAGAAGATTCTTGTGAACATACGCGCGTAGGTTACGTTAATCATTATCATCATCTCATTATCTATAGGGCGCGCCCGAACTCATGATCAGCATTCTTCACGAGTCTCTGTTCTTCATTGAATTCTGGAGATCGGGCATTGGAAGACCTGTGTCGATCCGGAGCAGGGCTGCATAGTCCAGCGGGGGTCGGCCGACATTTCTATAGCCATGGCGTGTTTTCCATAGCACAGTGAGCGCTGCAGGTTCTGCACTTCTGAAGCAGTGTCCTGCGAGGCATAGTCGGCGTACTCTGATGTCAATTATCGTATAAAGATAATTTCACTGTATCATAAAACTTGCAGGAAATCGGGAATGATTTCCACACATAATAGAAACAACATAAAGAAAAGCAATTCCGAAATTTTTCCACTTAAATTACACGAGAATGACATTCTTTAATACAGCGCATAACATTTGTGGGGATAGAAAAATAACATGGTTACTGCGTATTCGAAGCGGAAAAGAAAATAGGAAAGTACGCGTTAGCAGGAGGCAAAATACTTTGCTGAAACTGACACATTAATAATACACGCAAATACTGCCTTGTGTTAATACATCTGAATTTTCAATACTATCAATTTTTTAACATGACCTGACACAACTTGACAGAGACGGTATGGTATTTCACTGAGTATGCAGAATACCAAATGATAATCGCGTGCCTACAACCCCTTCGCCTATTTTCAATAGGGCCAGCTTCTCATCTACAGCCATTTTGGGGGAGCTAGGTCTCAATATTTTCTTGACTCAACCACTACTGCGAGCGACATACTATGTCCCTGGGATATACGAAATGAAAATTATGGGATTGTACTTACCTGTGAATATAGCTTTCCCTGTTTGTTGGCAGATCATAATTGATAACCAATGAAACCTGCTGCACGTCAATACCACGAGCCTGAAAACAAAATGCGATAACTAATGTAATCTCGCATGCGTATACTTTATATACAATACAACCAAATTGAAGAAATACGGATACACATTTTTTATATAAAAGCAACCGAGTTGCTAAGGCTTCAGCCCTCAAATTAGCCGAAAAATTAAGCAACTCGCTAAGCAACCCTCAGCCCTGACAGTTAGCAATTTTTTTTCACAGAACAAAATTACAAATTTTCTTAAAAATAAAGACAGAAGAATTCTTTTTTGACCTAAAACAAGTACATAACGAACTATTTACATGTATAACTCACTGTAAGTAGACAGAAGGAAAACTAGATATTGTATATATTTTCATGATTCTGTATCACAGATAAAAAATAACCTTGGCAACCTGTTAAGCAACTTTAGCCCTGAAAGTGTGCCATACCCTTAGCAACCTTATCTCTGACCCTGAAAATCGAGTTGCTTATATAAAAAAAGCGTTTACACGACTGCCAAATATAAACAGGCATAGGGCAATAAAGGGGGAAACAAAGAAACTGACTTTCAACAGCAATTTGCCCCACAGTGCGACTTCAGGCTCTCAAAGTAAGCTACTTTCATTTGCCTGTCTTGTTATTAGCGCTGTTCTGAGATCCAAACGAGTTCGGAGCCACCAGGTCCCGTGTAAACGCGAGGCCGATCCGTACCAGTTTGGATCAGTACCTATTTGGATCCGTACCGGTTTGGATCCGTACCAATTTGGATCCGTACCAGTTTGGATCCATATCCGTGTAAAGAGGGTCTTGGCCTACTTGCCTTGATGATATCATAAGATAGACACGCATTAGCCTTATAAAGACGGCATTATATGATATCATGCCTGCTTGCCGCGAAGTAGAGCATTGCGTTGCGTTGCCTCCAAGCTTTAAATTCATCTATTTCAATTCCTAATTGTACGAAGGATACTTTCGCAGTTGTGCAGACTTTTTGACGGTTTCTGTTGAAAATTCTCTCCATTTATTTATTAAGTGTACGAGCGGAACTTGGAGAAAGATGTGCATTCAGAGACATCAGGACATTTTCGGAGGTTGCTGGTCTCGTTGTGTCAGGTATGTTGTTGCATAGCCTTGTTGTTGGTCTTTGTATGTTACTTTTCACGCTTGTTTAGACTTATTCTTGAGGGGTTCTAACTAACATTGAAGGGTGTACAGCAGCCTTGCCTCAGACTTATAACTGTTCATGTGCTGAATTTGAATGTCGTGAAAGAATCATCCGTTTCAGCCACGCTAAAATGAGAACGACAACTTAGCCAGTCTATGTGCGGACACAGCTGGGACGCCATAAGGCGCCAATGTTTTGTTTGAGGTGCCAGCTTTTCCTTTACGCCAATCCCCAACGTAAATGTAAGGGCTGGTTTACGCTTGAAACTGCTCACATGCGTACCCGATTTCGTAAAATAAGTTCATGTAGAGTACGACCGCTGCATCAGTTGTTAGGTAAAGTGGTGGTAGCTGTAAGTATGGCAACTTAGCCACGCCATGTGCACACACAGCGCTGTTTGCCGTAGGGCGACAATGTTTGGTATAAGGTAACAGGCATTTCTTTACTTCAGATTGCTAACGCAAATGTAAGGGCTGGTTTACACGTCAAACTGCTCACATGCGGACCCGATTTCGTGAAATAGGTTCATGTAGAGTACGACAGCCGCATCAGTTGTTAGGTAAAGTGGTGGTAGCTGTAAGTATGGCAACTTAGCTATGCTATGTGCATACACAGCGCTGTTCGCCGTAAGGCGACAATGTTTTGTATAGGGTAACAGGCATTTCTTCGCGCCAGATTGCTAACGCTAATGTAACTTTGATCATAGCTACTCTGTGCATATCTTGTAGTGTTTGAGTCCCTCTTGTCTACCAAGGCATAGGGTAAGTCCAGTAAAAATAATAAGGCACTGCATAATTAAAAAATTACTGTTTTTACCGTCATCGATGACAGAATGCGCAGAAAAGGTACTTAATGGATCTAATGTAATTGAAAAGGAAGCAAAGAGGTTTCGAGGATGTTAGCTATAGCAAACGCTAGAGAGGAATGCAGAAAGATCATTCTGATGCCAATAAGTTTCCTGGCATTTAACCTTGAGCACGTTTAGGATCTGTCCATTTATTCATATAGCTTTTTTACTACTTAGGAATAAACTAAGGAAAGCAGCAAAATAAAACGTCGTTAGTAATTTTTTTCTTTTTTGACCAATGCAGATCCATCTTAAGGCCCTAAAATGCAATGGATTGTAATCCGATATTTCTCATATTCTCATGAAAAAGCCATACCATTTTCCGAGCTGCGTGAAAAGCCGTGTTGGAATGCCAAGATATCCTTGTAAGAGATCGAAGAGATGCTAGCAGATCCCAATGCCCAGAGTTATGCTTTGTTTTGTTTCTGTGATCAATATGTGCAAACTATTCGGAAGAGCGATCTTTTACTAGCTTAAAAGGAATAAAAAAATTAAATTCAGTCTGTAGTGCTTAAAAAGAAGTAAATTTTGTGTGTCGAAGGTAATAAAAGGCAAAGTTTACCCTCTTAACGATACAATAGACGCTTTTGCATACGTATTACAAATATAAATTGTAAGCAAGTCAGAGGGTGTACTAAAACTCGTGCTTATAAATTTTAATTAAAATTAAAGCTCGTTAATTTTTTCTATTGTTTTTTTTGAGAAATGAGTTGCATAAAATATACATTGCGCAAAGTTTGTCACTTTGATGGAAAAACACATCTTCTTTAATCTTCTGGTATTGTAAAAGACTATCAGGCATCACCCTAGGACTTCATTGAAAATCCACTCTTTGATATACCAGACCTACATTCCATTTCTCGCTTATCCAATGGCAAATTTTAAACAAAAGTTTCCCTCTTCCCCCTGACGAAACCTCACTAAAGGGCCCCTACCTCGAATCTGAGTATGTATGTAATTATTGTTATTAGTTCTTAAGGACAAGGCTAAAGGGCCCCTTTCCTGGGTCTATTTGTTTAAAAAGGGTATTCGACTATAGACAATTTCATAGAACCACAGGCAATTCCAGTCTCTTTGGTTAGGCCATAGATTATCAACTCAGATCGAAAACTCTCTACAACAATTTTGTTACTTTTCTCAATAAACTTTTCCTTTCGGAATCGAACTTAGAACTTAGAACTTAGAACTTAGAACTTAGAACTTAGAACTTAGAACTTAGAACTTAGAACTTAGAACTTAAAACTTAGAACTTAGAACTTAGAACTTAGAACTTAGTACTTAGTACTTAGAACTTAGAACTTAGAACTTAGAACTTAGAACTTAGAACTTAGAACTTAGAACTTAGAACTTAGAACATAGAACTTAGAACTTAGAACTTAAAATTTAGAACTTAGAGCTTAGAACTTAGAACTTAGAACTTAGAACTTAGAACTTAGAACTTAGAACTTAGAACTTAGAACTTAGAACTTTTTTCTTTTGTCTTTTCCTTAGCTATGTATTTTTTGTAAAGCATCTACCCTAAAGGCACAAAAAGTTGCAGGAACAAAAAGTTGCGAAGTTGCGAATTTTTCTTGGCGAAAAAAGGGAGTAAATGTAGCGGGAATTAAACTTTTTTAAATTGCGGAAATTAGAAGTTCAGAAGTTAAATTAGGTAGAAAAGGTTATCTCGGTAACTCGATTTCGCAGAACTAGTTAAGGAGATAAAACAATTGCCGTTAGAGTCATAACCAGCGGCCTATAACCAGAAAAAAAATAGTACGAGGATTAAAAGTTGCGAAAGACATCCAACACTAAAAGTTGCGGGAATTTAAAGTTGTGAACTGCTGAAAATTAAAGGTTGCGGAACAAAATGTTGCAAAAGTTGCGAGAAAATTTTCGCAACTTTTAATTTTAACAAAATTTTGTTCCCCCAACGTTTTGTGCCTTTAAGGTATATCAAAAGTTGTATCCAAGAAGGTTTGAACTCGGAATCCACCTAAGCGATTACAAATTGTTTACTCGCCCTTGTATGCTTTCGAACAGTTCCTGGTTCCATTTACAGGCTCAGGAGTACAACAAACTTGAGCAAAAGTACGAGCTATTTCCAATGACCCAAAATATTGTTATCTGCACACGTAGCACGACCGAATATTATTTTAGGCGAACCATAAAGTTATTAGTGACGTTATTTTATGTTTTGGGACTATATTATTTTTGCTTGCATTATGCAAATATATCATGTCATCATTTAGCAGTGCAATTCTCCCGTTATCACAATCTTCGTAAAGATAAAACTGTGCCTAACGTCCCTACTAATGTAATACTCTTAGGCCTAAATGCTTTCCCTTTCCTTCTGAATCCCAACCACGTTTTTATGATAATAAAAGGGACGTACCAATGGTGTTTTAAGCATGCATAGATCTATGGGTAACACCAAGCGTTGTTTTACTTTCCTTATACGTTGGCTATCTGAGCCTCGAGTTTATCTTTTTTGGTTGATTTTACTTAGTTTCTCATCATACAAAAAGGATAGTCTAATTTTTTAGCTTTCCATTGACTTGTCTTCTTGTCTATGACTTTATTTTTAACTTTGAAAATCTCTTTTCGTTTTCCTCTTCCTCTCTTCTTTCTCCTGTATTAATAATGGACATTCCGAGTCTCACATTGGGCTTTATTTTGCTCTTTTTCTGACCTAGGCTTTCAATTGCAAAGAGCGTAACATAATCTTTCCCCTTGCTTTTACATGGACTATAACTATTTTTGTTTTAGTGTTGGTTACTTGCTTTTCCGTTTCTTCTTCGCCTGCTCTTTTACTTTCCTTGTAGGTTGGCAATCTGAGTTTGGACTTTGTCTTTTTCGGTTGATTCTACTTCGTTTCACATCATGGTATTTCTTACAAATAGCGTATTATATTTAATTTTTTCATTGACTTTTCTTCTGAGCCATGGCATTATTTTTAACTTCGATTTTTTTCTTCTTCTTCTTTCTTAGTTCTTTCTCTTGATTTACTGATGGGCAATCCGAGTCTCACATTTGTCTCCTTAGCTTGATTTTGGTTTGATTCCTATTAAGACATTTTTTACGAAGAAGAGTTTAATGTTTTGAGGTTAATCTCGTGCGCATAATCTTTTCCCTCGTAAATGCAGTAATAGCCTTATGTAAAATTTTTTCATCAGACTTTTATTTTGAGCAAACATGTAACTTGTTATTGGTTCTATTTTGTGGCGAGTTCCTTAAACACAGCCACTTTCAAGTTTTTCCTTGTAATTATGTACGTCTTCTAGCAAATATTTAAAACGAAATTTATATCAAAAACGCATACAGCTACCATGTATTTCAAAGTAATATCAGAGTTGCGGTGGTGACATTTTCTCTATTTCTATGGTGAACTTTCTAAACTGATGTCATTTTTAAAACGCATGTATTACTTATACATTCGTACTGTTTAAAGCAAAAGTATCTATTGCAATTTGGTTCCTGAGGAAGCAAATCGACACACCAGTGATAAAATGTCACTACCTCATTGTATGGATTTAAATTTCCCTTGATATACCATGATTTAATTGCCTTTTTACTCCATAATTACTGCATTGCCTTGACCTTTGGTCCCATATCATGTTCAAGACTATAAGAAGTTGCCAATTAAATGAATAAACGATAGAGTGATGTAGTCATTTGATAAATTTATGTAAGCAAAACTATCCCCAACAACTAACGAATAACTTCACTCTTTCAAGACAATAACGCCTTGGGATATTTGCTAACAAAAAAAAGTGTACAAGTGTACAAAAAAAAATTGCGTAAGTAATAAAACGAATTTTGAGAGTATAGATAAAACACAAGATGTCAAAAATGCCAGCCCTTATAACATTCTTATGGCACAAACTGCACTCATCATCATCGAATAAACATTTCCCTCAATTGGGACGGAAACTTCGTTATTTAATGAAATAGCTAAGGCTGACATGTTAGCATGTCAAATATCGACGGTCAGCAGCTTATAAAATTATAATTTAAAACTTATTAAGAGCCAAAACCAAGTGCTTCCTGGTATGTGACCATGACTTGCAATTCCTTTTTTCTTATCAATGCAAGCAGCAAATTTAACTTCAGGTGCAAGAAACCAGTCAGCTGTAAACTCAAACGTGCAAAGAGCTCAAATCGTCATGAATAAATCTGGTACTTGAACGAATAGAAATAATTCAAGTCCCAAACAAGTATAAAAAGTAAATATATTTGATCAGATTTTCGGTCATCCGCGAACTTAGCCAATACAAGCGCGTCGCTTTAGGTAAAATTCCGATAGGTTTAGTTGTACGTATTGGGACGCTGGTTTGGTTTAACCTAAGAATACCGCGATTCAAGAGGTACACTTTTAATTCGTTTTTCTTTCTTATGGATGACATATTTTTATTTCTCTAGTGTTCTTTTCAAAACTTATTGATTTGTAGGCCTCTATTCTTCTGTATTCTATTCTAATGATTGGTGATTGTTTGAGTTACCATATTGCCGTATTATGTATGTCATTTGTATGAGTTATTTAGATTTTTAATTTTAGTCTGTACGTTCTTTTATACTATTTAGAATGAAGTCAAGCGGACAGTATGAATATTTGTCCTAGGGCATTTCAGGTTTCGCTACGGTAAATAATTTTATATTTTGTCATTGTGATTTTGTCAAAGAGTTGAGTTTCGTGTTCTGCTACATAATTTGTCACGCTTGCATCCAGTTCTACTGAGCGCTGAGGTTGTTTACACAGGTCGTGCGCTAGGTTCCGATGTGAGACGGTTCTTACGCACAGAAATTGTCTATATTTACATGTAGGTTAGGCCTGAAGTGATCTAGATTTGTTCCGTACGATAGACTGTAGTATCTTTAGTCCTTGCTTTGATGTATAAGGCCGATTTAGCGTTGAGCGAAAATGATTCTTACACCGTGTTCTGAAAGTAGTCTGGGCATAAGTTAACATGGTAACTAAATGGCATTGGTCTAGAGCGAAGAAAAGAAACTACTTTATCTTTGCTTTACATTACCTATGCACACGGTTAAAGCTGATGTTGAACTACCATCACCGTTACCAGCACCAACAAAACTTAGTCAATACTATTTCATTACACTTATTTTTTTAGATAAGAAACTATTTCAGCGTCCAGCCCTCGAAGTTTCTTAAAATATTGACCTTTTGAGCCCTCAAACTTTCTTAGCAGTTTCCTATTCTCTGGTACCAAATAGAAGGGGGTGGAATACGCGGAGGGGGCTAGAAAACAGCGGGGTTCAATGCATAGTTTAAGGATGAAGTAGAATTTGAAATTTCCACTCGACTCAAGTTCACTTATTAGCTTGCTCAGCCTTGACTGACACACCCATTAAGTGTGCATGTGAAAAGACAAGGCCAAATATTTCAAACAAAAGAGTACCAATTGGTCGCACTGCTGTTAGTAAATTCACAATTCATTTAGGGTATCCTCTGTTCCAGGTTAGCCTATTCCGTTACCAGACTGCCTAAACCGCTTTCAGATATTTTTTTTAGGCTTCTTAGAGCAGCCTAATCCAGCCCTCGAGTTTCTTAAATTTGGGGGAGAGTGAGCCCTGGTTTCTTATTAAATGGTTTCTTATAAAAAAAATAAGCGTAAAGTCTATTTTAAGATGTTACTATTCCTATGACATCCATGCTTCTTAAATTTCATGATACTGTGCGATGAGTCCCAACTACTTTCACTCGTATCACAGCACAAGATATCTTAGACCGGTCTATATCTACAAAAGACGATGTTAAGTTCTATATCTCTAGCTTGTTCATAAACCAGAAAATCCTGCTGCTTGCACAACTTGTTTACCTCACTGCTAGAATCTTACAAAAGGTTATACATTTGGAACGTTTAACGTATTGCTAGGACGTTGCTCCTCCTCATCGTCTGAATCATCTGATAGTGGAATTCCTGACTTTTTCTTCAGCCTCCTTTCTAACATGTTTGCTAAAGTGTGGCACATGTTAAAATGTGCTTGTTGGCATCTGTAACAGAGAAATAGAATAAAATTATATATATAATACATAATACATATTACATACATACATACATACATACATACATACAAACAGACAGACAGACAGACATATATACATACATACAGACGTACGTACGTACGTACATACATACATACATACATACATACATACATACATACATACATACAAACAAACAGACAGACCGACAGACATATCTGTTTCATTGGCATAGGTGCATGGGCAGTACATCAAAAGACAGGATATGATGACTTGACAGATTTTGCAACAGACCCTGCCATAGTAATTATAGCAGTTGGCCTTTTAGTGTTCCTGATAAATTTCTGTGGTTGTGTTGGTGCTTTGAGGGAAAACGTGTGTCTTATCGAAACGGTAAGTGTTTTGATATTAGATTTTATATTAATGTTGTGCCAAAAAATTATCATCTGACAAGGATAGAATTGATGACATATTTCCCCATCATCCTAGAGAGGCACTTCTAGATAGTGGAGCTTCATGGCTGGCTTCTCTGTCCGGTAGCCTAAGTTGAGGGGCATTGCTCTTGGATACCCCAACTGCCCTTTATTTATTAGTTAGCTTCTTTGGAGATTGGAGTGTTTATTTAAGATAGTTTTCAATGTCAGGTCCACTGGTCATCAGGGGTCTTTGATTGAGAAATTACCAAAAGGTCTAATGGAGTTTTAAACTGGTCAGTATGGCAGTGAGGTATTTGTGTTGAAGTTTGGAATTAGCACAGCCTTAATACCATTCATATCACTCCATAAATTATTTGTTCACCTTTGATGTTTCTGCTATTCAAAGGACGTAACATTCACGGTATCCAGTTTATTAGGAGGGTAAGTATTCCGCAGGTAAATTACCTTACAAGGAAGGTGGAAAATTAAGGAATTTCAAGTTTTAATACTGATATGTGGATGTATCATCCAATTTTAGCAGTGAAATGCTTTTTGTTGGCAAATTTCCAGACAAACTAATAATTTCATAAAGCTAATAGTATTTCATGCTATTGTTTTTCTTGTATCAAGTATGCAAACCAAACAAAATTTCAGATAAATGTTGTTTCTGTGTTTCCTCCAGCTCCACGTACATACTGCCAACTTTTATGGATTATACCTTATAAACAAGTCAAGGCTCTTTGTTGCAAGTTTATTGCATGCTGTACATGTTTATTATTGACAGAAAGGAACAATGTTGAACACTTTTGAGTCTGCAGAGGTACTTTGAAATTTTGGTAGTTTGAGGGAGTAATATACTGTTGAAAGTGAAGAAACAGTGGCTTAACTGGTTGTCCATTAGCCCCAGCTTTAACTCAGTTTTATGATAAATAGATTTTCTTAATGACATGAATTTAATTTTGAGTAATTTTATTTTTCTTTGCTGCGTATAGTACAAGTTCTGTTTGGTTGCAATTCTGATCATAGAGGTAGTTGGTGGATTGCTGGCATTTGCATTTTGGCCAAACGTGTCGCTCTCGTGACCGTTATTTTCTAGGATCTTCTCGTTTCCTATAAATTCATCGTACTAGCTTTCTCATTCCACTCCATACGATTGCTGTGATCAGTGTATGGCGAAAACGTTTAGCAAAATGAATCTATTACTCAACGCAATATTCAAGTCTTGTACCACAAACCAACTTTTGGAGTAGGAATGGTTTTAGGCCAAGATACAAAAAATGGGACCCTGCAGGTAAATAGGGAGTCTAAAAGAGCAATGTGAGTGAAGATTGACATAGATGGGACAGGATGGTGGAATTTGCTATGATAAATAATGTGGCATTAATAAGTACTTACTTTGAAGAAAGGCTGACCCGGAAGGTAACATATACTAGTGGGGGCAAGAACAAGCAGGTGGATTATATCATGTGAAAGAGGAAGGTCTCGCAGAGAGTTCGAGACTGCTACGTCCTACCAAGGGAGTCAGTGCCCAAGTAGCATACATTGTTGATATGTAAAGCCGTACTGCAAATGAAAAAGAAACCCAAACCAGTAAAATACAGGGAACGCGTTGGTGGAAACTGAATGCAGTGGAGCACTGCGAAGAGCTTGCCCAGACGTTAGGGAGGCGTTTGGTAAAAGAGGATGAGTCGTGGGAGGTGTGTAGCAGTGTAGTGCATGCAGTAGCAAAAGTCGTATTTGGGGTCTTATCAGGTAAAAGCGGAAAGAAGGAGGAGCAAGCAAAGATGGTAAAAGACAGTAATGGACAGGTATTGACAGAGAGTACTGATGTTAGGAAGAGATGGAAGGAGTCCTACCTGGAGCAAATAAACATAGAAAATGCAAAGATAGTAAGGGAGGTACAATAAGGAGAAGAAAGAGAGGTAGAAGTAGTAAATGAGACAGACAGACAGAAGCCCGAGACTGAAAGCAAAACCTCCGTGTTTAAAAAATATCCGATATGAGTGGGTAGAGTCGTAATGGTATGCTTCTTTATTAAAAACGACTCATAACAATCGCTCTCGTTTACCATAATAGGTATCCTTTATCATGATACTTCTATGCACATTATCGTGCATACACCGATATTCAATTCGACCAGAACTTCTTAATGGTTGAATTTAGCCAGAGCTTTTGATAAATTCTGATTAGTATCCGACTCCATGAAGCTTCATCTATTCGCTGTTGAGTAACCTAAGTGCAGGACTTACACTTATGCCATGAGTTTCTTTCCTCGCACTGCCTCTTTCAGGAATTTCCTTTCTTCCTCTTGCTTCCTCAATGATTCCACTGTTCATCGTCCAATCAAAATCAATCAACACCTCAACACAAAAATAAAGAAATCTGACCATTCCATCGACTAAAAACACCCCTTGTTAATTGGTTTTTAAGGAGTTATTTCCCAAACGCAAGTGCAGAAAAGGAGGTCTTGCAAATGCATATTAGTGGGAATGAACTTTTAGCAATCAGCAGGCCGACTGTGTAAATGACGTCTTTGTACGTAAGGGGGTTGCATTAAGTAGGGGATTACATCAAGTACAACACAGACCCGTAGGTAGCCACGCCAAAAGGGGGTTCGATGAGCTATCAGGGAAGAGGCAATACGAATATTTTTATGGACCTTGAATGGATGATGATTTAAGAGAACATTAATATTGTAAGTTTGGTTTACTATAACCGACGTCATTAAGTCATTGACTTTATATTGAACCTAAAAAGTTCTTTAACAATATCTCAACAGGAGGCAAAATTATATCGTGTGGGCGTGAGAATTCAAAATCTTCATATTAACCCTATCTTACATGTGGGGCCTAGTCGGCCCAGGCTACACATTTCAGCTCATAACTTTTTAAAGCCTGGCCCGATTGACTTGAAATTTGGTGACTTTTCCTAAAATTTACTTGGAAGTCTTATGATTACTAAATTTCTTCAAAATTTTCTTGAAATGTTGCGATATTGGCGTTTTGTTGACCTATAGTCGAGTCTTTCCTTTCTGTTTTGTTCCTTTTCTTTGAAAAACATGATTATTATATCTTTAAACTTAGATTTTCTTTCCTGAATTTGTACTGCCGCTTTCGTTTTCTCAAAATTTGAAGTGAAAAATGCAAATTTTTTTGAAATTTTGCAAAAAATGAAAAATATGTTGTACAATAAAGTGAAGTTCGCTAGAGAACCTTATATAACAATATATGCAAAATGATTATAAGCAAATCACATCTTTAGATGAATTTTGTACCAACAGTGAATTAAGAGTTATATTGTTGATGTTTGGAGCATATTTCTTAGTAATAATGCTCAAAATAACAAAAACCCGGTGGATTATAAGTAAGCAACCATTTCAGGTAATCTCAAATCTAATACATTTTGGAAAATAATTTTCTCAAAATCTAAAATATCTTGCCTAACTACAACGTATACATGTAGAGATACTTTAGAGATACTAAAATGTGGATAGGTAGGCCCCGTTAACAAGGTCTGTTACAGCAAGTTTGCCCACAACGAACCATTGAAACTGAAAATGGTCTGTAAGTATCTACGAACAGTAATGATTCCAATGGATCTGCCTTTTCAACCTAAAAGATTGCAATTCCCAATTTGATTAGCATATTTAGTTTTCAGTCCGGAACCACTAAAGCTATTATGTAAATATCAAAAATATTTATGTTTTCTGAGCAGAAGTGCCATATACTGACGATTCGGTCAGTATTGGAATATTGGTTGAAAATGATGTTAAGAAAGATTGAAGAGTTTTACCTATTGTAGAATCCGTTATCATTGTAGTTTTGGTAGAAAATATTGATAATAAGAACTAAAGGGTGACAACGTCGGCGTCTCCCTTTACAACCAAGCCAGTAAAGAGTGGATGCTGCTATCGGTGAGCAAACAAGTTTTACAGTTGTACACAAATCTCACTGTTTTATCTAGTAGTGCACACTGTGTATACAGTGTATATCATTGGGTAAAACAGAGACGGTGCCATGAAAAAGGCGTTTAGAGAATTTGGGAAGGGTCAAGTAAGGTGCCTACGACTGACGTGAAAAACTTTTACTCCTTTTCAAAATGATTTTGAAAGAAACTACTGGTTTTTCATATTCACATTGGTTCTTTAACTTTCAGAGAGGAAGTAGTAGTCTTGTCCAATTTGGAGGAAATACTTTTGGACTGATCCCTTTTGGAAATCAAGAAACAAGTACGACAGTAGTGCAGTTAGCTCATTGCCAGGCATCGGATGTACACCCTTTTTACTACTACGTTAATCCAGTTGTTGCAAGTGAAAAGGTAAAGATACCTACAGTGAAATATTCTCAATACACATCGTACAAACATGTAATACTGCCGCTATCTGCGAAAGAATGGGGTAAAGGCTCGAAAAATCTAAAGGGAAGAATATTAGGGAAAGCCTACCTGCAGCAGGCAAGCAGAGAATATAGGGCCATTTTAAACTGGCTCCGAAGCTTTAAGACGTTGGATTCCTATATTCTGATGGTTGTGATGGAGCTGGAGAACTTAAGCAGGAAGACAGAGGTATTACTGAAAAGCAAGTCTCTCATGAGGCAAAGAGCAGCATTGGAACATCGTAATTCGTGTTCATCATTGAAGATGCAGAAGTGAAATGTAAGTTGCTTTGAACTCTTTTTTTTCTCTGTGGTGTCTTCGCTCGTGTTAAAATTGTGCATCCTTTAAGTACAGTTACGTACATTGCTAGTTAGATTTTACAAATGACAGTGTTTTTAATAAGGTAAGATTACTAAACCCTTCTATGTACTAATACTTTTGTATGCAATTTATAACTCAGTTTGGCCTGACACCTCTTAATAACCACACAAACCCCTAACTCCTTTGTTGCTGTGTGCAGGGGTCAAAAATAGCAGCAACGAAACAATTTTATCCTTACTGCGATAACAGTGCCCAACAAATCTCACCCTTTTCCCCCTTAACTGTATCAGTGATAAAAGGCATGCCTGCATAAAATTCGTAATTAGTTGGGTGCTCTTTCCAAGATTTATTGAGAAAATACGACCCTTAATATAGTGGTCTACGTACCATCTAGACTTTTTATGAGTGTTGTAAGCAGAGTCCAGGTTTTAGAGCCCTACATGAGGATCGACTCTACTACAGCCATAGAGAACTTTCGTTGGCAAATAAACATATAATAATATATCAAAGTGTATAAATGGGAATATTCCTACTACGATCAATTTCAAGTAACTTTTACAAAGAGACCATAATTTTACCAAAGTAGTTTCTTATGTGCTATAAGCATTGGATTTGCTTATAAAAATTAAATATACACTTCTCGATAATATTTGTTTTGACAAGAACACTAGAGAAATAGGAAATATGTCACCATCGGGAATCGAACCCGGGGGCCTCGCTTTCGCGGCGTACGCTCTACCAACTGAGCTAGGTGACCTCCGATGTTAACATACTTTTATTTCTCTAGTAGCCACATTAGTTGCCAGTCACCCACCGGTGGATATCGACATCCAGCTCAACGCAATTGGAGGCTAGCCTCTCTGCACCATGTGACTTGACCAAGGAAAAACTGCCCTCCGGGCCTTCATCAATCCAAAGCCCATTAAAGTTAGAAAGTATCATCGAGAAGAGTGGATTTGAAATTTTAGTTTTGAAAAGAACACTAGAGAAATAGAAAATATTTCGATCCCCGGTGGTGACATATTTTCTATTACTCTAGTTTTCTTTTCAAAACTAACAATTCAAATCCTCTCTTCTCGATGATAATTTCTAATATATATAAAATACATACGGCACATTTTAGCTTCAGTAATCTCTACATCACTTAAAAATTATTATCAAATAAATCCGTAGAAATGTTTCTTTTTACAAAGAAACATTTATAATCTGGGGTCTAATAAGCTGCAGGGGGGTTGGAAAACTTCCAAAAATTAATAAAAGTTCCCCCCATTTCTTAGAGACTAGTGCTGTCCATCTGCGATTAGTTTACTAGTCGACTAGTCGATCAAAATTAGTCGACTAGTCGACCATTGTTTATTAACGTCTCTAAAACAAAGGGGCGTGGCTTACTTGAGTGGAGCCCAACCCCCAGTGATTTTAGAGCATTTTAAGCAAATTATAGGTCTTTGAAGATAGTGACCCTAAAATGAGATTTTGTCCAAGGCGTGCGCTTTGGCCAGTTTTGCAAAAATTGGTCAAATTTTGACAATCACCAAAAACCAGTTCCAACATGCTTGTCAAGTCGTTTTGACATGTTTCTAGCTTACTGCCAGTATATACGACCAGATTTTGTGATACAAGATTTATAAAGTCTTCAAGCTAAATATAAATTATTAGAGAAATTTGAAAGCAGGTATAAATTGCTATCAGGGAAATTTCTTCAAAAGTTGACCTAAGGTAATAAATCAAACACATCATGATTTGCGTTCTCTACAATCAACATTGTTTCAACCTTTATTCTCTTCTATTACTATGAACATATGTGCGGAGTCATACCTGTTTATGATAAATACCATTTAGTGTTTGCAAACATGATTACTTGAAAACCTTTGACTTTCCTTATTTGTTTGTATTTTATAGATTCCTGGGGATGACCTTTGAAAGGCGTTGATGAACTGCATCATTCCTTTCAAACAAGTACAGAGGAATCGTTATTGCAAGCATTCCCTACATCAGCCACACCTTTCTGTTGATTAATCGATGTCCGTATCCACTTATTAAGATTTCTATTATCAACAATCAGGATGTATTCTCTCCCCAGGATGCCTAAAATGTTTTTTTTTGGCTTGCTGATTAAAGCCTTGGAATTCGGCATTGAAGGAATCCTATCCAAAACTTTGCAATTTTATTGTAATCGTCACTACAGTTATCCAGTATACTTTATATTTTAAGTGGAACTATTGACATTATTTAGACGTATAACATCCTTGTAAACTGATTCAAAGGAAGAAATTTTGCATTCCTATGTACTCAGTATAGTTGTATGGAAGTTGCATCTTTACCAATTGAGGTATCTTTAAAGTAAAGGACTTTGAAGTACTCATTCATGTACTACTCAGCCAGTTGGCGCTGCAAGGAGCTTGTTGAAATTAAACTCTGCAATATTTAAACGTAAATAAAATTGGGGTGGCCGTCCAGGATTTCTGGTTTTCTTCATTCATAATTCACTTGGTCCCAGTGTACTCGTTTTAGTAACGCTAATCTTTTGCGCACAACATATATTCCATGTCCCAGATCCCATAGCACAACGCAACAATGCATCCATGGTTTCATCCAGCTTTCCAGGTCCCCCCATAAATTCTAGGTCCCCCCCTAATTTTAGGTCCCCCCACGGGTAAAATTTTCTCAGAACGATGCTAGGAATATGTTATTTATCTATAAATCTTATATATCTTGTATAAGTATCTTGTATACCTAAAAATGTTTGTTGTTGACTCCGACGCAACATGACGTGATTACCCCTACGTGGAAATGTTTACTTGCTCATGAATTTTGTATTACTGTAAATACAAATTTAATGGTAACCGTTGGAATTTTTGAGACCCAACTGGGACCTCCCTAAGAAACACGCAAATCAACTAATGCACTACCGAGTGGGGAATTTCAGTGGAAATAAAAAATCGTAAGTATGTTTGATTGTTGCCGAGAGTTTCCCTCTTTGTCTGAAATCTGCCTTTGTTCGATTGCCATATTCAAAGAGTCAGGCAAACGCCTAGAAGTTATCAAGTGCAAGGACGGATTAAAAGGTACGAACAGGCAGAGCAATCTTTGTTAGAGAGAAATGCATTCCAGTGACACCAGTGCTCTGATGCGACGGTGCGCCCTTGTGCTAATAAAATAATCACGGCAAGGTTACTTTCCATGTGATTACCGTTGTCATTACGTTGGCCTTTCAGGATGTTCTTTAGTATTGATTTTCGTCGAATAAAGTTGATGGTGTAAATCACATTTTTTGGTATAGTTTTTTTGACAACTCTGCATTGTACCAACATCCTTTTTTAGAAGAGAACTTTTGTCGTGCGGAGAATAAGATAGAATAAAAAACCCTTGGTAGTAGAATACATTCAATATCAAGATAAGCTACTTTAGTGCTTTTTGGAGTACACAGGGGGTTAGGAGTTGCACTTATGGACATTTAATGCTTGGCAAAGTCACTCTCTATTACTTCTAGTACCCCGTGCTTTGTGTTTCAGGGAAATTATAGAAATCCCCTTATAAGCCTTTACGACTTAAGTTCTTCCTTTCACTTTTGAGCACAATATTTATCGACACCTCCAGAAAGGGACAATTTTGGAAACAAGATATTTTGAAGCTTTTTAATGCTATCCTTGCCAGCTTTATCTATAGAGGTTGTTTGTTTTCAAGTACTTACATTTATCCTATTAAGTACCTTTTGATATATATTTTTTCTGTTGTATGTTTTAAAGTAGTTTATATTTCGCATTTTGTAATTTTGACTTTTTGTTGTTGGTTGTGGTGGTTTTTTTTATAAAATCGCGAAATAAATAAATAAATAAATAAATAAATAAATGCATACATACATACATACATACATACATACATACATACATACATACATACATTCATACATACATACATACATACATACTCCACATTAGTAATCTAAATGGACAAGTATTTTGCCAAGGAAGAAACATCCCGCAAGTGTGAAAAATCAGAAGTCAGGAAATACTAATTGATAAGATATACGAACTGTAATTTCGGTCAAAATTTTCAAATTTGATACCTCTTTCAAATTCGCAAAAATAAATCCACCCACTTTTCTTGAGGAACCCTCACTCGCAAAAATAAATCTACTCAAGAACAAATTCCCTAAGATAAGTTTCAATTTTACCATTTCTCTTTGTAATGGCTCCATCTTACTAGGTTTCGTTGTTGATTTTGTTAACAATTGGATTTTCTTCGCCCACTCCTCCTTTTTATCTAATTTCTTTAACTTAGTATCATTATTACTGTTTGTTGCTATGATTATTTATTACTCTGCTCCTCTACTTAATAAATCATAACTGGATATTCAATTTCCCTATATTTCTCAAAAAGGTTTATTGAAGGTGGTTTTCAAAAAGGATTAGAAAAGGAAATAATACAAAACAAGAAATAGGTGAAATATTCTAAGCTTTCAGCATGAATTTGTTCTGCCTTTATCTTAAAGGTAGAAATTTCAACGGTTACTTAATTTCGCGATTTAAAGGTTTGACAATTTTTCACGGATACTTAATTTCGCGAATTTTAGCAAAAATCGCAAAAATCTCGAAAGTTTATACCCGAGACGTTTTCTACCTTCAAGGTAACTAGTCCACAGTAAACTGCATTAAACAGCTTCTTTGGATTGGAATTGTACTGTCTGGGAAGCATCGTTCACTACAAATAAAATGAAAGCGACGCTGCATATTCCATAGTTCAGTAGCCTGCTTCCTTCGCTGCAAATTTGAGCGACTAACAGTTGCTTATTTGAATCCTTAAATGTGTTTTGAAGTCAGCAACTGTAGGAAGAGGTTGTTGGTGTATCTATGTGGGATGCATGAGGGGCTTGGAACATCTGCCAGACGGAGTCTCAATCGACTGTAAACCGCATGCAGTCCAGGTTTGAAGTCTGGATAATATTTTGAACGGTAAAAATAAACTGTAAATAACCCTGGGCCATTGCACTCCTCAGGGTTCCCAGCCTCAACTTGGAAAAAAATTCCCTGATAATACTTTGATTTCCTTGACGAAATTTAGAAAAATTCCCTGACAATTCTACATCGGAGTATTGCCATACATGCCCTATGCAATCTACCATTTGATTTAAGTACACCAAAGTCATACATCTCATAACATTCACAGTATCAGTTCAATGACGTTCAGACGCAATTACTTGTTCTCTTTAATGTTTGCAGTGAATCGCATTGCTTGGTTTTGTAAATTTTGATCCCATTTTCATTCCCCTATGTTTAATTATGACGGCAGGTTCTGTTGAGGGGGATCCGAAAAAAGCTTTTCAACCTGAATAGATCGTTCTTTTAGAGCAATAATGTACTTTTACTTTACTTATACGAAAGAAGTAAAAAATCAATTATTTTGCTCTACGAACGCGGAGTTCTTCTGATAACTTCTGCTGGTGATGCCAAATTCTTTGTGCATCTCTTCCATTAAGGTTGGATTCATAAATGCGAAGGCGAGAATGAGAGAGAACACCCACGATTTATAATTCCAACAAATCATATTTATGGTAAATCATAAGAAATTCCGTTATTCTAAGACGTTTTCCTTTGTTTTACAGGGAACAGCATGAGGATGTCATCATTCATCTGGAGGTACACTGCAACGCTTGCAGTATACCAAGGAACACTTTGTGGCTTGCAACGCTTGCAGTCACTGTAATTGATGTAATAGTGAATGCACAATTGCCCATGATATGGTACTGCAACGCTTGTAGTGCTGATATCATGCTGTACAAATTACTATGGGTCCCACCCTGGGGATATGGATGTAGTCGCTTTCTCCCTGGCTCCCTATTGATACACACAAACGAGGCTTCGGATAGCACTGATCCCCTAGCACACAGCTCCCTTTTAGATTTAGCGCCAACTCAAGTGGTGTATCAAGACCAAATTCACGAGTAACTGATTAAATCATTGTTTGCGTTATTGTGCATTCGCTTAGTTATGCAGCCAGTTGTGTCTGTGCCTATTCTTGCTCTCAAGATCAAGCCCTTGTTCGCTAGTCCCTTAAAAGTTGTAAGAAAACAACTTTTTAAGGTATCTGAACACTTACAAAACAAATCAGTAAACCAGGGCCGTGTTACAATCGAATGTACATGACGCTATCTGTTACCAGAACAACACACATTTTGTTTAAAAGTTTCAATATTTCTTGATGGAATTTCCACCACAGCCTTTCACCACTTGCTGCATAACCTTGCTGTTCTACAACGCTTGTAGTTACAGCCTTTTTGTATACCATTGATTTTGCAAAAGTGTTTATTTTTATTGGTGAATACAAAGACAGAAACCGCGATTGGCACTTATCCGCTCGTAATAGATCAGTCTGGTGGGAGCAAGATGTCGACTTTCATCCCTTCCTGTCTTATATGGGGGTACTACACGTAGATACACCTTGTCCAAATAGATAGTGTAGGGGTAGGTTAGTTAGAGAGAGATAGCTAGCGGTAGTTAGTGGTAGATAGATAGGTAGGGGTAGTGTAGTTAGGGATAGTGTAGTTAGTGGTAGATATTGTAGGGGTAGGTTGGTTAGTGGAAGATAGATAGGGATAGGGTAGTTAGTGGTAGATAGAAGTAGGGTAGTTAGTGGTAGATAGATAGACAGGAGTAGTTAGTGGTAGATAGTTAGGGGTAGTGTAGTTAGTGATAGATAGGGATAGGGTAGTTAGTGGTAGATAGAAAGGTAGGATAGTTAGTGGCTGATAGTGTAGGGATAGGGCAGTTAGTAGGGCAGTAGTTCTTTATGTCAGCAAGGAGAATGAAACGAGTGCAAACTATTATCAGTTCATTAAATTGTGACGTCACACTTTAGTACTCTATTGAAAGGCAGATTAGATGCAACCCCCTGACCAAATTCAAAGAGGAATGCGAAAATTCCTTCTTGAATGATAATGAACGATTTACAGTTTCTGCTTGTCGAATTACAAACATTGAATCTAATAATTTTGCAGATAAGGCCATTTCTGAAGGGTGGATGGCACGAGTCTTTGCAATCAGGTTTTAGAAAAGGATAATGATAATCATGGGTCATAGTCAACTAATCTGTTACCATTTTACATACTACAAGCATTTTCATTCGCAAGAGGAGAGTTTTTGACTAAAAAACGGAATATTCAGCGTTTAAAAGACAAAGTTTATTTATGCAGGAAAAGGTTGCACAGTATCCATCGTTAGAGTAGGGGCAAAAATCCTTCTGAATTTATCAACTTACTAAAATTGGGCGAATAAATGATAAAGATAGAAGCGGTTTGTAGAATAATCTTCCTCTCGGGCACAAGATGCCAAACATCTAGCAAGCTTACCCAGGCTTTTTATCATACATTTTGTCAATTATTAACCGGTTTGGGTGATTTTTGCTCTTTGTATTAATGCACGGACATCAATAAGTCAAAAATCGGAATATTTTATCCCCAATAGTTGTTGTTATTATAAGTAAAACGGCAAATGTGAAAACTTCATTAACAACGTTTCGTCTAACTGACTTCTTCAAGTCAGTACTGAAAAATGGCTTAATTTTAGCCAACTTTCAGTAGTGGCCTGAAGAAGTCTGTTTATTTTTGGAGAAGGACCTTGCGTGACTTCTTTTAAAGCTTAGGTGCTTTCTTCAATGGCACCACTCCTTCTATCATTTCCATTACTTATAACATTGAACCCGCATATTATTCCCTGGAATTCGGATAGGCTAAGTCTGCTATGAAATCCATTATCACACCAGTCTGAAACATTTGGTCGCCACATTTTCATTTCCTTGTTTATACAACTTTGTCTGTTCAGAAGTGTCAAGGAAATGCCTCAGGTTCCTTCTGATATTTATGTCACCGTGAAGGGCCAGTCAAGGCAAATGTCGGTTACCATAGCAATTCGATTTTTCTTGAAGAATGTAGTAGCCTCTCTCGCAACCAGGTGGTATCATATTTACTTCTTTCTTTTCAAGTGCTGTCTTAGTTCTGAACAGGAACATGACATTGACGTGTTTTTGTCAGATAGGGAAGGACTTGCAATATCGACGAAGAAGAAGGGGCCAGCATAAATTTTGAAAATATTTCGACTTTGAAATTAATACAAGTAAGTTTTCGCTTTGACAGCCATAGGCCGTGAAACGGAGGGGGGTGCATGTACAATTACACCCTTCAGTCTTTTTGGAGGCCCGAAGTCATTACCTGATCCCCTAATTTCTTTTATAGTGTTTTAAAATAGTTCTGAAACAGTGTTTTCGTGCTTCAAGCTTCATTTTCGTTTCGGATTTTAACGTTTGATCATTTCGAAAAGGATCTCACAGAGGAATCGTAGAATTTTTGACACTCGACTCAACTCTCGAATATATTTATTTAGCAGCTGATGCTGCTATTCAATGAAGCGTACCACAAGGACTAATGCTCTCAAATTTCGAGTTACAACCATCGATTTTACCCATCATTTTTACGGATCCTACATGGTGCCGAATCAAATGATGGCACTTAGAAACTTATCTTCTATTAGGAAGTGTCACTCTGTCGCCCTTCAATAAGGAGAGTATTTTCATAATACAGAGGCGGTAACGGAACCACATTCCTCGATCATGAAGCGCCGTGCAGCAATGGACCGCATAATTTCAAGGTCTTCGTAATGATTAAGATTCAAAATAAACTTTGACAATTTCGAGTAGCCAGAGTAACACTTTATTTCTGAATAACTTAAGGCAGTTGCGATACCTCCCTTCTACGTATCCACCTGAAATACCAAATTATACGCTGTGTACATCGGTGCCCCTAACGATTATTTTATTGGACTCAAAGGTCGTGTTGTAGCAACAGAAACTAACAACATCGTGTTCAAAATAAAGTGTGAAGACTGTCCAGCAACTTATGACATCGCGTTCTCTTGCCGTACGTCTTCTCATTTGGTTTTCTCTCGGACTAAACTCAAGATTATCATCATGTCTGCTAGGCTATTTATGGTAAGTTATAGAGACTTATATCCTGGTTGAAAGAAGACGAGAAAAACTAAGAAACAGTTGGGAAAGAACGATCAGAGTTACACTTGGAAGGAGGAAAACGAATGGCCGAATATAAACACATGTTTTGTGCCGTTATACGAAAAGCCATGCTGTGTAAGTGTTTATTAGAAACCAAACGAAACGAAAAAGGCTATTCAAGGTATCAAATGGCCTAAGTGGCTATTACTTGCAATGATCAATACCGTGGTTTCATCACAGATGACACACATGCTCTAGTTTTGATAACAGAAACTTCACAATTTTCTATGTAACCAATTTAGTTTGGGGGAATGTAAAATCGTCGTGTATTTAGAAACTGTGTAAGTAAGTGCCTTGTCATAAATATGATTCGAAAATATGGAAGTAAAACATAATGCCACGTACGGCATGCATGCTGTATCAGTGACGGTGCCCCTAGAGGACGGTGGACTTCAGCACGTCTACGTTTTGCCAATTAATGTTTTCCTTGGTAAAGAGAACAAAGAAATTGGTGAACGGACGAGGAAAAAAGAATCTCATGTCTACTCCTTTTGTAGAAAGATTCAAATGCTTCTTCTAGGATGAATAGAATAAAATGGGAAACTATCCTTTATCTGCCCCCCCCTCTCCCCTACTTTGATTTCGCCCCTACGAATGGTATCAAGACAAATATCGTATTATTAGCATCTTATCTTTGTAGATTTATTTCCCATTTCAAATTATATTTTTACTTTACATACGGGAAAATAAAACCTAAAAATTGAGATTCCCAAAACCTTCGGAAGCTGGAACAAACAATCAAAAGTGTATCACATTGTGGAGTTACCAATACACTTCAATTACACTTTTACTTTTTGGTCTTTAATAAACGGGGGGTGGGGTGGAATAACCGGGGGCTGGAGACAGTTTCAAAAATGAATAAACAGGAGGGCTGAATAAACGGAAGGATGGAATCAATTTTTTTGAAAACAATTCCTGATAGTTGTTAAATCAAATTAAAACTGAAGAGATATCAACCTTAGGCACACCTTAGCCTCAGAAATCTTTACAGCACTTAAAAATCATCATCGAATAAATCTGTAAAAATGTTTCTTTTCACATCATCAAAGCTGATTTCACAAAATTCAGAAGCGGGGGATTCTAATAAGCCCCTTTATAGCAATCTCTCAGTGCAGCCCCCTGATAAGCAGTGGGGCCTTTCCCCGCGGTCCGTACTTTCCAAAAGGGAAAGTGATTGGACACCAAATAGTGATTTTTTTTGTAATACTCAAGGCACCTGTTAAACCAAAATACCGACCAATATAACTTTCCTGAACATAAGCCTCCTCAAATATAAGCCCAACCGAAAAGGTTTACGAACCTCTATTAGCCTAGGGCTTAGATTTTACGGTAGATTAGATTGGGTGGTCAATGTGTCTTATGGCTTGTTTCTCGACCTGATATCCAATAGCGAAAGGAAAAAGTCCCACGAGGCTCTTTGTCTTTTAGTCGGCCTGTTTAGTGACCTTTTCCTCTTATACAGTTGATCTGTTCATGGTTTATCGATAGAAGAAAGTGTCGCGACTGAACGATGCGGAAGCATATCAACTCAATAAAGATACCGATTTATCTTTTATCAATATCACATGCAAACTTTATCTAGTCCATGCCTACGAGTGAGTCTGAAATGTAGATAATACACCCATGGTCATGTGACCTGTGACGTCACATACCACAGGGCTCCTACTCACTGCATCGCAGTGCAGTGACAGAATCAATATGATACTAAATGTATCATGATAAAAGAAGCAATCTAGATGTACAGTGAAAGTTAAGGGAGAATTAGCTGGGTTTAGGGGTAAACTGAGATTATATTCTTATGTTAGCATGTTGTTCAATATCTTCAAGCTTCACGTAAAACATTCCCGGTACATCTTTCAGTTGAAATTAGACTTTTACGGTTAGATATTTCTAAGTACTTGAAAGGACTCGAAGACTGGCAGCCGTTATGGTTATCTGCCATCTTGAACAATACCTTATTTGGTATCTCCATAGCTACGTTGATTGTTTACTCTTACATTTACCGTGTTACTTTTATTCTTGTAAAAACGTTCTTGGTGTTAAGATGAGATGTTGATAAAAGATAAATCGGTATCTTCATTGAGTTGATATGCTTCCGCATCGTTCAGTCGCGATACTTTCTTCTATCGATAAACCATGAACAGATCAACTGTAACTACCTTAAATAAGAGGAAAAGGTCACTAAACAGGCCGACTAAAAGATGAAGAGCCTCGTGGGACTTTTTCCTTTCGCTATGGGATATCAGGTCGAGAAACAAGCCATAAGACACATTGACCACCCAATCTAATCTACCGTAAAATCTAAGCCCTACCTTTTTGGTTGGGCTTATATTTGAGGAGGCTTATGTTCAGGGAAGTTATATTGGTCGGTATTTTGGTTTAACAGGTGCCTTGAGTATTACAAAAAAAATCACTATTTGGTGTCCAATCAATGCCCCCTAATGCAGAGGAGTTTCCAACAGTCTTTCTTCTATGGATGTAAAAGTTAATAAACACTTACAATAATTTTTTTCAGGGCAATATTAGCCTTCATGCAGTTTCTTCTGGTGTTTGCGGTTGGCATGCAGGATTTCAAAGAGAGCAAAGAAGAAGGTTTGTTTGGTTACTTGTTATTAATAGGTGTTTGTAAGAGTATGTTGTATTACTGAGCGTGCGCATATGAGATTAATAAGATAACCTGAAATTAAATAAAACTGAATAGGTCAAAAGGTCTGCAAAAGAACTGACTTTATTTTTTCTTTGAATCAACAGCTTTGCTATTAAGTCAAGAATAAGGGGGCAAGGATTTCCCTTTTCTTATTCCAATAAATTATCAAAGGAGATTGAGGATTTTTTGACGTTAAGATGTGATTCTCTTTCCTCTTTTCTTTCTTGCTTCAGTGTTTCCTTTTGCTCTATACCAGACAAAAACATTAGTAAAACAATGTAGGTGAAGCTCCCGGGCCCCAAAGCTGTTCCGCCACTGCAAATGATTTCCAAACTTCATTTATGATTAGTATTAATGCTGGAGATCACTAGCAACAAATTGCCGAGGCATGTCAGAGCCCACCTTGTTATACTCAAATGTTATTACCCTTCTACTGAAATTTAGAGTTATCTTTTTCACGGCTTTTGGCATCGGAAATATCAGTTTTAAGTCTTTAGCATTGAGAACCAATTTACAAGCCATTAACAGTAAGAGACGAAATTACAAAGCCTTGAGGAGGCGGCAAGTGGGTTTGAGCCTTTTTGTACAGACTATGCATGTTTTGTATCAGTCTAAGTCCAATGCACCATATTGACTCTTTTATATATATTCATATATACAAAGCTAAAAAAATACACATTATCTTAACGTTCCGATATTATCTTTATCAGATTGAGGATACTCAATTGATATCGATCTTCTTGTCGTTCTCTCCCATGGACTATCTACTCCCTATGTAACTCACACTATCTTCAGTGTTTATTATTTAGTGAGCTATATAAACTAGAAAAAGTATCCATGTTATTCCTTATTTAGCTGATGCTATATTTTATCGTTCTCATTTATTTTTTACTAGTTGTAGTTTTGTAGTTAAAATTTGTAAAATTTTAAAGTGCTTTGCTGTCAACCGTATATTTTAAAGCTATATGATTTATATGGTGTTATGTTGTGCTTTTATCGTAAAACGTACCTGTTGTCAAATAATGTTTTCAAATCCAAGAAATTACCTCTTATTATTAAAACGCTTTCAGTTTTACGTTTAAAGCCAATACCCTTTAGCAAGTAACAAGCAACCAGTTAAGAACCTTCAGTATGGCATCCATCCATCTTCACATTAAGAATCTCGAGAACTCACCCAAATCTACGCTGCGTACCCCGGTGGTGACATATTTACTATTTCTCTAGTGTTCTTTTCAAAACTAACATTTTAAATCCTCTCTTCTCGATGAATTTACTGTTTATTGTGATAATATTAAACTAAATAAATACAACGCTGCATACTTTAGTCAGCTTTTTACACAATGTGAAATAAGAAATAATGTAACCCAGACCCAAACACAAGGCAACAATTAAATCTGAAACTAATAACTGATGCAATTTTCCTTGCATCAATAATCCTTGGTCATGGTTAATTATTGATTAAAGAAGCTGGGTATGTTGCTATTAAAAGCAGTACATGCACTACTATAAAAGCAGTAACAAGATTGAATCTTGGTGGGTTTTCGGTTAATGAAGGACACATGCTACAAAATGAAACAACTATTGAATTATTAGCTTCACCGTCTCCCACTTTGTATGTACCCAAATATTTTTTCTTTTAAACCAAGTAATTTTCTTTTAACGGACTGTGCTTCTTAAAATTTAACTTAAGATTTAATTTAAGTGATCAAAGCGCTTAGAATTTAGTAGGCCTACTGTCATTGATAGAGGTTTAGTAAAACTTACAGGTGAAGTTTTATTTCTATTTCGTACTCTTCAAGTGTTACAATTCAGATTTATCTAATATACTAAAGAACAATCAAACAGGAAAGCGGTAGTGCTAGGGGCATTCACATAAGGAGTCAAATATTCCACCCTATATATTTGCTGTCAGAATTTAGAGAATGCATAAATAAATGAGCTATCTCTTCCTTCCTTTCTTTGTTGTCGAGGATGCATTGGACCACTTTATCTTTGCAATGTTGTCAACGCAGACAAATCTTTATAGCTTGGTTGGGTTTTCTTCCTATCGCGTGCGTAGGTAAAACTCATTAATATCGTCATTTTACAGTCACCATTCAGCAGACAAGTTTATTCTTGGATGTAAAAGAACGTTCGATGTTAATGAGGAAGGAATCTCTTTATGACAGTGAGGTCAGGAAATGACTCGGCAAGGTGGGCAAGGTTTTTACGAATGTTAAGAGAACTTGTAATTTTCCGTATTATTCCTTTAAGTATAGGTATTAGCTTATTGTGTAATTAGTTTTGGTTTTGGTAAAGAAGGAGAGGTAAATCTTAATAACTTTGTTTATAAGAGTATTAACAATAAAATCTTAGATTTAGATAAACAGATCAAACTGTCAGTGGGCGTCGTACCAAGAAATGATGCTGACTAAGTTTTTTATCGTGGCTAGCATATTTAAATTTATTGATAGTAATCTTAGGGGTTTAAAAGGGGAGGAAGAGATAGACATTACTGCCAAGGAAATGTGGTGGGGCTGATACCCCACCTGTTACACACCTGATAGCAAGGTACCATAGAAGGTGGGGGTTACAATGTCGAGGACTTTTCTTATCAATAACAATTATTCTTTTAATTTATTGTACTTGTTAGGGTGCTCACTTTCATGTTTACTTTCACTGTATTGTAGCATGACAGTGTTAGATTTATGTTGGTTGGGTTTTGTTGGAGCTTCCCGGGAGAGCGTTGTAATGCAAGACCAAGGTGCTAATAATTTTCAGTTTTATCAATGTTAACACCTAACTTTATTCTTATGTCATAAACAGCGGAAAGGAACTGGGCCTGTAGTCAGTCAGAGTAGTAAAGTCAGGAAACACTTTGAAGAGAAAATATAGATCGTTTTAGTTGATTGTGTCGAAGAGGCAGCAAACTCGAACATTATGAATTTTAATGTAGTTTCCAGACACAATCAAGTTTTCAGGTGGCGGGTGAGGACATTTTCTGAGGGGTGTAGCTTCCATACCGCTTAGCTACAGGCCTCTAATGAACTAAAGCAAACAAATGGCAACCCATGAATCACGGCTTCTTTGGTCAGCTTTACAACACATATGACTACTAGACACGTGGTAATTAACCTGTATAGGCCAGTATCTAAGACATGCTCTTGCCATGATTTGAAATGACTATTGCGAAGACGCTTTTGTAATGCACAATCGCCAAACCCGGTGGACCGTGAAACCGGTAGAGAACGTTTCCGTACTCTAAAGTGCTGCCAGATTCTGTTCAGCACGACGTTTAGGCCTGCTATTATTGATAGTTTTTTTTAGTTTTTTGCACCGTAGTTCGGTACAGTTTGTATGTGTTGTTTTTGTCACTGTAGCTATTCTTCATGGTAAGGCGTTGTTGCTGTGATGCAACATGAACTAAATTGTTCTATCAGGGTTGTATAGCAAAAGATGTAGTCGAGCCACAAGTTCTCAAAATAGTAGAGACGTACGTCGGTCTCTGTAAGCACTCAGCTACGCTGTCTTTAAGTAATGGTAGTACTGCGGGAAATGAAATTGACCGTCTATTAGGCTCCACTCGAAGAGCTGAGGAGGAAGTCCTGTTCTTCTTTGCATGTTGCCCCCTGAAGTAAACCCAACACCCACTTCCCGTTATTCATATCAAATCGTTTCAAATATTCACATTTGCATTTGTTTAAACTACATCTATCTGTTATTTACTGTTTAGGAACTGCATCGTCATTTGGAAGAACTTTCGGTATTTTTCTGTTCACTGCCTTGCGATTGTTACTGTTACTATACAGTTACAGCAAAGAGTCTGTTTCTAATTTATGATTAGTAGTAAAAGCGATCTCATGTAGTGGAAGTAGAGGAACTCCTTCTTTAGTGGCATAAAAAAAGAATTCCATGAAGCAATGATACATTATTTTTTTGATGTGTTTATCTAACCCCTTTTTACCTCCTTTTATGCTTTATGGGTAAGAAAGAAACTTAGATGGGGTGAGTAGATGGAGTTCGATATTGATGACGCGATCGGTTACGAAGCTGGCCCTCTAAGAGAGGTGGGATTTCCAAAATATGAAAGGGGGTGGTGGTCATAAGTTTCGTCATTCTCCAGAAATAATCCTAACAATAGAATTCATTTAATTTTATATCATATTTGGTTACATCGATGCAAAAATGTCAGGCGTAGGTCCAACATTAATATTTCCGATGCATTTTGATATACTATAGTGAAAAATATATATGCCGATCAGAACGTCAGGGGAGGGGGGCGGAATGCACTAGTGAATTCTCTCAGGGGGGCGGCGCCTGCCCTTGCCCCCATTACCTTTGTGACTCGACGCGATAGAATATACCTTGGGTGGACACGCAAAGGCGATGGATCTATTTAAAAGCGATAAACGTTTCGCTTTTTTATTAAGTTTTATTACTTTTTGGATGGAATGGAACCATCGTTGTAATAGTTACTTCGCTTAATTTCATGGCGAGATCGATCCAATGAAAAGACGTGACCATTTTTTAAAATCCATAATGGTAGCACACTGTAGGCAGAAAAAAGCGCGCGAAAGTTAAAGCTGTAAAAGATGTGACCGCGAAAGCATTGCTTTCTTTATTGAGCCTTACTAATCATTACTAATCATAAATATCCAACTATGACAATTCCCTGTGTTGCTTATAACTGAACTCATAGTTGGGTACCAAAATCCAAAGATGAGTCGAGAAGGGGCATAACAATATCGTTTCATGGGTACGATTGTAACAGCTAACTGTTACGTGCTGGTGGCTAGGACTGTCGATGTAAGGAACTGCTACTCAAGGTTACTGTTACCGTAATTTTTGGCTTCTGGAAAGTAGAAAGTCATGTAATCAATTGATGATTAACTGAAATCGGCCTCTCTTTCGGCTGCCGCAATACATAACGCCGGATCCGAGAGCTGGGAACTACTTAAGCATCTCTTTGGCACGAAGAGGTTTGTCTTTGAAGATGAGATTGAAATTAAGCTTGTTTGGCTTCATCCTTATTATGACACTAGACAAACAAATGATCTGTAATTGATTAAAAGGGGTAGACGGCAAAAGATCTGACAATTACTAATAACCTTTTCTTTTCAAAAAGTGTAGGTTTTCTATGTAAACTGGAGGTGAGTTGACTTGGTTGGTAGAGAGCTAGTGTAATAAACTGAAGATTGATGATTCGAGTCTATCCTCTGCAATCAATCTGAATATTCCAACAGCAATCCTGGCAGGAAAATGTGTACCTAGCGTTAGCGGGGGAGGGATAAAAGAAGGCGAGGAGAGGAACTGGACCCCCTGCGTCACAGTACCTTGGCTGAGGACATGTGGTTGTTACCACATACTCTATGCTCTTTAACGTCAATTCAGAAGAGACTCAAGAACAATATAAAGTATGTCTCTACCGGGGATCGAACCCGTGACTAACACTTTCGCGGCGTTTGCTCTACCGGATGAGCTAGGTGACCTCCGATGTTGACATGCTCCGTTTCTCTAGTCGCCACATTGATTCGCATTCTTCCATCGCTGGGCATAGACACCCAGCCTAACGCACGTTAAAGTGTAGGACACTGCCTTTACTGTACGTATGTAAACGGGGGTTATTTTGTTCCAACTTTAGGTTATTTTCACTCGATTTGCCTTTAGGTTTGTAATGTAATGAAAATCCCAATGAAGGTTTTGTAGGGTTTGAAATTTCGAACACTTTTCGAACATTTTTCGAAAAGCGATATATGCTGATCATAATACGCATCATTTAGTGTCGGCTTATGCGATACTTGTCATTAAGGACATTTTCGTTATTGGTAATAAGCGGAGCCTGGGGTATCACTTAAGAAGTGCAAGAAAAGTAGTAATATTAAAACATTGATTTTAGCCGTTTTGCCGAAATGCGAAAAGACTTTTTTTGTATTTCATTAATTAATGACGCTAATATGTGGAATTCTTATTTATTACATCGAAAGACCAAAAGAAAATTTTGCTTATTTGAGAGCTTAGCCTTGACTTGTTTGATTTCAATTTGGAATACGTTCTCCCACAACTTAGCTGCCGCCAAAGGGAGAAGAGTTTTGTGTCACTATTTGGTTGAACAGCCTTTCTCCATGATGTACTTCAATACTTCTGCATATCGACTTATTTTCGAGGTCGGCCTATTTTTGTGTTGTCTACTAAGATATCTCGGCCTATTTTCGAATCGGGTTATTTTCGTAGGTCGGCCTTATTTCGAGGAAATACGGTATAAAAACCGATAACTGATGAAGGACAACACTTTCTTCTGAACCACGAAACAATGAAACAAATAATACATCCATAAGAAACATAAATGAAATCATGCTGTTTCCCCCATTCTTCGCCATGTATATTTCTGCTTTATTTTTATCAAAGGACAGTTTCGTCTTTTTCGCTATCATTCAGTAATTTTCTCCCAATTTTAGAGGGTTTTTTTTACTACTTTACTACCGGATGAGAGCAATCTTTATCTTGAAATTCCCAATGCGTCGTAAAAATACAGGTATCATGGTATCAAGCAAAGCTTCCTACTCTCCTTAATAAGAAAAAAGAAAAAACTAGGATAATAGGAGTGTCGTATGTGTAGCACATAACTTTTGTATGATCTCGGGCGGATGGCGGGGGGGGTTTGGGGGGGGCAATTTTTACAGTTCCATGTCAAGAGCTTGCCGCGAATTGTTGCCGTTATAGTTTTCTCTGTTACACGACTTTTCATAAAAACTGGGACAATATGATTAAACCTAAACTGGAAATACTATCTTAGGTGATTTTATCTTTGGGAGATCGCTGGTTTCAATTCAACAACAGTCTACACGTTCACATTAAGGTGCTTGCTTGATGTTTGTTTTTTGATAACATACCATTTAACATATATTTTAGCTTCAATCAAAGATTTTAGGGTATATCGCTCTTAAATATGGGAGGGTAGACCAACAGTCTCTATTAAGAGTGCCTTGAGAAATTCCTTGTTCTCAGCAAGCGAGGGCACCACCCAATAAGAGGACTCCATCTGCAAGTGGGGGAGAGTAGTAATTAAGATTTTTACCATCATGATAGATAACTATAATCGCGGATATTGTACATAAATGAGTAAAGAGATAGCAAGCAATGGTAAGTTTCATGGAAGTAATAAATGCTTTTCTCAACCGACTGTCTGGGCTATTTTTAGCGTTAAGAGGCTGTAAAAACTAAGCTTTCTACAAGTAAATATATATATAAAACCTAAAACAGACTATAAAAGCTTAAGTTAAAATACAACATAAAAACGATAAAAACTAGCTTTTGCTCAAGGCGAGCTTTCGGAATTCTCATTCCTTCTTCTGGCTTCAAACTGTCATAAAGTATACCTCTTAAATGGAATATTCTTTTGATGTACAATTTTCCTGAAGGGGTGACACATTTCACCAAATTATTAATAGATCCGTGAATAAACTAAAGAGGTTTGTAACTATTGCTGTAGTGTAGGGCAAATTTTAGAAGTGCCCCTAAACAACTGATTATGAAAAGATTCTCTCGTGGGTACTACCTTCCTTAAAAGGAACATTGGAACTATTTGTTGCGATTTTTGAGTCTAGCAAATTTTCAAATCTCTTCTCTTGCTATAGTTTAAAAGCTCTGAGTAATAACTGTTAAGGTTCTGCAAGAATTATAGTATTGTTATCAATTATTGTTTCATTGCAGTATAAGTTTTGAAATACTATTGTTCTACTTTTGTTTTGTTTTACATCTTTTATTCTCTCCGCTTAAACGAATTTGATTCGTTTTGCCACTGGATTTAGTTAAGCCATTCAGTACGCCATTGTGTTCTCATTATGCTAAAAACTGACTCCCCAAGCCCTGCCGCATCGTATTATTCCCAAAATAAGACTACTAAAACGAAGCTTTTGATCGCATCCTTGTACACACAACAGCTATACTTTGCTAAGATCATTGGCATTCCGAACAACGACAAAAACTCCGTGGAAATACGACAATAAATTTGTAGCCACCACAACAGCACACAGTATTAAACCCAAAGATACTGAGTTGCGACAGTGTCGGTTTATAGCTTGTATTATTTCCATTTCCTTACTCAATTTATGCAATTCACATGACGTTAACACAATTTGAATAGCCAAGTTAAATATGTGACTGTGCCTTGTGTTGATTACGTAGCAATAGCGTTCGATGATATGCAGGTGATTACTCCAAAAGCTTAAAATATGGAACCTTTCTTAAAAGACGGGGCCCACGTAATAAACATATGGTATAAAACTATGTGCTTAATACATGATGCAACGGACAGATCTTAACAATAGTTTAAAGGCTCCTAAAACCTGATCCTTTAATTCATCAACCCAAAGTCACTGATATGTAAAGAGTATTGCGTTAAATAACGGGTTCATTTTGCTAAACGTTTTGGCCATACACTAATCACAGCAATCACATGGAGTGAAATGAGAAAGCTGAATTTCTAGGAAACGAGAGGATCCTAGAAAATAACGGTCACCAGCGCGACACGTTTTCTGCCACTCGTGTTAATGAAAAAGGCGTAAATTGTAAACAAATTCTTTTTGTTTATGATATGTAAAGCTTTATTAGACGACGGTATCAGAGAAATTATTTTATATGGTTAGGGTACTCGATAACTAAAATATTTAGCGTTATTTTATTCTGCATTTAACATAATAACTTAAATAGAGGTTTTATGCTTACGTTTGAAGCTTTAAACGGTGCGTTTTAGTTTGTGTTTCGACTACTCTGCCATTATTCAGAAAAATATTTAGTGTTTATTAGTTTTTTTATCAAAGTACACCTATCTGGAGGCTGACACAATAGAGACAAAATACGGTTTTATAAATTAACTTAAGTTCGTTAAATTTGATGTTTCTCTTAATTTTGATGAGCTGAGTTGCTCAACGTTTCGGCACTCGCAGTTGCCATTATCAAGTGTTGTTAAGATTTTTACAGCCCAGCTTAATAAACTAGTGGAAAAATTTATAAATGGAATGTAAAATGCGCACAGAGGAATTAAAATTCAAAGCGAGTTAAAAACGTCGTGCATAAACAAAGAAAGATTGTGGCACTTTACAATAAAGTGGTTTCTTTTGTTGTATTACGTCGATTAGCGAAGGGAAACTCCGCATTCGGAACGCTAGAGGAAGTCGCAACTCAGCTCATCAAAGTCAAGAGAGACATCAAGTTTAACGAACTTTGTAACAGAAATGGTATGCTTCCCAGTAACACGAAATTGAATTAACTGCCCAAACAATAACTTTACCTGCACTCTTGATTCCGGTAAACTAATCTTGTTGGCCACATCTTCTCGCATGAAAATGTCAGGATAATGTGTTTTCGTGAACAAGGTTTCCAAGAGTTCCAGTTGCGACTTTGTAAACGTGGTGCGTTCTCTTCTGTTTTTTCTTCCAACAACTTAAAAGAAATTAGATAGAATTTCAATGATACTAATACCATATGAATAAATTAAGATCTGGCGTGCCCCGGTAACTAATTGTGGGAGTAGAAAGAATCTATCTACCTAAGTATTTGAATAAGTATTTCTATCTTTAAATGTAAAACTGTCGAATAGTTTCTTTATTGTACAAAACAAGATTATTGCACGAAATAGCAAATTTATTGTGTACGTTTTTCGTCTGACACTCCTTAGAGTACTAACGTCAGAATGACCGAAATGAAATGTTTGAAGGAGTTTACTCAACTGTATATTTGAAGGAGCCATTTAGAATTTGGACTACCTGAATGGCTTGTGTTTTGGGGCCAATCCGGGTCCATTACAAGAAGATTAATTGTATTGGTCTAGTGTCCATTGATAATAATTACAAATTGCAAAAGATCAATGTTAAGCTCTACGTATATATAAGACTGATATTTAAGTATTTCACAGTGCTCTACTGTGAGTTAAAGCTATCCAATCCTTTAACATTTCAGATCACCATAAAAGCCAATGTTTTTTTATAGAAGGAGATCAACAGCTTTAACACTACTCTATTTCTAACCAAGGGAGGTAATTTATATCCAAACATACCAAATATTAATGACCTGTCATATATGCAACTTTGAAATGGTCCCTTAGCAAAACATTTACTTTAGGTCACGTAGCTAAAATATTCTGGCTCAAAGGATATATATAAAAACTATGTCTATGAGATTTCGCCCCACGGGTCCCTCGGGCGTTTTTAAGGTACTCTGCTACTCTCGAGTGCCAAATAATCGTACCCCCCGCTTATTTTTTGAAATTTATAACCTCCGCTCCTTATTAGGACCCCCTGTTTATTAATTTCAAGGAATTTTCCCAGTAATAATTGTGTCAATGATATCTGGAAACATTTGAATAACTTCCCATGCAACATTTGACCCTGAAACAGTTGCTAATTACTCAATCAGTACGATTTTTGTCCTCACGTGTGTCATCCTTATTTAAAACTTTCACAAACTCGAGACTAGAGTTCAAACCCCCCGTTTATTTGAACCCCCCGTTTATTAACTTTAGACCGTAATGATGACCCCCGTTTATTCAGCCCCCCTGTTTATTCGGCATACCAGAGTACTATAAATCCGGATCTTTTTTTAGTTTTTCTCGTTTTTGCTTTTTTGTTATTCATATCGATATTTAGAAAGTGGCAAATAGAAATAGAAGTATTGACAATAAACATATTAATAACTACAATTATAATAAAATGGAAACATTAACAATAATTAATAAGATCGAAAAACGTGCAAAGTCATGTACTTATGTTATAACTATATATTAGTATTATGACTTAGGTTGAATCATGTATTGCGAAACTATTGGCTACCGACGCGGTAGTATAGAATATTGAACAATCTTTGAATAGATGTGGTTGATAGCATCTGGGTTGGTATAGCTTGCTAATTTTAGTGCAAGGGAGAATATCGTTTGTTACAATTGTACATTTTAATTAGCGTCTAGTGGGCCCGCGGCTATTTTAATATGTATAACTGCTATAAAAACCTGGTTTTATGCTTTGATATTAAGGTTGTAAATACGTCGAGACATTTGACGTTGAATTGATGTGCGTTTATTGCGAAATTATTGGTAAAATATGTGTTTTTATTAGTATTATACGGTAAGGTAGTTAAGTCAAAAAATGTTTATGTCGGATTATTCTCTTTCTGATGCTGAAGAATTTGTTTTTGGTCATAGACTTAAGGTTCTTTTATCCCTAACAACAGCATCAAGAGAGAAGAAGTTTTAGCCGAAGTAGAAATTATTTTTAATCGATTTTCAAAACATAAACCGATATGGGTTAGAGAACTGAGCTCCCTAAAAACTAGACTGAGCGACTTGGAATCTAACGATCTCGCTGATTTCAATATGTATAGAGCACATCCCCAGGTTATAAAATCACTTCGAAACAACTTTGACGTTGTCGTTGGCAAACATGATTAAGGGTCAGCGGTGGGCATTTTGAATAAAGATGATTGCCTTGCAAAAATAGACAATACTTTAGGTGACGTTACATAGTTTACAAATATTGGTGAGGTTTCAAGACCGTGACAACATGGCCAAAAACAAGGCTGAGGTACGTAAACGTTTATTAGGCCTGGTGATAAAAACCAGTTTACTACACAAAATTTACAAGATAATTAAACCACAGGCTCTCAACGTCGTCGCATCCATGCGCCACCCAAAACACATAAGAAAGGTACACTATTTCGGCCCATGTGGTCAATGGTTGGCTCTTCACAGCACGAACTAGCGAAAACGGTTGTTAGAAATTTTAGAACGTTTACAGCAACATTTTTGGGAAATAACATCAAAGATACATTTACGTGTGCAAAATAATGCAATTGATAAGAATTGACCATGAACGTTTATGTGCTCGTTTGTAATAAGCAGTCTCTTTATCCACGTTCCTTTGTCAGAAACTATTAAAATATGTACTAGAACTTTGTACAGTGGAAAAATTGAAAGCCCACCCTTTCCCAAGGACGTGTTGGTCGAATCGTATGGGCCGGTCGAATCCAGTTTTGTACAGACCAGTTGATGGAGTTGCTGCTGGTTCTCCCCTCGGACCAACTTTAGCAAACAATAATTGTTGATTTCCACCAAGACAAACTTTTTGATAAAGTTAGTTTTCCACTTGTCTTTATTCGCTATGTTGATGACACCTCTTCTGTTTTCAAAAACGGGCAACAATATGAGCAATTTCTCCAAAATCTTAATGAAATGCATCTGGCTCTTAGGTTGACGTAGGAAAAGGAAAAAACTATCCCTTCGCATTCAAAAGACAAGTCCAGTTTTCTTACAAAGTATGTCTACTTAGGCAATAGGCAGCAACAGGAAGCAACATGTGCTAAATTTACTTACTTGAAAACGTTTCGGGAAACCCTCATTCACAGGACAATAAACACATAGTATAGTATAGTATAGTATAGTATAGTATAGTATAGTATAGTATAGTAAAGTATAGTATAGTAAAGTATAGTATAGTATAGTATAGTATAGTACAGTATAGTATCGTATAGTACAGTATAGTATCGTATAGTATAGTATAATATAGTATAGTATAGTATAGTATAATATAGTATAGTATAGTATAGTATAGTGTAGTACAATATAATGCCTAATAACATACCATAGTATCATGTCAAAAATAGTATAGCGTGACATTGAATAACATGGTATAAATTGATAGCAACAGCGGACACATTGCAAGGTCGTTTTACCAATGCTTTTTGGTCGGCTCTTGTCCAGATCGTCAGAAATACAATAGAATCAATGCTTAAATACTAAATCAAAGATGTAAAAAATGTACGCGGTTATTCGCTATAAAAGAAAAGAAATGCTATGATGCGATTGAGAACGGTATAGTATAATATAACGCGATTGTGGCTTGTGGTTAGGGATTTAGGGAACAAGATATATATTAGATAATTTCATATAAAATAATTATATCTCACAAATAATTCCTCGATATTCCTATGCAATTTTCTCATAATTACCTGAATCATAGTCTGACAAAGAAACTCCATGCATCTGCCATTAATAGATGAAACATAGCAGGCATTACTCACTTATCAACATGTTGTCCACTTTCACATATACCGTTTATGCACAGAGATAATCAAACCCTGACAGCAAGCAAGCATCTGAGGATATTAAATAAATGGGTATGATGGTTATTAACTCATTTTTCATATTAGGTATAATACGGCCCTGTGATTACCTTCCTCTGTTTATCGAGCGCAGAGTTTGCAGCTTTGACATCCGCTTGAAGTTCTGCCATCTTCTTCCTTTGCTCAGAGAGCTGGAAACAAGACAAAACATCGTCAAAATAGATTGAATGACATCCACGACATTTGGGTCTTAGGGCAGGGCAGCAAAGGTCATTGCCTGAATCAAAAATCGTCTAAGTTCTGGAATTACCTTAATACGCCAAATTAAGCCGCGTACCTACATATGTCGTACCTTCAAAAATGCGGCCTAATAAAAACGCGGCTTAATTTATTGTAAGGAACGCAATGAGCGAAGGGGAACTGTCATTGGACCCATTTCCATAGATTTTAAAAGTGGCGTGGAGGAGAAAATAGAAGGAGTACTTTTAAAAAGCATTATGTCTCAAACTGTCCGTTGACTCCTGCGGCCTAATTACCCCCCCCCCCCCCCCCCCCTTTGCCACAATTCTACTTTTTAAAACAATTAAAAGCTTTAGTGTAAAGAGCGAGGGATTGCGGAGGGGACAACCCATATCATATACGGAATAATTTCTGTTCGATTTAAATTTTAATGTCGCTCCTTACTTTCAGCTAAAAAAACTAGTTTTTTTTTATTTAATCTAACAAAAGAACCAATCGAGTTCAGAGAAGTTGGAGCGCCAGTGAAAAGAACGGACAGTTTTTGAATCATAATATTTTCCCAATTAAACTCTTGTTTACTCTGTGCTGGAACTTAGTGAAATGTTTTTTTGAAATAAGTTTTTAAGTTGTATATTTAACTAGGTAATATTAAGATGTGCTTTAAATATATGCTTCTAATGTGTCAATAGTTTTCATTCCGACGGGTAAGGGTTTTTGGTATATCTGATTCAGTCTTAGGACGATTTTGTAAAAAGTGTATTTTCAAAGTAAAATTACCAAAGTAAAAACCAGTTTTCACTAAGCCTAATAACGTACTAGTGGGTAAGAGAATCCTTATGAGGCTGGATCTTTAAGTGTTTGATGCGACTGTAATGACTGTAGTCAGTATGGTGTCTAAGGGAAGAGAATGTGAATTTTTTTGGCATTGGCACTGTCTAAGAAGGATTTAGGCATAAGGCTTACCTGACAAGGTGTTCATGTTCCTATTGTATTTTTGTCTCAGCGGAAGACTGTTAGGATGGATGAGGGCTATATAGCTAGAACTGCGCTATTAAACAGCTTGTCAAGAATTAATAAAAAGGTTGGAAATACCTTTGGTATCTCCTTTGGTAGTACAATATAATAGATTATAAGACTTTTGAAACTTTGGAAACAGTAGAAACTTTTGGGTTTCATGGACCATCTCAATACTTATGACCGAAATTTACAAATTACCGTAAAAGTTGAAATTGAAAATAAACTAGCGTTTTTAGATGTGTCAATTATTCATAATACTGATAAACTGGATTCTAATATTAATCGAAAGCGAACACAAAACAATAGATATCTTCATTTAATTTAAATCACCTCCCACAAATTAAAAGAACAGTCGTAACTTCTCTCATTGATCATGCCCTGAACATTTGCCCCGATTCGCATATAAGTGCAAAAATTAATTTTATCAGAGATATTCTTTTTGGTAATGGATAGCCCACTCCTTTTTTCAATAAAATTATTAACCATAGACTAAAAAGACATTCCCGTAAAATCAAATATAAGTCACAATATGAGGCTACTGATAAGCCTTCAAATATTCAATAGCTTTGTTTTACAAATATACCACGATACCACAGCATTGTATGACTCGCTATTGACAGGATTGGAGGAATATGAAATTTGGAGGGAAATAACAGCTAGGGAAACATGTCGAACTGCGCGAGTTTAAACCATTTACTTTTATGTTTAAAGTCAAATATCAGGGGAGAAAGTACAGTGAAGACGGGTACCTGAAAAAACGAGCTGCTTTACCTAAGATCTCCAACATGATGGTTTTATTTATGGTGCTCACTTTTTTGATATTTTCTAACTGAACTTTTGATAATGGTGCCCTTTAAGCCACTTTTATGTAGGCATCACGTAAACGCGAGGGAGAGAGACCACACTTCGGCAAAAGAGAATTTTTTTTGTCACTTGATTTTTGTCATTTATTAATACACGTATCAATTAACGATGGCACTAATTAACGTTTGATCCTTTGAAAACGTTAATTAATGTCGTTCAAACAATAAATTGCTGATAAAACGTAAATTAATGTCCATCAAAATGCATTTTTAGTTTAGCAAAAAGTTAATTAGATCAACCTTAATAAATACCGCGTTAATTCGTGTTCACGTTAATTTTGTGTAATAAGGGTCTTTTATACCTTTTCCCCTTTACACAGGTTGAAAGCCTCATTATCATTCCGCAAAGATTCCAAAACGTAAAAAAGTGGAACCCATTTTGCATATACTACGTGTTACGATATTTTCATTGAAGTACCAGTAGCTGAATATACAGAACTTAGTTTTATTTCATGCTGTAATTGTCTTCGGGTGGGCAGTGGGAGATTATCGTAATGAGTCGGGCGGCTACACAGAAAGGCTAGAATGACTGTACACTCAAGGGTTTTATGCTGGACACAAAATATTGAATTAATTATGATATTTATCAATTTTTAAGTTTTCCTTTTATTTCAATAGTAACTCAACTGGAGCGTCATCTGAGTATTAAATAATAAAATAATAAAAATTGAATAAATGGTTGCAGTAACTTTCAAAAATAGATTGTAAAGCAAGTTGGAGTTTTCTTGTCAAGAAAATAGGTACGTTGCAAAATATTCAGACAACTGGGATAATTTATTTTCTGTTTCGTTATGCATTTTCAACAGAAATAGTTTACATTGCTGTAAAGTTTGACATTTCAACTTTACCACAGAGATCTGGAAAGGAATTGAGTCTGTTGTGGTTGGATACAAAAGATTTCTCAAGATACCCTACACAGCAAACGTTACTAACAGAGAGGGGTTGGAAAGAGTGAAGAGGTTCCTTTAAGTTACTAATTGCAATAGGCCGAGCAACGGCCATGAAAGGATCCCGTAATACGGTAACAGAAAAACAAGAACTCTCTATGGTGTTTAAAGTGTTTATGAAGTGTCTATAAGGATCACGAGGTAAGGGAGGTAGAATAACGCAAGACCCCTGCATAGGGTTTTAATTGGTAGCGACAGTAAAAAGCCAGAACAAGTTGGCAAAGTAACTTAGTGAGAAGGATTAATTAAGAAACGTCACTTTTGGAAAGTGACATCGACAGGACTGTAACTGCCATTTAGACACGTAAGATCATACTTTTTGAAACGGAGTGAAACCTACTGCATTATTTCAGTTTCTTTACTTGATCCTGACATATAGTGTTGGAAATCACCATTCTAAGTAAAGGTACTTCATTAAAATTAGCGTCCTGTTCCAGATCTACTTATTCGTATCTTGGGCGTCAGGAAATAAAAAACATCTGGTTGACAGACGAGGGGAAATGTTGGTCGATGAATGTCTCGGCGAAATATGTTAGTCTGTTTATTTGCAAGTCTAGTGTGAGGACGATGTGTTAGAAATGTAAGGCTAGGGAGTTTCCGCCGTTGTTCTGAACATTTCAGAAAGATTGCATTTTTGCTCGGTTTTAAACGCAAACGTTTTGGTTGTGCGATTTGGAATTATTACAAAGATGCCACTTAGTTAACGTTTTGTGCCCATCTGTATATAAATATGTATTTAATGGTCATGGTGCTCCAGGGTTACGTCATTACTATATGGCTTAAAACCATCCCTATCTGACTACATTATTATGATTGTATATTATTTCAGGTGTGGATTTCATTCCTACTTTGATCTAAAGTGAAAGCACCCTTCTGTACAAACATTTCTCCTCCAGCCTATGTTTTACCCCTTAATCCCATTATGGCGACTAGGCAAAACTGCCCCGTAATGAAAAATACTCCATAACATTTATTGGCTCCATCGATTTAGAATATTTAAGTCTCCTCCTAGCAAAATTATGGACGATTTATCTAAACCATGGAATATTGATATTGTCATACCTGTAATTTTGACCTTAAACATGCTCAGGCATTTTTAATTTTTACCTAAATAGATTTGTAAAAATGAAGTTACATTAGAATTTGACTGTGATTACTTGTTTCCTATGAGTTCATGAGCCACATTTCAAATGTTATCGGTGATCTAAAAGGTCAGAAAGATTACCGTAAATTACCGATTAAGCGCCCATGCTCAAATAAGCGCCCAGGCCGATATCGACGAAGCGGCTGTCGGGCAGGGCCGCCTTCAGCTTCTCCATGACCTGCAGATTGACGTGATCGAACTCGATGCCGACGGTCCCGCCGTCCTCGACCAGCTTCTGCACCGCGCGGAAGTAGTTGTCCCGCTGCCAGTCGGTGTAGACCAGATTGTCCCCGAAGGTGCGGCGCCAGGGCTGGCCGCCGTCGATGTTGGCGGAGATCGAGGTGGCGCCGTCCTGGGTCACCACCAAGCCGTAGGGCCGGCCGAACTGACAGTAGAGGAAGTCGGCGTAGTAGCAGATGTTGTGATAGGACGAGAAGAGGACATGGTCGATGCCCTGCTCGGCCATGTGCCGGCGAAGGGCGGCGAGACGGCGGGTCATCTCGGCATCGGAAAAGATCGGCGCGACCTCTTGGCCGTTCTTGATTTCAATGAGCGATGGCATGTCCATGGGGGAGCTCCTCTGATTGATCCGAGCGCCTCATATCACGCCGACTTTCGAACTCAAGCGACTCTCCGCGACACGAATCGCGGCCGATTGCTCCATCTCCGACACCCGCGAAATTCAGCCGCCCGGCAGAATATGAGCGTGTGTCGGGTCCCAGGAGACGTAGAGGTCATCAGCGCCCGACAGGTCGAGCCGGTCCAGGTCGCGCTGCGAGGTCTGCACCTTGAACTCGCCGCCGCCGGCGGTCTCCAGGAAGAGGGTCACCATGGAGCCGACGAAGACCTCGCTGATCAGGCTGCAGGTCAGCCGATTGGCCAGCGCCTCGGCCGAGCTAGACAGCTGGGCCAGGTCGGCGCCGACCACAAATGTCACGGACTGGCCGTTCGCCAGGGCCGGGCCGTCCGGCGGCGTGGCGGAAAAGCGCCCCAGCTCCGTATCGATGGTCACCCGATCCGCCGCGAGGCCCGAGACCCGGCCGCTCAGGATGTTGTTGGTGCCGACGAACTCGGCGACGAAGCGGCTGGCCGGGTTACGGTAGACCTCTCGCGGCGCCCCGGTCTGCTCGATCGCGCCGTCGTTCATGATCACCACGCGGTCGGCCATGGCGAAGGCCTCGGACTGGCTGTGGGTCACATAGACGAAAGTGATCCCCAGCTCCTTCTGCAGACGCGTGAGCACGCCCTGCATGCGGACCACCAGGTTGGCGTCGAGCGCGCTCAGGGGCTCGTCCAGCAGCAGGATCTCCGGCTCGGTGACCAGCGCGCGGGCCAGCGCGACCCGCTGGCGCTGGCCGCCGGAGAGCTGGGCCACGTCGCGCTCGCCCCCAAAACCGTTTGTTCTGGTTCGGTGTTGTGTTTCACCGGTCTTTCACTGTGGTGTGGTAAGTTTTATGTGGTCTTAATCTCCTCGATTTTTACCTGACAGTGGCTGTAAATTTTTACAGGCGCGCAGTTTACCACGTCTGGCGCTGGCAGTTGCCAGGCAGTTCGCAACTGCTCACACTATTAATATGACCGTTGTAGCCCTCATATCGTTCCTTATCCAGACGTTTCTGGCGTGGCACTGTGTGAAAACCGGGCGCAGCCGCGGGTGGGTGTATCTCATTATGTTTCTGCCGCTGGTGGGCAGTCTGTTGTACGTTTTTACCCAGCTATTGCCTTCCGTGCGGGCAGATCAGCGGCCTTATGCGGGTGATGGGGTGGATCAGTCGGGGGCCGATGTGGTGCCCATTAAGGGTTCAGCGCATGGGTCTGGTAAGCCGCTGCATGTCGTGAAAAGCGTGGATGAACTGAAAGAGCGGAAGGCCAAGCTGCTTACGGCAGATGTTGCGCTTCCCGACATGTTGCAGCAGCGGCTGCAGTTGGGGCAGGAGTGTATGCAGGCGCAGTTGTTTGTGGATGCGGAGGCCTTGTTTATTGGTGCGCTACAGGGTGAGCTGAAGACCGATCCGCATATTCAACTGCAGCTGGCGCAGGCGTTATTTGCGCAGAATCTGTTTGCGCGGGCGCGGGTGCAGTTGGAACAGTTGATTATGGATAATCCGGATTTTCGCTCGCCGGTGGGGCACCTTTTATATGCGCGGTGTCTGGAAGCACTGAATGACAAATCTGTGGTCGAAGAATACGAAGCGTTGCTCGACAACTTTCCTGGAGAAGAGGCGCGGGTGCGTTTTGCGCTGTTTCTGCAGTCTCAGGGTAACCTCACCCGTGCTGAGCAGCTATTTGGTGAAAGTGTGGCGCGGTGCCGTCGTGCACCGGCGCATTATCAGAAAAGCCAGGCGGCCTGGGTCACAATTGCGCGTGCGCAGTTACAAAAACCGCCTCACGATCCGGTACACTAAGTACATGTTTTGGTTGCAGTTTAAGAGAATGCAACTTTTAAGTTGCACATATTTGGGTAAGCTTCGCCGTGTGCTCACGGGGTTGCTGTGCGGGTTGCTGTTGTTGCCCGCAGCGCCGGCAGTGGCGCTGGACGCCCGGGCGATGATTGAGCGCGCCACGGAATTGATCGAGGCTGAACAATACAGCCTGGCACGCACTTACCTGGCGCCGGCGTTGATCGACCCCTACCTCAGCCGCGGATGCCGACGGCGAGGATTTGCGCGGCCTGACGTTCCGCGACCGCCGCAAACGGCTTGAACGTTTCGCGGCCAAACTCGATCCGCAGCGGTTCGACCTGTCGGAACTGGTTCCGTTCGACGATTGGCGAACGTTGGAAACACTGCGCAACGCGCCGCCGCATCCGGTGATCGAAGGCATCATGCTGAAGCGCTGGGACTCCGCTTACGTGCCCGGGCGGCCGAAGGGCCCGTGGTTCAAATGGAAGCGCGATCCGTTCACCGTCGATGCCGTGCTGATGTACGCCCAGCGCGGGCACGGCAAGCGGTCGAGCTATTATTCCGACTACACGTTCGGTGTCTGGACCGGTTCGCCCGACACATCGGAACTGGTCCCGGTCGGCAAGGCTTATTTCGGATTCACCGACGAGGAACTGATGCAGCTCGACAAGTATGTCCGCGACAATACAATCGACCGCTTCGGGCCGGTGCGCGCGGTTCGGGCCGAACCGGACCATGGCTTGGTTCTGGAAGTTGCCTTCGAGGGTCTCAACCGGTCGACACGCCACAAATCCGGTGTCGCCATGCGCTTTCCGCGGATATCGCGATTGCGCTGGGACAAGCCGGCGGCGGAAGCCGACCGCCTGGAGACCCTGACCGCGTTGCTGGAAAGCCGGGAACCGGCCACGAAAACGCGTGTGTAGACGGTTTTATTCAGGCAACCCGGCTTCCGCCAGCATCCGACGGTGCCAGTCCAGCACCTGTGGAGAAAACACCATCGCCGTCGCGACTTTGCCGGCGGTCAAGTCCGGATAAGCCCTCAGCAATTGCCGGACCCCCGCACGTGCGTCGTCCTCGCGGCCGGCCTCCATGTAGGCCGGCACGAGGTTGCGGTAAATCCAGAAGGCTTCCGGCTGCTCCTTCAGGCCGCGTTCGAGGCAGGCAATCGCGTTGGCGAAATCCCGATCCACCATGTGGGCGCAACCCATCCCGGCGTACCAATTGAAGACCTGTGGATCGTACGGGCTGAGCCGGAGCGCCGTCCTGAATGCCTCGATCGCCTCTTCGGGCTTTGCGGTATAGGTTTTCGACCACCCGATCCGGCTCCATGCCCAGGCCGAATTCGGATCGAGAGCCACGGCGCGTTCCAAAAGCGTCTCGGCCGTGGCGTGTTCGTTGACGATCGAATGGGCCGTGCCGAGCACGGTCAGGACGAACGGATCCTCCTCGCTCGCCGCGGCGGCCCTTTTCGCCAGATCCATGGCCGCCGATCTGGTTTTGTCCCGCAAAGCACCACCCGTTCGATCCCTTGCTCGTTGAGGAACAGGCCAAGTTCCGTGGCAAAGAACGCACTGTAGCGCCGCTTGACGATTTCTATCTCGTTCGATCGCCCCTGCGGACCGAACCCCTCGAAGTAGGCCGCATCGAAACCGCCCTCGACACAGTGGTGAGGCAGTCGCTTCTGTTCAAAATCGACAAAACCTTCACGGTGCCTGTCGAGCGTGTGCACGATTAGGCACCCTGACGTCTCCGCTGCCTTGATCAAAGCCCGAACCGGTTCAATCGCATCCTGCGCCTTTGGATAGCTGTTCTCGCCATCCGGGTGCAGGAAGGAATTCTGCATGTCGATCACGATCAGCGCGGTACTGGTCATGGCAAGGCCTTTCTCTGCTGACTTCTGATGCCGGCCACGCAGAGCGCGATCAACACGAACAGATAGGGGATGGTACCGACGAGTTTCGGGGGCAAACCGGCGGTCTGCATGCGGATCTGGGTGGCTTCAAGGAAACCAAACAGCAGGCAGACGAGCCCGGTAACAACCGGCCGGTCGCGGCCGAAATAAAAGGCCGCAAGTGCGATGAAGCCGCGCCCGGCCGTCAACCCTTCATTGAACAGGCCGATCGAGGCCAGCGCCAGGTGCGCCCCGCCAAGGCCCGAGAAGAAACCGGCAAAGACGGTCGAGAATTCTGTCACCCCATTTTGCGGCAGTCCGACGGCCCGCGCCACCTGCGGCGCATTGCCGGTCGCCCGGATCCACAACCCGATCCGGGTGCTCGCCAGCAAAAACGGCAGAGCCGCAACACTCGCCCAAGCAAAGACAGTCAACGGGTCGAGATCCGCCAACGCCAGACCAATGACCGGAACCGACTCAAGTGATTGCGGCAGAAACCGCGGCAACAGCATCACATCCGGCAAGCGAAGCGTGCCGCTGGAATCGTAGACCCAGCTCAGGATGAAACCGAGCATGCCCGCCGCCAAAACATTGAGACCGAGCCCGGCAACGATCATGTTGGCGCCGGCCCGCGTGATCACCAGAGCGAAAAGATAGCCGACGATCGCGCCGGCGAACGCCGCCGCCAGGACAGCCACGAACCAGCCACCGGTCGCCGAGGCGACCACCACCGCGACAAACGCGCCAACCAGCATTTTGGCGTCCAGGGCGATGTTGACGATTCCCGCCTGACGGTTGACGAGCCCGCCCATCGCCGCAAGCAGGATCGGCGTGGTCATCGTCATCGAGGCAGCCAGGACCTGGTCGACAATCCTGAGTTGTATATGATTTTACTCCGTCTGGGTTAAAAAAGGTAAGCTTACCCTTTTGCGCATTCTAAAGAAGCCTACAAACTGTAAATACTTCAATAGATAAAACGCCAACGAAGGAAACTTCATTGACAAAGTTTTCATTTTGTCTGTGGACTATTCACTTTCTTTTTAACAATGTGCGCTCTGCCACTATACACTTACCATTCTTATAGCAGGTCAGAAACTAGCCTTGTAAGAGAAAGAATTGTAGTTTTGAGGTTGAAATAGCTGTTTCACTTCATCAAAACTGAAATGGTTCATTGGTCAGTCAACAATTGTAAGTTGAATCAATAGAATCATCACAAACTTTAACTTGAACATATTTTGGGGGGGAGAAGAAAAATAAAAAATCCCCGTTTAAAAAGGAGCAATGCATTTTAAAACTTGTATCATAAAGACCTATAGATTCAGGCATCAAGCAATCAGGAAGCCTTCTTTGAACATATAGGAAGACTCTATAACTATCAGAAGAGTCGATTTCCTTGTTCTTACAATAACTCACCTGGACTTAGACACTATCAGGACTCTTTTGGAGAAATGTGATATGATTGATTGTATTAATAATGCTTTTCTAGAATATCAGCTTCCCGTTTCATGGAAGAGTTAGCACGTATCTACTTGCCTCCATTACCTTTACACTGTATGGTAGCAGGGAAACCCACCTAATAAGTGAATTAAGCAATTAAAATGTTGTCAAGTTGTCACTGGAAAAATCTAGAAGGGAAATTGAGGATGTAAAATGACGTAGTTACAGTTTAGTGGGAGGAGGTAACAGCGGCAACGCAGGCTACAAGAAAAACCCCTCTAAGAATAGTAAATCCGAAAAGGTTTCAAAGAAATGAACAAACGATTGATCCACCAACAGTCGATAGACCTACAAACCTTCGAATATTACAATATCAAAATTCTGACGTCTTTGCAATACATTAAAAAAATTTACGAATAAATCTTGCAATTACTGAATACAGAAATATGTTAAAATGAGAACAATTTCAGCATATGTGAAAAAGGAACATAAAGGAGACTATAGTAACAAATGAATGCAATTAAAATAGTTTTTATTTAATAAAATAATATTTGACAGCAAAATGAAGGAATATGAAATGCAGTGCTTATTGAATACGTGTTTGAGACATATGAATCTGAAGGTATGAAATGTACAAGAAATCGTAATAAATTACAACACAATTATTTCCTCACAGGCATGAGCTTGGAGACCTTTGTTACGGTTCTATGACTTTTATGGGCTGTCCCCCCTAGTTTCTAAAACAAGGCAAATTTTCTCAGGCTCGTCAGTTCTAATGGGTAAGATTAAACTTGATAAAACTTGTATGTTTAAAATCAGCATTAATATGCAATCCTTTTGATGTAACTACTGGTTTCAAAATTCCGTGTTTTAGAGTTTAGTTTACTATTGAGCTGGGTCGCTCTTTACTGGTCTTTACCACGAGGTGTTTCATGGATTCTAAGGGCGCATAGCTCTTACTGAAGGTTGAAGAGTAGCAAAAACCTTGAAATTTAAGGATTTCTTCTTAGCATATAATAAAAAAAAAATCAGATAGAATTAACGTTAGAGTTAGTTTTTTTTTCCATATGGCCAATAGGTAGTTCTCACCATGCGAACTGGAATCTGACGTATGCATTTCTGTAAGGACTTGATTAAAGTTTTTTTTGTTTTTCAGTAAATGCTAGTTGACGTTGCTGCAGGGTCCTTTCTCATGGCACAAGCCAGACAACCACTCATACGATTGGTCCACCTAGTCTTGGTCAACCGATATCTACTTTAAGTGGGACTTGTGTCTTGATCTCATTTTGCGAACCATGGCTATCGTATCTTGTTGGCAAAATATGACAAAGGCGAAGGGCTAATTGAACTTGTTATCATCGAGAGCTGTCAAAAATTTGAGATCTAAGCTGATTGAATTTATGTAATGAACGGGTGCAGAATACAACAGATCTGTCGTGTGTTCTGTCACCTTAACAGAACTTCGAAAAACTGGGAATTTTAAATATAGCAACAACAAACAAAAACAACAATTTTTCAAAGAAAGTGAAGAGATAAATTTCTTCCTTCATACTGATCGAAAGGACCAACCACTGATAGTTGAAGATTTTTAGCCAATAGTCTACTTGTCGAGGGCAAGCGGCAATCGGAAGCGGACCCATAAGTTACAAAGCGGAAGTGAATGACAAAATTTTATCACAAGGTAGCGTGACATCCGAAATTTCGTATATGAATTCAATCGACCATTCATTTTAGAAATACCCATAAACAGAATTTCTCTGAAGAGGACCTTATCAGCTTTCAAACATTGCCAGACACAGAGATGTAACCCACAAGCAGGGGTGTAGCTCCATTATTTTTATCGGTGGAGGGGGCAAAAAGGGTCCATATCCGGAGACTTCGGGGACATGGGCTATACAATATTTTTTTATCCAAGTTATTGGGGGCAGCTGCCCTCCCCCCAAAAAAGCCACTGATAATACTCTCGGTTCTCATATAATAAAAACAATTCATATAACAGAACAAAAGGAAAATAAGAAATAATGAAATTGGATGGCCTGTGGGAAATACGAGAACTCGAGCTGCCGGTTCCCAACAATTTACGGTATCTAGGCTGGCTGGAAACTATACTGCTCTTGCTACTCGCTCTCACCCTCTTTTGCGCTCTCATCGCTCTCTTCAAACAATATTATTATACACAAGAAAATCAATCGTGCTTTTGTACAAGCATTTTTCATCTGTTGCCTTATAATTGGCTTTAAATAGCCTGTTGATATCTTTATTAGTCTTCAGTCTTTTAAGTGCACGTTTGATATTTGCTGCTAGGTAAGCTGTGCTATACCATACAAAAATTATGCACAGTAAAGTCTCAGACACTTTTAAACGAAATCTGCAGTGTGGATCGTTCCTTTTATTCCATTCATATTCTTCCGTTTTTTAAAAATCAAGGTATTATTCGTTATTTTGAAATAAAAAATATTAGGTTCTCGAAATGAGAAGATGAGAATAGACGGTAAAATCCGTTTTTGAGGTATCCTATGTCAAGTTGTATCACGGAAAGTGAGAGACCTGGCGTTGATAGAAATGGGTGTATGTACTGTAGGATTTGGCAACAAATCAGTAATCTCATTATAGTCTATACCCTGACGACTCGGAACGTGTTAAAACTGGATGATAATATTTCTCTGTTGAAGTTTTAAAGGGAAGGCTCTAAAGGCAGCACAGATCTGAGCAAGGTGCTGATTTTTACACCTTAGAAATCAACTGCAAAGCTGACTTTGAGTCTCAGAAGACAACGCACTGTTTTGATAGTGGAAGCTTTGCTTTAACTACCTTGAGCGCCGAACGCATAGCTTTAATCTCAGCACTCAGGATGGAAGATCCATTAGGTGGCCTTGTACAAATATGCAAAGACAAACTTGGGAATTTCGTTGCTGGCAGCTTTGGACCTTCTACCGAACCGTCTGTGTATATTTGTAGGAAATAAGGGTAATCATTTAAGACTTTCTGTCTGAAAATTACTTTAATCTGAGCCTGGAGAAAATTTGTCTTCTTATCCATTTTAAGCTCAGTGCATACTTGAATAGTCTTTGGCAACAAGATAGCATTAGAGAGGGCTGAAGATGCATTGTTAAAGATGTAAGCCAAACCATGAAAACAAACATTAAATTAACTAGCAATCTAAAAATGTGTCCCTTTTTATCTTGTCTGCCCTTTTTGAAGAGGCTGGGTTCTAGGGTATTCCTGCCATGCGACGGTGCTAAGTGACTATCAGTGGTCGGGAGATTACCCAGGGTATGCCCAGTCTTTTTTGGAGGCGCGCTATCCGGGGGTGATGGCTCAGTTTGTGGCGGGCTGTGGGGCGGATGTGAATCCGTTGCCGCGACGTAAGGCTACTTTGGCGATCAACTACGGCCAACAGTTGGCGGATGCGGTGACCCTAGCGTTGCGAGGGGTGGGTCGCGCCGTGACGCCGGAGTTGCAGCAGGCATATCAAGTGGTTGAGCTTCCCTTCGACCGCCTTCCGGATCGGATGGAGTTGGAACGGCAGGTGCGGGATGGAGATCGGTATCAGGCCGCCCGGGCTCGCAAGTGGTTGGATGCCTTGGAC